>CM042404.1:822256-824756 GCA_023634145.1 Thymallus thymallus | reverse complement strand
CTGTCAAATTGGTTGATCATTTCTAGACAACCATTTTCAGGTCTTGCCATAGATTTTCAAGCAGATTCAAGTCGAAACAGTAACTTGGCCGTTCAATATCGTCTTGGTCAGCAACTCCAGGTTGTATTTGGCCTTGTGTTTGAGGTTATTGTCCTGCTGAAAGGTGAATTCATCTCCCAGTGTCTGGTGGAAAGCAGACTGAACCAGGTTTTCCTTTGCCTGTGCTTATCATTCTATTTATTTTTTATCCTGAAAAACTCCCCGGTCCTTAACGATTACAAGCATACCCATAACATGATGCAGCGTCCACTATGCTTGAAAATGTGGAGAGTGGTACTCAGTAATGTGTTGTATTGGATTTTCCCCAAACATAACACTTTGTATTCAGGACAAAAAGTTAATTGCTTTGCCACTAACAGGATAATAATAATTGCTTGCAGTATTACTTTTGTGCCTTGTTGCAAACAGGATGCGTGTTTTATAATATTTATATTCTGTACAGGCTTCCTTCATTTAGGTCAGTATTGTGGAGTAACTTCAATGTTGTTGATCCATCCTCAGTTTTCTCCTCACAGCCGTTAAACTCTGTAACTGTTTTAAAGTCGCCATTGTCCTCATGGTGAAATCCCTGAGCAGTTTAATTTGTCTCCGGCAGCAGAGTTAGGAAGGACGCCTGTATCTTTGTAGTGACTGGGTGTATTAATACACCATCCATAGTGTAATTAAGAACTCCAATGTCTGCTTTTTATATTTTTACCCATCTACCAGTATGTGCCCTTCTTTTCAAGGCATTTGGCTCCCGAATGCAACTTATTATAGATAGATAGATAGATAGATAGATAGATCTAGGGGTGTGAATACTTTCTGAAGGCAATGGAGTATATTGTAGTATACTGTGGAGTATACTTTAGTATACTGTGGAGTATATTGGAGTATATTGTGGAGTATACTGGAGTATATTGGGGAATATATTAGACTATATTGTGGAGTATATTGGGGAGTGTATTGGAGTATATTAAGGAGTATATTGGGGAGTGTATTGGAGTATAGTGGGGAGTATATTGGAGTATATTGAGGAGTATATTGGAGTATATTTGAGTATATTAGGGAGTGTATTGGAGTATATTGGGGGGTATATTGAGTAGTATATTGTGGAGTATATTGGGGAATATATTGGAGTATATTGGTGAGTATATTGGGGAGTGTATTGGAGTATATTTGGGAGTATATTGGGGAGTATATTGGGGAGTATATTGGAGTATATTGGGAGTATATTGGGGAGTGTATTGGAGTATATTGGGGAGTATATTGGAGTATATTGGGGAGTATATTGGAGTATATTGGGGGGTATATTGGAGAGTATATTGGAGCATATTGGGGCATATACAGTGGGGAGAACAAGTATTTGATACACTGACGATTTTGCAGGTTTTCCCAATTACAAAGCATGTAGAAGTCTGTAATTTTTATCATAGGTACTCTTCAACTGTGAGTGACGGAATCTAAAACAAAAATCTTTAAGTAATTAATTTGCATTTTATTGCATGATATAAGTATTTGATACATCAGAAAAGCAGAACTTAATATTTGGTACAGAAACCTTTGTTTGCAATTACAGAGATCATACGTTTCCTGTAGTTCTTGACCAGGTTTGCACACACTGCAGCAGGATTTTGGCCCACTCCTCCATACAGACCTTCTCCAGATCCTTCAGGTTTATATCAGCTCCCTCCAAAGATTTTCTATTGGGTTCAGGTCTGGAGACTGGCTAGGCCACTCCAGGACCTTGAGATGCTTCTTACGGAGCCACTCCTTAGTTGCCCTGGCTGTGTGTTTCAGGTCATTGTCATTTTGGAAGACCCAGCCACGACCCATCTTCAATGCTCTTACTGAGGGAAGGAGGTTGTTGGCCAAGATCTCGCGATACATCTCCCCATCCATCCTCCCCTCAATACGGTGCAGTCGTCCTGTCCCCTTTGCAGAAAAGCATCCCCAAAGAATGATGTTTCCACCTCCATGCTTCACGGTTGGGATGGTGTTCTTGGGGTTGTACTCATCCTTCTTCTTCCTCCAAACACGGCGAGTGGAGTTTAGACCAAAAAGCTCTATTTTTGTCTCATCAGACCACATGACCTTCTCCCATTCCTCCTCTGGATCATCCAGATGGTCATTGGCAAACTTCAGACGGGCCTGGACATGCGCTGGCTTGAGCAGGGGGACCTTGCGTGCGCTGCAGGATTTTAATCCATGACGGCGTAGTGTGTTATTAATGGTTTTCTTTGAGACTGTGGTCCCAGCTCTCTTCAGGTCATTGACCAGGTCCTGCCGTGTAGTTCTGGGCTGATCCCTCACCTTCCTCATGATCATTGATGCCCCACGAGGTGAGATCTTGCATGGTGCCCCAGACCGAGGGAGATTGACCGTCATCTTGAACTTCTTCCATTTTCTGATAATTGCGCCAACAGTTGTTGCCTTCTCACCAAGCTGCTTGCCTATTGTC
>CM042404.1:804756-819756 GCA_023634145.1 Thymallus thymallus | reverse complement strand
TCTCGCTCTCTGTCCCTCTGTCTCTTACTACCTCTACCCCACACTCTCTCGCTCTCTGTCCCTCTGTCTCTTACTACCTCTACCCCACACTCTCTCGCTCTCTGTCCCTCTGTATCTTACTACCTCTACCCCACACTCTCTCGCTCTCTCTCGCTCTGTCTCTTACTACCTCTACCCCAGACTCTCTCGCTCTCTGTCCCTCTGTCTCTTACTACCTCTACCCCACACTCTCTCGCTCTCTCTCGCTCTGTCTCTGTTGTAAAAAAAAATTATGAATGAGTTTGGTTATCTGTCAGAGCCGAGGCGGTGAGGGCGGATGATGACTGAATAAACACAAAGCCAGCTGTATCCACTGTGTGTGTGTGTGTGTGCGCTGTTAGCCATTTTTGTAATTTTATCAGTAGTTTACTGTATTCATCAACAGAATCACACTGAATAAACTGAATAAGGTAGATTACCTTAAATTACATGGCATTATGGGGGAAAATGCAACAGCCGGGAAAAAATGTATGTATTGTGGACATTACTGTAAAATAGCTGTAAAATAAAATGATGGTGCATTGTGTAACGTATTTTACGGCATGTCATGTAAGAGGCTAAACATAGTGAGTGAGAATGCTGTACCCCTACAGTAATATACTGTATTTTAGGAATTCTACAAATGTTTTCCTATAAATGAACAGTAATTGAATGTAATTCAGTACCATACTGCCCAAACCCTGCTTGAGCACTAGTTGGTGCACGTTGTTTCTGGCTCATTAACATAGTTTGAGGCGTGTCTTTTAAGAGGCTCTGTTTGTTGCACCTGTTAGTGAGAGTACAGTGCCATTTTAACTGATATGCGGTAGTGTTTCCCTGACAACTGAATTTATATAGAGGACAGATCAGAGTGGCAGTGGGTCTCAAGCCTTTATTGGTTGAGTGGCTAGCCATGTCCGTCTGATCTGTTTTGCCCTGTATTCACTGTCAGTTTAAAACAACAAATATCAGTTGTAATATACAATATGCATATTTACTATTAGCAATTGCTGAATAGTTTTTCACTACAATTCAACAATAAAGTACTGTATTGCTGTTTGGCTGTATATTTACTGCAGCATACTGTAAATGATGACGCTTTGTGGAGAAATACTGTGGGAGGGGAAAGAATTGCTGGCTCATTAACATATTTTAAGGCACCTTGTAAGTGGCTATATTTGTTGAACCTGCTAGTGGGAGTCCTCTACCATTTAAACACACACATATACACTGAACAAAAATATAAACGCAACATGTAAAGTGTTGGTCCATGTTTCATGAGCTGAAATAAAAGATCCCAGAAATGTTCCATACACACAAAAAGCTTATTTCTCTAAAATGTTGTGCACAATGTGTTTACATCCCTGTTAGTGAGCATTTCTCCTTTGCCAACATAATCCATCCACCTGACAGGTGTGGCATATCAAGAGGCTGATTAAACAGCATGGTCATTACACAGGTGCACTGTGTGCTGGGGACAATAAAAGGCCACTCTAAAATGTGCAGTTTTGTCACACAACACAATGACGCAAATGTCTCAAGTGTTGAGATGTTCATACTTTTTTTCATACTGGTCCCCCAGGGGAATTGAACCCACAACCCTGGCATTGCAAGCACCATGCTCTACCATCTGAGCTACACAGGACTACAGTTGACCAGGGCAGCTCTAGCAAGGCAGACATTTTACGGACTGACTTGTTGGAAAGGTAGCATCTTATGACGGTGCCACGTTGAAAGTTACTGAGCTCTTCAGTAAGGCCATTCAAATGCCAATGTTTGTCTATGGAGATTGCATGGCGGTGTGCTCGATTTTATACAAAACTATCTATCTATCTATGTATCTATCTATCTATCTATCTATCTATCTATCTATCTATCTATCTATCTATCTATCTATCTATCTATCTATCTATCTATCATGACAGTGTTAGTCAGCTGTTATGACATATTATGACATGGTTATGATCGTGTCATAATGTGTTATGACGCTGGGTGTCAAGTAGTGTTACCCACCAAATGTAGGCAAAATCGAGGAATATGATTTATTTATTTCAGCATCTTGAGAGAATATGAATACTCAGTTGTCTTTATCAGCATCATAAAAGCTGATCGTATTTCAACCACATAAAATATGCATCCAAGCCAAGATGAAATCTTATCAGAAACATGTCGGGTCTTTTTCACAGCTTTCTATTTCCTTACAACTGGTCAAACTGATGCCATTTGGATTTATTGCATTTTCTCCCCGGGCCCTAAACCTCTTTGCTCCAGAGAAAACTTCACCCATGTCATTTAAGACATTATTCTGGTGAGCAAGGGTTTATTTATTCTTCTCGGACAACATATAACGACAGAAGAGAAGCTGCATGTATCAAATTATATACAAGTAGACGAACAATTAGCCAGAAATTATAAAGAGAAACATCTAAATTAGACAAAATAAATCCCGTCCAAACATCATTCTGCCGTATCTGACTGTAGCCTATAGTGCATTTCCTGTATATACCGATTAGAGTAGGCCTCAGATTTACACTTTATCACTTATAGTCAGGCCGGTTGCAGATGGGTTATTAGCAATTGTGGGCGGGTGTGAGTAAAAAAAACAGCTGACCCCGCACCACTAGTGTATGTGTGTGTATATGTGTGTATAGGTGTGTGTGTGTTGTGTGTGTGTGTGTGTTTTTGGTTTTGCTATCCTTGTGGGGACCAGAAGTCACAAGGATAGCAAAACAAGGGAAATTCAACAAGTGGGGAAATTTCGTTGGACCTCACAAGGAAAAAGGCTATTTTAGGTTTAAGGATTAGGTTTAGGGTTAGGGTTACAATTAGGGTTAGGTTTTGGATTAGGGTTAAGGTTAAGGTTAGGGTTAAGGTTAAGGTTAAGGTTAAGGTTAAGGTTAGGGTTAGGGTTAAGGTTAGGGTTAGGGTTAAGGTTAAGGTTAAGGTTAAGGTTATGGGTAGGGTTAGGGTTAAGGTTAAGGTTAGGGTTAAGGTTAAGGTTAACCTGTAGGTCTATACAGAGACCTACAGACAGAGACCTGCAGACAGAGAGACCTACAGAGACCTACAAAGACCTAGACACAGCAACCTACAGACAGAGACCTACAGAGATGTCGAAGTTTACATACACCTTAGCCTGACATTTCAACTCAGTTTTTCATCATTCCTGACATTTAATCCTAGTAAAAATTCCCTGTCTTAGGGATTCCCCAGTTAGGATCACCACTTTATTTTAAGAATGTCAGAATAATAGTAGAGAGAATGATTTATTTCAGCTTTTATTTCTTTCATCACATTCCCAGTGGGTCAGAGTTTACATACACTCAATTAGTATTTGGTAGCATTGCCTTTAAATTGTTTAACTTGGGTCAAACGTTTCGGGTAGCCTTCAACAAGCTTCCCACAATAAGTTGGGTGAATTTTGGCCCATTCCTCCTGACAGAACTGGTGTAACTGAGTCAGGTTTGTAGGACTCCTTGCTCGCACACGCTTTTTCAGTTCTGCCAACAAATGTTCTATAGGATTGAGGTCAGGGCTTTGTGATGGCCACTCCAATACCTTGACTTTGTTGTCCTTAAGCCATTTTGCCACAACTTTGGAAATATGCTTGGGGAAGTCATTGTCCATTTGGAAGATCAATTTGTGACCAAGCTTTAACTTCCTGACTGATGTCTTGAGATGTTGCTTCAATATATCCACATAATTTTCCTTCCTCATGATGCCATCTATTTTGTGAAGTGCACCAGTCCCTGCTACAGCAAAGCACCCCCACAACATGATGCTGCCACCCCCGTGCTTGTACCTGTTTCCTCCAGCATCTTCACAAGGTCCTTTGCTGTTGTTCTGGGATTGATTTGCACTTTTCGCACCAAAGTACGTTCATCTCTTGGAGACAGAACGTGTCTCCTTCCTGAGCGGTATGACGGCTGCGTGGTCCGATGGTGTTTATACTTCCATACTATTGTTTGTACAGATGAACGTGTTCCCTTCAGGCGTTTGGAAATTGCTCCCAAGAATGAACCAGACTTGTGGAGGTCTACAATTTATTTTCTGAGGTCTTAGCTGATTTCTTTGGATTTTCCAAATACAGAAAGAGAGACCTACTGACAAAGAACTACAGAGAGAGACCTAGAGACAGAGAGACCCAGAGACAGAGAGACCCAGAGACAGAGAGACCTAAACACAGAGACCTACAGGCAGAGACCTACAGACAGAGACCTACTGACAGAGAGACCTACATAGACCTACACACAGCAACCTAAGGATAGAGACCTAAAGAGAGAGACCTACAGACAGAGATATCTACAGACAGAGACAAACAAACAGAGAGAGACCTATCGAGACATACAGTCAGAGACCCACAGAGAGAGACCTACAGTCAGAGATCTACAGACAGACACCTACAGACAAGACCCACAGGTAGAGGCCTACGGACACAGAGACCTACAGACAGAGACCTACAGACCTACAGAGAGAGACCTACAGACAGAGAGACCTAAAGACAGAGAGACCTACAGAGAAATACCTACAGACAGAGACCTATAGACAGAGACCTATAGACAGAGAGACCTACAGAGACCTACATAGACCTACACACATCAACCTACAGAGAGAGACCTAGTCAGAGACCTACAAGACAGACACCTACATACAGAGAGACCTACAGTCAGACACATTCAGTCAGAGAGACCTACAGACAGAGACCTCAAAGAGAGACCTAGTCAGATACCTACAAGACAGACATCTACATACAGAGAGACCTACAGACATAGAGACCAACAGACATAAACCTACAGTGTGTTTATGACTCCTCTCTCCCAGGAGATGACACATACACACAGCATATTGTCCGTCCTCCACTCTCTGTGTGTTTATGACTCCTCTCTCCCAGGAGATGACACATACACACAGCATATTGTCCGTCCTCCACTCTCTGTGTGTTTATGACTCCTCTCTCCCAGGAGATGACACATACACACAGCGTGTGTAACTAATGGGATAACCACACCAAGCAACGCCTGAAATTTCCTGCAGCAGATGCAGTGTGTGTGTGTGTGTGTATACAGGGTGCTGGTGGTGTGTGTGTGTATACAGGGTGCTGGTGGTGTGTGTGTGTATACAGGGTGCTGGTGGTGTGTGTGTGTATACAGGGTGCTGGTGGTGTGTGTGTGTATACAGGGTGCTGGTGGTGTGTGTGTGTGTGTGTGTGTGTGTGTGTGTGTGTGTGTGTATACAGGGGGCTGGTGGTGTGTGTGTGTGTGTGTGTGTGTGTGTGTATACAGGGTGCTGGTGGTGTGGGGGGTGTATACAGGGTGCTGGTGTGTGTGGGGGGTGTATACAGGGTGCTGGTGGTGTGGGGGGTGTATACAGGGTGCTGGTGGTGTGTGTGTGTGTGTGTGTGTGTGTGTGTGTGTGTGTGTGTGTATACAGGGGGCTGGTGGTGTGTGTGTGTATACAGGGTGCTGGTGGTGTGGGGGGTGTATACAGGGTGCTGGTAGTGTGGGGGTGTGTGTGTATACAGGGTGCTGGTGGTGGTGTGTGTGTGTGTGTGTGTGTGTGTGTGTGTGTGTGTGTGTGTGTGTGTGTGTGTGTGTGTGTGTGTGTGTGTATACAGGGTGCTGGTGTGTGTGTGTGTGTGTGTATACAGGGTGCTAGTGGTGGTGTGTGTGTGTGTGTGTGTGTGTGTGTGTGTGTGTGTGTGTGTGTGTGTGTGTGTGTGTGTATACAGGGTGCTGGTGTGTGTGTGTGTGTATACAGGGTGCTGGTGGTGGTGTGTGTGTGTGTGTGTGTGTGTGTGTGTGTGTGTGTGTGTGTGTGTGTGTATACAGGGTGCTGGTGTGTGTGTGTGTGTATACAGGGTGCTGGTGGTGTGGGGGGTGTATACAGGGTGCTGGTATGTATGGGGGGTGTATACAGGGTGCTGGTGGTGTGGAGGGTGTATACAGGGTGCTGGTATGTATGGGGGGTGTATACAGGGTGCTGGTGGTGTGGGGGGTGTATACAGGGTGCTGGTGGTGTGGGGGGTGTATACAGGGTGCTGGTGGTGTGGGGGGTGTATACAGGGTGCTGGTATGTATGGGGGGTGTATACAGGGTGCTGGTGGTGTGGAGGGTGTATACAGGGTGCTGGTATGTATGGGGGGTGTATACAGGGTGCTGGTGGTGTGGGGGGTGTATACAGGGTGCTGGTGGTGTGGGGGGTGTATACAGGGTGCTGGTGTGTGGGGGGTGTATACAGGGTGCTGGTGTGTGGGGGGTGTATACAGGGTGTTATATATAGTTATAGTTATATGAGTCATAAATATGATGCTCTCTCTTCTTCCCACTCGTATCATAAACAGAAAGAGCAATGAACATGAAATATTACCCTTTCACTCATTATAGTCTCTACTCTCTACTGCTTATCTGTTCATAGTCTCTACTCTCTACTGCTTATCTGTTCATAGTCTCTTCTCTCTCTCTCTCCCTCCCTCCCTCCCTCCCTCTCTCTCTCTCTCTCTCTCTCTCTCTCTCTCTCTCTCTCTCTCTCTCTCTCTCCCTCCCTCCCTCCCTCCCTCTCTCTCTCTCTCTCTCTCTCTCTCTCTCTCCCTCTCTCTCTCTCTCTCTCTCTCACACAGACAGGTTATATAATCAACCAAAATGTCACGTTACGTTCTGATTGGCATGATTGACGTCACCCATCAAAGAGTAAACAATGTTAAATAAACAATGAAATGAACAGTAAACATTACACTCAGAAGTTCCAAAAGAATAAAGACATTTCAAATGTAAAAGTACAAACGGGATAATATATGGGAGTTTATCAAAATGGGGTTTGTTTTAGAATTCTTTGTGGTTCTGTGTAATCTGAGGGAAATATGTCTCTAATATGGTCATACATTTGGCAGGAGGTTAGGAAGTGCAGCTCAGTTTCCACCTCATTTTGTGGGCAGTGTGCACATAGCCTGTCTTCTCTTCAGAGCCAGGTCTGACTACGACAGCCTTTCTCAATAGCAAGGCTACGCTCACTGAGTCTGTACATAGTCAAAGCTTTCCTTAAGTTTGGGTCAGTCACAGTGGTCAGATATTTCTGTTTAGGGACAAATAGCATTCTAGTTTGCTCTGTTTTTTTGTTAATTCTTTCCAATGTGTCAAGTAATTCTCTTTTTGTTTTCTCATGATTTGGTTGGTCTAATTGTGTTGCTGTCCTGGGGCTATGTGGGGTCTCCCTCTCTCTCTACCTCTCTCCCTCTCTCTCTACCTCTCTCTCTCTCTCTCTCTCTCTGTCTCTCTCTCTCTGTTTCTCTCACTCTCTCTTTCTCTTTCGCTCTATCTCTCTATCTGTCCATCTCTTCTTCTCTTTCTCACTCTCACTCTCAGAGACAGAGAGGGAGATAGAGAGAGATAGAGGGTGAGAGAGATTGTAGAATAATAGTGAAGACATCAACACTATGACATGACACATATGGAATCATCTAGTAACCAAAAAGGTGTTAAACAAATCAAAATATATTTGAGATTTTAGATTCTTCAAAGTAGCCACCCTTTGCCTTGATGACAGCTTTGCACACTCTTGGCATTCTCTCAACCAGCTTCACCTGGAATGCTTTTCCAACAGTCTTGACAACGTGAAAACAGGTTTTAAGAAATGTTTGCAAATGTATTAAAAATAAAAACAGAAATACCTTATTTACATAAGTATTCAGAGCCTTTGCTATGAGACTCAAAATTGAGCTCAGGTGCATCCTGTTTCCGTTGATCATCCTTGAGATGTTTCTACAACTTGACTGGACTCCACCTGTGGTAAATTAAATTGATTGGACATGATTTGGAAAGGCACACACCTGTCTATATAAGGTCTTACAGTGCATGTCAGAGCAAAAACCAAACCATGAGGTTGAAGGAATTGTCCGTAGAGCTCTGAGACAGGATTGTGTTGAGGCACAGATCTGGGGCAGGGTACCAAAACTTGTCTGCAGCATTGAAGGTCCCCAAGAACACAATGGCCTCCATCATTCTTAAATGGGAGAAGTTTGGAACCACCCAGACTCACCTGGCCAAACTGAGTAATGGGAGGAGAAGGGCCTTGATCAGAGAGGTGACCAAGATCCCGATCGTCACTCTGACAGAGTTCTTCTTTGGAGATGGGAGAACCTTCCAGACCATCTCTGCAGCACCCCAACAATGAGGCCTTTATGGTAGAGTGGCCAGACGAAAGCCACTCCTCAGTAAAATGCACATGAAAGCCTGCTTGGAGGCACCTAAAGGACTCTCAGACCATGAGAAACAAGATTCTCTGGTCTGATGAAACCAAGATTGAACTCTTTGGCCTGAATGCCAAGTGTCACGTCTGGAGGAAACCTGGCACCATCCCTACGGAGAAGCATGGTGGTGGCAGCGTCAAGCTGTGGGGATGGCTTTGACTGGGAGACTAGTCAGGATTGAGGGACAGATGAACGGAGCAAAGTACAGAGAGATCCTTGATGAAAACCTGCTCCAGGACCTGACTGGGGTGAAAGGTTTACTTTCCAACAGGACAACGACTCTAAGCACACAGCCAAAACAACGCAGGAGTGGCTTCAGGACAAGTCTCTAAATGTCCTTGAGTGGACCAGCCAGAGCACAGATTTGAAACCGATCGAATACATCTCTGGAGAGACCTGAAAATAGCTGTGCAGCACTGAGTAAATGGTCTGAATACTTTTGTAAATTTTTGGTATATAAATTTGAAAATAAAAGTTAATACGTAAGAAAACAGGAAAACGCTCATTCAGAGGCAGCGCTCCTATTGGCCGGGGACTTTAATGCAGGGAAACTTAAATCCGTTTTACCAAATTTCTACCAGCATGTTAAATGTGCAACCAGAGGGAAATAAACTCTAGACCAACTTTACTCCACACAGAGATGCGTACACAGCTCTCCCTCGCCCTCCATTTGGAAAATCTGACCATAATTCTATCCTCCTGATTCTTGCTTATAAGCAAAAAAGAAAGCAGGAAGCACCAGTGACTCGGTCAATAAAGAAGTGGTTAGATGATGCAGATGCTAAGTTACAGGACTGTTTTGCTGCACAGATTGGAATATGTTCCAGGATTCTTCCGATGGCATTGAGGAGTACACCACATCAATCACTGGCTTCATCAATAAGTGCATCGATGACGTCGTCCCCACAGTGACTGTACGTACATACCCCAACCAGAAGCCATGGATTACAGGCAACATCCGCACTACGCTAAAGGGTAGAGCTGCCGCTTTCAAAAAGCGACACTCCAACCCAGATGCTTATGCCCTCCGACGAACCATCAAACAGACAAAGAGTCAATACAGGACTAAGATTGAATCGTACTACACCGGCTCCAACAGACTACAAAGGGAAGCACAGCCACGAGCTGCCCAGTGACACAAGCATACCAGACAAGCTAAGTTACTTCAACGCTCGTTTCGAGGCAAGCAACACTGAAGCATGTATGAGAGCATCAGCTGTTCCGGATGACTGTGTGATCACACTCTCCGTATATTTTTTTTTGTACCTTTATTTAATTAGGCAAGTCAGTTAAGAACAAATTCTTATTTACAATGTCAGCCTACCTACAGGGTCAGCCCCTGGAGCAAATTAGGGTTAAGTGCCTTGCTCAAGTACACATCAACAAGTTTTTCACTTTGTCAGCTCAGGTATTCAAACCAGCAACCTTTCGGTTACTAGACCAACACTCTAACCACTAGGCTACCTGCCACCCTTAGCTGATGTGAGTAAGACTTTTAAACAGGTCAACATTCACAAAGCCGCTGGACCAGACGGATAACCAGGACGTGTACTCAGAGCATGCGCTGACCAACTGGCAAGTGTCTTCACCGACATTTTCAACATGTCCCTGACTGAGTCTGTAATACCAGCATGTTTCTAACAGACCACCATAGTCCCTGTGCCCAAGAACACTAAGGTAACCAGCCTAAATGACTACAGACCCGTAGCACTCATGTCTGTAGCCATGAAGTGCTTTGAAAGGCTGGTCATGGCTCACATCAAAACCATTATCCCAGAAACCCTAGACACACTCCAATTTGCATACCTCTCAAACAGATCCACAGATGATGCAATCTCTATTACACTCCACACTGCCCTCTCCCACCTGGACAAAAGGAACACCTATGTGAGAATGTTGTTCATTGACTACAGCTCAGCGTTCAACACCATAGTGCCCTCAAAGCTCATCACTAAGCTAAGGACCCTGGAAATAAACACTGCCCTCTGCAACTGGCCGCCCCCAGGTGGTAAGGGTAGGCAACAACACATCTGCCACGCTCATCCTCAACACGGAGGCCCCTCAAGGGTGCGTGCTCAGTCCCCTCCTGTACTCCCTGTTCACCCATGACTGCGTGTGGCCTCTATACCAGGTGGTGTCATTGGAAGGCCCTAAAAATTGTCAAAGACTCCAGCCACCCCAGTCATGGCAAGCAGTACCGGAGCACCAAGTCTAGGTCCAAAAGGCTTCTTAACAGCTTCTACACCCAAACCATAAGACTCCTGAACAGCCAATCAAATGGCTACCCGGACTATTTGCATTGCATTTGTTTGGATTTAGAATGGACCATTATCATGCACCTGTATCGAAACAGGGGAGGCGAGAAAAAATACATGTCATCTATGCACTTAAATAGCGAATGAATGAGGTCGTTTTTCCTGTGGTTAATTTTCATGCCAGCCAGGTAGACTATACTCCTGTTGTAAAGAGAAGCAATGTGCTTAATATTAGGACAGTTGATAAATAAATATAGTAGGCCTAGCCTATAGAAAGCTGATCCTCCTCTTTTTAGTAGAGGCCATCACTCTCTGCTGGGCTCTCATGAAGTGTTTGATTAGATTTTCCATTACAATTACATTGATGTCAGAGTGATTAGAGGGACAATAGAGTGCTGAGTACCAGACAGTTAGTTAGTTTGGTAGACTACTAATGACCATCAGCAGCATCAGAGCTTGGAGAAGACTAATTACCGTGACTAAACCGTCATGTGGAATTTGACTGCCTTCATGACTCGTGACCGCCGGTGTGGCTGTAATACGGTCACCGCAACAGCCCTAGGTCTGAATACAATATTAGGAAGATGTTCCTAATTTTTGGTATACTCTGTGTATATATATACACAATACTTCTAGCAATGCTAATGACCAACCGCTAAAAACAGGAAGTAGTTTGCCAGAAACAGAATGCCGGAAATCGTTTTGTGACGTTGTGCAGGTTTCCTATAGAGAAGTTAAAAGGAGAGAGAGGGTTGTATAGAGCTGGGCAGATGGGGTTGGATTGAGGGAGGGAGGGAGGGAGGGAGGGAGGGAGGGACGATCCTGGGGGTTGGGTGACTCATCGGTGCGTGTGTGTGTGTGTGTGCGTCACTGCTGCTGCTGGAGGAGAAGATAGTGGAGAGGTCTACGCATTTAATTACTACCTAGCAATTCACACACACGCACACACACACACACACACACACACACACACACACACACACACACACACACACACACACACACACAGACACAGACACACACACACACACACACACACACACACACGTACACAGATACACACACACACGTACACAGACACACACACACAGACACACACACACACACACACACGTACACAGATACACACACACACGTACACAGATACACACACACACGTACACAGACATATACACACTAGCATTGCAAATACAACTTAACTCTCTAACCCCAAAATACCAAATGGCTGCCTCTGGCGAGAATGATGTCACTTCCAAAGGTTACCAACAGCAAAATAGATATTTAAATATTACTGAGTGATATTCATAGTATGGTGATCTGGAGTGATATTACTGAGTGATATTCATAGTATGGTGATCTGGAGTGATATTACTGAGTGATATTCATAGTATGGTGATCTGGAGTGATATTACTGAGTGATATTCATAGTATGGTGATCTGGAGTGATATTACTGAGTGATATTCATAGTATGGTGATCTGGAGTGATATTACTGAGTGATATTCATAGTATGGTGATCTGGAGTGATATTACTGAGTGATATTAATAGTATGGTGATCTGGAGTGATATTACTGAGTGATATTCATAGTATGGTGATCTGGAGTGATATTACTTAGTGATATTCATAGTATGGTGATCTGGAGTGATATTACTGAGTGATATTCATAGTATGGTGATCTGGAGTGATATTACTGAGTGAAATTCATAGTATGGTGATCTGGAGTGATATATAGCGACAACAAAAATATAATGATTTATTAATGGGCTCCCAAGTGCTTCAGTGGTCTAAGACACTGCATCTCAGTGCTAGAGGTGTCGCTACAGACAACATGGTTCGAATCCAGACTGTATCACAACCGGCTGTGATTGGGAGTCCCATAGGGCGGCGTACAATTGTCCCAGCCGTCATTGATCCAGCCGTTGATTTGACCTTGGGAAAAAGAGCTACTGCGTGAATACAGCAATGCTTTGTTTTGAAACTGAAACTGAATTTACAATAATTTAATGTCAAACCTGTAGCTGAATTTGTACTGGAGAAATCAAATACGATATTTTGGTAAAACGTATTCTTATTATAAAAATAAATCAAAGTTTGTAAAGTTTATACACAGGGAATTAAAGTAATATCTACCTAATTGAAATTGAGAATATAAATATAAATACATCACAATAGCTTTTTTTAGCTGAATGCAATATTCTTTTGATATATGCATTCAACACTTTTATTTGTGCAATACAAATAAATATACTTTTTCTTTATGTTAGCACTAATATAGCTCCATAAATTATTTCCTGTTTCTTAAATTGGTTGTCAACAGTTTGAAATATAAACAATAATACAATACTTAACGTCCCTGCAGCTGATTGGAATAAGGTAAGGTAAGAAAGTAGTACTATGCTATTTCTACGTTAGAAGTACTATGCTATTTCTACACTAGTAGTACTATGCTATTTCTACGTTAGAAGTACTATGCTATTTCTATGTTAGAAGTACTATGCTATTTCTATGCTAGAAGTACTATGCTATTTCTATGCTAGATGTACTATGCTATTTCTATGCTAGAAGTACTATGCTATTTCTATGCTAGAAGTACTATGCTATTTCTATGCTAGAAGTACTATGCTATTTCTACGTTAGTAGTACTATGCTATTTCTACGTTAGAAGTACTATGCTATTTCTACGTTATTAGTACTATGCTATTTCTACGTTAGAAGTACTATGCTATTTCTACACTAGAAGTACTAATCTATTTCTACGTTAGATGTACTGTGCTATTTCTACGTTAGAAGTACTATGCTATTTCTACGTTAGTAGTACTATGCTATTTCTACGTTAGAAGTACTATGCTATTTCTACACTAGAAGTACTAATCTATTTCTACGTTAGAAGTACTAATCTATTTCTACGTTAGAAGTACTATGCTATTTCTATGCTAGAAGTACTATGCTATTTCTACGCTAGAAGTACTAATCTATTTCTACACTAGAATTATTAGGCTATTTCTATGCTAGAAGTACTAATCTATTTCTACACTAGAAGTACTAGGCTATTTCTACACTAGAAGTACTAGGCTATTTCTACACTAGAAGTACTAGGCTATTTCTACAGGTGTTTCCAAGCCATATTCTTGAAAAGCCAGGAGGAAAATCCAAACATGGATATATTGTTGCAGAGAGCACCTTCAACCTGATACAGGCCAAGTCCAAACGTGACATGTGCCTAAAGCAGGCATTCAGATCAACACCAATGACAGACATCAAATGGAACTACAATGGACTTGTAGAACGTTGAACCTAAAGGAACGACAGTCACACCACCAACATTACAGTCACAGCCATCACACCACCAACATTACAGTCACAGCCATCACACCACCAACATTAAAGTCACAGCGATCACACCACCAACATTAAAGTCACAGCCATCACACCACCAACAATAAAGTCACAGCCATCACACCACCAACATTACAGTCACAGCCATCACACCACCAACATTACAGTCACAGCCATCACACCACCAACATTACAGTCACAGCCATCATACCACCAACATTAAAGTCACAGCCATCACACCACGAACATTACAGTCACAGCCATCACACCACCGACATTAAAGTCACAGCCATCACACCACCAACATTACAGTCACAGCCATCACACCACCAACATTACAGTCACAGCGATCACACCACCAACATTACAGTCACAGCCATCACACCACCAACATTACAGTCACAGCTATCACACCACCAACATTACAGTCACAGCCATCACACCACCAACATTACAGTCACAGCCATCACACCACCAACGTTAAAGTCACAGCCATCACACCACCAACATTACAGTCACAGCCATCACACCACCAACATTACAGTCACAGCCATCACACCACCAACATTACAGTCACAGCTATCACACCACCAACATTACAGTCACAGCCATCACACCACCAACATTAAAGTCACAGCGATCACACCACCAACATTACAGTCACAGCCATCACACCACCAACATTACAGTCACAGCCATCACACCACCAACATTACAGTCACAGCCATCACACCACCAACATTACAGTCACAGCCATCACACCACCAACATTACAGTCACAGCCATCACACCACCAACATTACAGTCACAGCTATCACACCACCAACATTACAGTCACAGCCATCACACCACCAACATTACAGTCACAGCCATCACACCACCAACATTACAGTCACAGCCATCACACCACCAACATTACAGTCACAGCTATCACACCACGAACATTACAGTCACAGCCATCACACCACCAACATTACAGTCACAGCCATCACACCACCAACATTACAGTCACAGCCATCACACCACCAACATTACAGTCACAGCCATCACACCACCAACATTACAGTCACAGCCATCACACCACCAACATTACAGTCACAGCCATCACACCACCAACATTACAGTCACAGCCATCACACCACCAACAT
>CM042404.1:637500-804556 GCA_023634145.1 Thymallus thymallus | reverse complement strand
AGTGTTTAGTTGTTTTTGGTACTACTACTGCAGCAAAGCTTTTTAGGGTCATTTTATCACCAAAGTAACCCCTCTTAGCTTAATTTCTATTACATTTATATAGGACAAAATCAGGCTTCTCTTGAGATTGAGATTGAAATTTCTTAAAGGCCTTATTCCTTGCTTGGATATATTCTAGAATCTCATGATTAAACCAAGGGCTAGATCTCTGCTTTACTCTGACCTGTCTAATGGGATCCATCACATTCAGCACATCAAGGAATCTACATTTAAAGGCTTCCCAGGCACTGTCTACCCCTACACTATCCAGCAAAGGTGACTAGTCAATTTTACCCACTTGCTCACTAAACATTTCAACACAGTATTTTTTAAGTGTTCTGATTTTAACCATTTTGTGACACTTAAATATATCATAAAGGCTTGATTGGTGGAGTGCTGCAGAGATGGCTGTCCTTCTGGAAGGTTCTCCAATCTCCACAGAGGAACTCTGGAGCTCTATCAGAGTGAACATCGGGGTCTTGGTTCAGACCCTTAGCAATGAGACTCGAAATTGAGCTCAGGTGCATCCTGTTTCCATTGATCATCCATGAGATCTCTCTACAACTTGATTGGAGTCCACCTGTGGTAAATTCAATTGATTGGACATGATTTAGAAAGGCACAGACCTGTCTATATAAGATCCCACAGTTGACAGTGCATGTCAGATCAATAACCAAGCCATGAGGTCGAAGGAATTGTCCGTAGAGCTCTGAGACAGGATTGTGTTGAGGCACAGATCTGGGGAAGGGTACCACTACAAACGGTTTTACAGCAACAGACAAAGACCCCACTACAAAGGGTTTTACAGCAACAGACAAAGACCCCACTACAAAGGGTTTTACAGCAACAGACAAAGACCCCACTACAAAGGGTTTTTACAGCAACAGTTCCAAAGACCCACTACAAAGGGTTTTACAGCAACAGTTCCAAAAACCCCACCCCCCTTTTACCCCACCCCTACCTCCTCCATCAACAACCCCCCCACCCCGCCACACACACACTCATCCCACACACACACATTCATTCACATCCTCCTACACACACACACATTCATTCACATCCTCCCACACACACACATTCATTCACATCCTCCCACACACACGCCCAGCGGTGGCAGCGGTGGCCATTGTGCTAGCAATGTTTTAGTCGTTGTGAAGCGTCTCTTTACTGGCAACCTAGAGAATTCTGTGACTTACTGCACCGTGACGTGACGGTGGGCGCCAGCGTGTGTTCGTGTGTGTGGCGTGATGCATCACTCAACCAGTAAAATGATGCAGAGTGGGCGCTAAATGTTCCCCCCTCCATCACGCTATCCTCTCTCCTCCCCCTCCATCACCCACTCCTCTTCTCTCCTCCCCCTCCATCACGCTATCCTCTCTCCTTCCCCTCCATCACCCACTCCTCCCCCTCATCACCCTCTTCTCCTCACTCGCCTTCTCTCCTCCCCCTCCATCACCCTCTCCTCTTCTCTCCTCCCCCTCATCACCCTATCCTCTCGTGGTGTGGTGTGGTGTATACATGGTATAGTGTATACGTGGTGTAGTATATACATGGTATAGTGTATAAGTGGTGTAGTGTATAAGTGGTGTAGTGTATATATGGTGTAGTGTATATATGGTGCAGTGTATATATGGTATAGTGTATACGTGGTGTAGTGTATATATGGTGTAGTGTATATATGGTGTGGTGTATATATGGTGTAGTGTATATATGGTATAGTGTATACGTGGTGTAGTGTATATATGGTGTAGTGTATATATGGGTTAGTGTATATATGGGTTAGTGTATATATGGTGTGGTGTATATATGGTGTAGTGTATAAGTGGTGTAGTGTATATATGGTATAGTGTATATATGGTGTAGTGTATATATGGTGTAGTGTATATATGGGTTAGTGTATATATGGGTTAGTGTATATATGGTGTGGTGTATATATGGTGTAGTGTATATATGGTATAGTGTATATATGATGTAGTGTATATACAGTATAGTGTATATACAGTATAGTGTATATATGGTGTAGTGTATATATGGTGTGGTGTATATATGGTGTGGTGTAGTGTATATATGGTATAGTGTATATATGATGTAGTGCATATACAGTATAGTGTATATACAGTATAGTGTATATATGGTGTAGTGTATATACGGTATAGTGTATATATGATGTAGTGTATATATGGTGTAGTGTATATATGGTGTAGTGTATATATGGTATAGTGTATATATGATGTAGTGTATATATGGTGTAGTGTATATATGGTGTAGTGTATATATGGTGTAGTGTATATATGGTATAGTGTATATATGATGTAGTGTATATACAGTATAGTGTATATACAGTATAGTGTATATATGGTGTAGTGTATATATGGTGTAGTGTATATATGGTGTAGTGTATATATGGTGTAGTGTATATATGATGTAGTGTATATACAGTATAGTGTATATATGGTGTAGTGTATATATGGTATAGTGTATATATGGTATAGTGTATTTACGGTGTAGTGTATATATGGTGTAGTGTATATATGGTGTAGTGTGTATATATGGGTCTGAGTATATACTGTATATGTGTGTGATGTTTTGTTAGATGGGATGTATAGATGTTGTGTATTGTTAGATGGGATGTATAGATGTTGTGTATTGTTAGATGGGATGTATAGATGTTGTGTATTGTTAGATGGGATGTATAGATGTGTGTAGTGTTAGATGGGATGTATAGATGTTGTGTATTGTTAGATGGGATGTATAGATGTTGTGTATTGTTAGATGGGATGTATAGATGTGTGTAGTGTTAGATGGGATGTATAGATGTTGTGTATTGTTAGATGGGATGTATAGATGTGTGTAGTGTTAGATGGGATGTATAGATGTTGTGTATTGTTAGATGGGATGTATAGATGTTGTGTATTGTTAGATGGGATGTATAGACGGTGTGTATTGTTAGATGGGATGTATAGATGTGTGTATTGTTAGATGGGATGTATAGATGTGTGTATTGTTAGATGGGATGTGTAGATGTTGTGTATTGTTAGATGGGATGTGTAGATGTTGTGTATTGTTAGATGGGATGTATAGATGTGTGTAGTGTTAGATGGGATGTATAGATGTTGTGTATTGTTAGATGGGATGTATAGATGTGTGTAGTGTTAGATGGGATGTATAGATGTTGTGTATTGTTAGATGGGATGTATAGATGTTGTGTATTGTTAGATGGGATGTATAGATGGTGTGTATTGTTAGATGGGATGTATAGATGTGTGTATTGTTAGATGGGATGTGTAGATGTTGTGTATTGTTAGATGGGATGTGTAGATGTTGTGTATTGTTAGATGGGATGTATAGATGTGTGTGGACAGTATGTAGTATATCTGTAGAATACATAGGATAGAATAGTATATGTACAGCAATAGTTAAACAGGATGGACTTGACTAGAATACAGTATATATATATGACGTGTAAAACAGTATGTAAACATGATTAAAGTGATCAGTGTTCCATGTCTATGTACATAGGGCAGCAGCTTCCATGGTGCAGGGAGTAACCGGGTTGTAGTCGGCTAGTGACAGTGACTAAGTTCAGAGCAGGGTCCTGGGAGGAGGCCGGCTAGTGGTGACTATTTAGCAGTCTGATGACCTTGAGATAGAAGCTGTTGCGCCTTCTTCAACACACTGTCTATGTCGGTGGACAATTTAAGATTGTCAGTGATGTGTACACTTTCTCCACTGCGGCCCTGTCAATGTGGATGGGAGGTGCTCCCTCTGCTGTCTACGGTCAGCTCCTTTGTTTTGTTGACATTGAGGGAGAGGTTATTTTCCTGGCACCACTCTCCCTGTAGGCTGTCTCGTTGTTGTTGGTAATCAGGCCTACCACTGTTGTCGTTAGAGAACTTGATGATTGAGTTGGAGGCGTGTGTGGCCACGCAGTCATGGTGAACAGGGAGTACAGGAAGTTTTGTATTTATTTTTTATTTCACCTTTATTTAACCAGGTAGGTCAGTTGAGAACAAGTTCTCATTTACAACTGCGACCTGGTCAAGACAAAGCAAAGCAGTGAGACAAAAAAACAACACAGAGTTACACATGAGAATAAACAAACGTACAGTCAATAACACAATAGATAATCTATATACAGTGAGGTGAAGTGGCTGAGCACGCACCCTTGTAGGGCCCCAGTGTTGAGGATCAGTGAAGTGGAGGTGCTGTTTCCTACCTTCACCACCTGGGGGCGGCCCGTCAGGAAGTCCAGGACCCAGTTGCACAGGGCGGGGTTCAGACCCAGGGCCTCGAGCTTGGAGGGAACTATGGTGTTAAATGCTGAGCTATAGTCAATGAACAGCATTCTTACATAGGTATTAGTAGTCCTGATGGGAAAGGGCAGTATGCAGTGCGATGGCGATTACGTAATCTGTGGATCTATTGGGCCGTTATGCAAATTGCAGTGGGTCTATGGAGTCCCTGCCACATACGTCTCGTGTCTGAGCCGTTGAATTGCAACTTTGTCTCTGTACTTACGTTACGGACTGTTTCGTTACATACATACCTACACGTACGCTCCGGTCACAAGGCCTCCATATTGTCCCTAGGATCTCTAAGCAAACAGCTGGAGGCGGGGCTTTCTCCTATAGAGCTCCATTTTTATGGAATGATTTGCCTATCCATGTGAGAGACACAGACTCCGTCTCAACCTTTAGGTCTTTACTGAAGACTCATCTCTTCAGTAGGTCCTATGATTGAGTGTAGTCTGGCCCAGGGGTGCGAAGGTGAACGGCAAGGCTCTGGGGCGACGAACCACCCTTGCTGTCTCTGCCTGGCCGGCTTCCCTCTCTCTCTGCCTCTGACCCTATTACGGGGGCTGAGTCACTGGCTTGCTAGTGCTCTTCCATGCCGTCCCTAGGAGGGGTGCGTCACGTCGTGCCAGGCTTTTGTGCGCTATACTCGACTTGAGTGGGTTGAGTCATTGACATGATCTTCCTGTCCGGTCTTACGCCCACTCGGGCTCGTGCGGTGGAGGAGATCTTTGTGGGCTATACTCAGCCTTACCTCAGGGTAGTAAGTTGGTGGTCTGTTGATATCCCTCTAGTGGTGTGTGGGCTGTGCTTTGCCAAAGTGGAAGGAGTTACATCCTGCCTGGTTGGCCCTGTCCGGGATTATCCCCCGAACCCCCCCCCCCGTCACAGCCTCCAGTATCTAGGCTGCAATAGTCTATGTGCCTCTCTCTCTCTCTCTCTCTCTCTCTCTCTCTCTCTCTCTCGACCTCTCTCTCTACCTCTCTCTCTACCTCTGTCTCTCAAGCTCTCTCTCTCTCGACCTCTCTCTCTACCTCTCGACCTCTCTCTCTCTCTCTCTCGCCCGACATCGCTCTCTCTCAACATCTCTCTCTCTCTCTCTCTCTCTCTCTCTCGACATCTCTCTCTCGCTCTCTCTCTCTCTCTCTCTCTCGACATCGCTCTCTCTCGACATCTCTCTCTCTCGACATCTCTCTCTCGACATCTCTCTCTCTCTCTCTCGACATCTCTCTCTCGACATTGAACATCTTGGTCACATAGACGTGTTTAGCAGATGTTATTGCGGGTGTAGCGAAATGCTTGTGTTTCTAGCTCCAACAGTGCATTAACAAGTAATATAATATAACAAGTAATATCTAGCAAATGATAAGTCTGCTGGAATTAAGATTATATACATATTTGGACGAGCAATGTGAGAGCAGCATAGACTAAGATACAGTAGAAAAGTATAGAATACAGTATATACATATGGACTGAGATACTATGGACTGAGGGTACTATAATGTTGAATGCTGAGCTATAGTCAATGAACAGTATTCTTACATAGGTATTCCTCTTGTCCAGATGGGATAGGGCAGTGTGCAGAGTGATGGCGATTGCATCATCTGTGGATCTATTGGGGCGGTAAGCATATTGAAGTGGGTCTAGGGTGTCAGGTAAGGTAGAGGTGATATGATCCTTAACTAGTCTCTCAAAGCACTTCATGATGACAGAGGGGAGTGCTACGGGGCGATAGTCATTTAGTTCAGTTACCTTTGCTTTCTTGGGTGGGTGCGAACAAAGGATCCATTTCGGGAAAGTCGTACTCCTGGTTGTAATGCTGGTGAGTTACCACCGCTCTGATATCCAAACGTTGTTACCGGCTGTATGTAATAACACAAAAAACTAGAAGCAGAGCTGCCATGTCTGTCGGTGCCATCAACACTCAGACATCATTTACAAATGAAGCATGTTTTTATTGAGTCCGCCAGATCAGAGGCAGTAGAGATGACCAGGGATGTTTTCTTGATAAATGTGTGAATTAGTCAATTCTCCTGTCCTGCTAAGCATTCAAAATGTAATGAGTGTCAGGGAAAATGTATGGAGTAAAAAGTACATCATTTTGGCAACGAATATGTAGTGAGGGCCAGCCAATGAGAATACAGGTCTCAGTGGTGGGTAGAATATGTAGTGAGGGCCAGCCAACGAGAGAATACAGGTCTCAGTGGTGGGTAGAATATGTAGTGAGGGCCAGCCAACGAGAGCATCCAGGTCGCAGTGGTGGGTAGAATATGTAGTGAGGGCCAGCCAACGAGAGAATACAGGTCTCAGTGGTGGGTAGAATATGTAGTGAGGGCCAGCCAACGAGAGCATCCAGGTCGCAGTGGTGGGTAGAATATGTAGTGAGGGCCAGCCAACGAGAGAATACAGGTCTCAGTGGTGGGTAGAATATGTAGTGAGGGCCAGCCAACGAGAGCATCCAGGTCGCAGTGGTGGGTAGAATATGTAGTGAGGGCCAGCCAACGAGAGAATACAGGTCTCAGTGGTGGGTAGAATATGTAGTGAGGGCCAGCCAACGAGAGCATCCAGGTCGCAGTGGTGGGTAGAATATGTAGTGAGGGCCAGCCAACGAGAGAATACAGGTCTCAGTGGTGGGTAGAATATGTAGTGAGGGCCAGCCAACGAGAGCATCCAGGTCGCAGTGGTGGGTAGAATATGTAGTGAGGGCCAGCCAACGAGAGAATACAGGTCTCAGTGGTGGGTAGAATATGTAGTGAGGGCCAGCCAACGAGAGCATCCAGGTCGCAGTGGTGGGTAGAATATGTAGTGAGGGCCAGCCAACGAGAGAATACAGGTCTCAGTGGTGGGTAGAATATGTAGTGAGGGCCAGCCAACGAGAGCATCCAGGTCGCAGTGGTGGGTAGAATATGTAGTGAGGGCCAGCCAACGAGAGAATACAGGTCTCAGTGGTGGGTAGAATATGTAGTGAGGGCCAGCCAACGAGAGCATCCAGGTCGCAGTGGTGGGTAGAATATGTAGTGAGGGCCAGCCAACGAGAGAATACAGGTCTCAGTGGTGGGTAGTATATGGGGCTTTGGTAACAAAATGGATGTAAAGTTGTCAAAAATATAAAAAGTAAACTAAGTACAGATACCCCCCAAAAAACTACTTAAGTAGTACTTTTAAGTATTTTTACTTAAGTACCTTACACCACTGCCAACTTCTTAGTTATTACACTCAACCACACCCCCATCTCTAGGGAGCTAAACCACACCCCCATCTCTAGGTAGCTAAACCACACCCCCATCTCTAGGTAGCTAAACCACACCCCCATCTCTAGGTAGCTAAACCACACCCCCATCTCTAGGTAGCTAAACCACACCCCCATCTCTAGGTAGCTAAACCACACCCCCATCTCTAGGTAACTAAACCACACCCCCATCTCTAGGTAGCTAAACCACACCCCCATCTCTAGGTAGCTAAACCACACCCCCATCTCTAGGTAGCTAAACCACACCCCCATCTCTAGGTAGCTAAACCACATCCCCATCTCTAGGTAGCTAAACCACACCCCCATCTCTAGGTAGCTAAACCACACCCCCATCTCTAGGTAGCTAAACCACATCCCCATCTCTAGGTAGCTAAACCACACCCCCATCTCTAGGGAGCTAAACCACACCCCCATATCTAGGTAGCTAAACCACATCCCCATCTCTAAGGAGCTAAACCACACCCCCATCTCTAGGTAGCTAAACCACACCCCCATCTCTAGGGAGCTAAACCACACCCCCATCTCTAGGTAGCTAAACCACACCCCCATCTCTAGGGAGCTAAACCACACCCCCATCTCTAGGTAGCTAAACCACACCCCCATCTCTAGGGAGCTAAACCACACCCCCATCTCTAGGGAGCTAAACCACACCCCCATCTCTAGGGAGCTAAACCACATCCCCATCTCTAGGGAGCTAAACCACACCCCCATCTCTAGGTAGCTAAACCACACCCCCATCTCTAGGGAGCTAAACCACACCCCCATCTCTAGGTAGCTAAACCACACCCCCATCTCTAGGTAGCTAAAAAAACAACAATGATGCCAAACAGTCAATAAAATGCATGGGACCTTCAGGTGTAAAATCTCTCCTAAAGTTGTAGTTAGCGATGGGACGTTTGATACTGGCTATGCCTATGATTGTAGAAAAAAAAACCCACCATTGTTGTTCAAATAATTTGTTTTATTTAGTGTAGCCTATAACAATATTTTGTCTTCAACATAATAATAACACGGATTTTGGGGAAAAAATGTGAACCTGGAGGAAAAAAGGGTAAGGAGGATTTAACTCACATGTCCACTGTCCCATCAAACACGCTGATATTTATCCCTGACCAGCAGATATCCAGAATGTGCCCTGTGTTGAGATAGATAGATAGATAGATAGATAGATAGATAGATAGATAGATAGATAGATAGATAGATAGATAGATAGATAGATAGATAGATAGATAGATAGATAGATAGATAGATAGATACTTTATTGATCCCAGAGGGGAGATTTCTTAAAAGGGTTGGTTAAATGAGTAAAAAGAAAAATGTGGTGAAAGCCAAAGGGTTCAGAATGCCTTGATTTCCCATCACTAGTGTTATTATTATTATTCCTGGTAAGACCGCTCGGTGCATCTGCTCTTATCTATACACCTCTCCTAAATATGTATAAGGGGACTTTTATACTTTTCTGCCTATGCTCGAATAATTAGTATCCCTAGGGAAACACTGACAAAAACTATATTTCTTACCCGGTCACCCTATTATCAGAACATTTCATTAATAGATACAATGAATACAGTCAGTGGATACTTAGTCAACTGAATAATTGTATCCGTTACTATAATATTTTTCAGCATAGGCCGAGCCTACAACAACTATCCTATTGTCTGTGTCCGCTGGAGCGCACACGGAATCAGTGCACTTGTATGAAAGAACAGGGGTTGGTTCCAATCCACAGCCACAAGTCTGAGCTTTTATCCCAAAGTTATTCACAGTCATAAAAGGGTTGGATAGGCAAAGGCAGAATGTTAGATAATCCGTCCGATCCAACCATCACTGTGGTAAAGTCGCATTATCCGCCAGTCTTTTCAAATTCAGCAGACATCAGTATAGTAGGAACAAAAACTAAGGAGCTAGGAACCGAAATTGAATTAATTCTGGGACGTTTGGAACGTTCAGGACAGCGTCGACCAATCAGATAGCGCTGGGGGTTCTGCCAGTACCAAGGGGCGTGGTCACGGTGGGGGTATTCTCATTACCAGGGGGCGTGGTCACGGTGGAGGTCTTTTTCATTACCAGGGGGCGTGGTCACGGCGGAGGTCTTCCTATTACCGGGGGGCGTGGTCACGGTGGAGGTATTTTTCATTACCAGGGGGCGTGGTCACGGCGGAGGTCTTCCTATTACCGGGGGGGCGTGGTCACGGTGGGGGTCTGCCCAGTGCAAGGGGGCGTGGTCACGGTCCACCGCCAAATTCAAACACTTAAAGACAAAGTTCCCAATACTTAGCCAGCTTCTTCTTCGAGAGAGCGGGACCAACTAACTTTACAAGGTACATATTATTCAATATTAAATGCTTCATTGTATATAATACATGCGTTTACAGCAAAATATAGATTATTCACCTCTTTAAATGACAATGGAAGATTTAGCCATAAACATGCATTCGAATAGCTTAAGTTAGCTACTGTAGCTAGCTAATAGAGTTAACTTTGTCTGCTAGCTAATCGCAAACTAGTAGTCTAGTGAATTCAAAAGTATATTAGTTAGTTAGTTAACGTAAGCTAACTACATATGTTTGATATCGTTATTGTGGTGCTAACTAGCATTTTAAATGACTACAGTAGCTAGGTAGCTAACTGGGTATTTATTGTTGGACAAGCCGACAAAGGGGCGGCTATGAACAGCATGACGAATTATGAACAAAGCAAGCCTGAGTTGACGCTTAAATCAGGTATTAACCTGTATTACAGCTGATATTACAGCAGGTATTAACCTGTATTACAGCTGATATTACAGCAGGTATTAACCTGTATTACAGCTGATATTACAGCAGGTATTAACCTGTATTACAGCTGATATTACAGCATGTATTAACCTGTATTACAGCCAATATTACAGCAGGTATTAACCTGTATTACAGCCAATATTACAGCAGGTATTAACCTGTATTACAGCTGATATTACAGCAGGTATTAACCTGTATTACAGCTGATATTACAGCAGGTATTAACCTGTATTACAGCTGATATTACAGCAGGTATTAACCTGTATTACAGCTGATATTACAGCAGGTATTAACCTGTATTACAGCTGATATTACAGCAGGTATTAACCTGTATTACAGCTGATATTACAGCAGGTATTAACCTGTATTACAGCCAATATTACAGCAGGTATTAACCTGTATTACAGCCAATATTACAGCAGGTATTAACCTGTATTACAGCTGATATTACAGCAGGTATTAACCTGTATTACAGCTGATATTACAGCAGGTATTAACCTGTATTACAGCTGATATTACAGCAGGTATTAACCTGTATTACAGCTGATATTACAGCAGGTATTAACCTGTATTACAGCTGATATTACAGCAGGTATTAACCTGTATTACAGCTGATATTACAGCAGGTATTAACCTGTATTACAGCCAATATTACAGCAGGTATTAACCTGTATTACAGCTGATATTACAGCAGGTATTAACCTGTATTACAGCTGATATTACAGCAGGTATTAACCTGTATTACAGCTGATATTACAGCAGGTATTAACCTGTATCACAGCAGGTATTACAGCTAATATTACAGCAGGTATTAACCTGTATTACAGCTGATATTACAGCAGGTATTAACCTGTATTACAGCAGGTATTACAGCTAATATTACAGCAGGTATTAACCTGTATTACAGCTGATATTACAGCAGGTATTAACCTGTATTACATCTGATATTGCAGCAGGTATTAACCTGTATTACAGCAGGTATTACAGCTGATATTAACCTGTATTACAGATGATGTTACAGCAGATATTAACCTGTATTACAGTAGGTATTAACCTGTATTACAGCTGATATTACAGCAGGTATTAACCTGTATTACATCATGTATTACAGCTGATATTAACCTGTATTACAGCTGATATTACAGCAGATATTAACCTGTATTACAGCAGGTATTACAGCTGATATTACAGCAGGTATTAACCTGTATTACAGCTGATATTACAGCAGGTATTACAGCTGATATTACAGCAGATATTACAGCAGGTATTAACCTGTATTACAGCTGATATTACAGCAGGTATTAACCTGTATTACATCATGTATTACAGCTGATATTAACCTGTATTACAGCTGATATTACAGCAGATATTAACCTGTATTACAGCAGGTATTACAGCTGATATTACAGCAGGTATTAACCTGTATTACAGCTGATATTACAGCAGGTATTACAGCTGATATTACAGCAGATATTACAGCAGGTATTACAGCTGATATTACAGCAGGTATTACAGCTGATATTACAGCAGGTATTACAGCTGATATTACAGCAGGTATTACAGCTGATATTACAGCAGATATTACAGCAGGTATTACAGCTGATATTACAGCAGGTATTACAGCTGATATTACAGCAGGTATTACAGCTGATATTACAGCAGGTATTACAGCTGATATTACAGCAGGTATTAACATGTATTACAGCTGATATTACAGCAGGTATTACAGCTGATATTGCAGCAGGTATTACAGCTGATATTACAGCAGGTATTACAGCTGATATTACAGCAGGTATTAACCTGTATTACAGCTGATATTACAGCAGGTATTACAGCTGATATTGCAGCAGGTATTACAGCAGCTCCAGACAACGATTATCGGCACAACGTTAGATAGTATTTATCTGAAAATTTTAACAATAGAACAATACATAGTGAGGAGCTGGGTTTTGGTTCACACATTTTTGCTGTGCGTTCAATGTTGTTTTTCTTTGAGCAGGACAGTAATTTGGCACAAATGTATTATGTCAGGCACCTTTACTTGTTCATGGTTTAAACGCCCACACCAGTAGAAATCAGTTTCAGAGGAAAATATACTCTACTAACAGAAAGCTGTGTGTGTCCCTTAAGGTCTTTATGGAATGTGATATTGTACCTCCAGCCCAATGGTCATTTCTATATTATTTATAGATACTTGTACTTGATGTGTATTGATTTGTTGATAATAATGTAAAAATAAAAAAGAACGCTGTGCTCAAATCAAACAGTAATCTGTGCTGCTCAGTGTTTTTCCTTCTTCAACGAGGCAGCATGGTGCGTTTTAATCTGACATTACTCCACCTGCTCCAACATCACTTTGTTTTGAGTTTACATCACGGTGGACTTTGAACCGGGCACCAGACTCAGCCAGGGAGTCCGTTTTAAAACAAATAAACAACCAATGTTCACCTGGTGCTAAACACGCCTACATGCCCAAGTGAGACTAATACAACCCCCAAGAAGTGGGCAGTTCAGTTAACACTTATATCATACTAAACCACGCATGCTATGGGTGGGTGTTGCTATGGTGACCAGTGAGCTGAGATAGGGCGGGGATTTACCTAGTAAAGACTTGTAGATGACCTGGAGCCAGTGGGTTTGGTGTTGAATATGTAGTGAGGGCCAGCCAACGAGAGCATACAGGTCGCAGTGGTGGGTAGTATATGGGGCTTTGATGACAAAACGGATGGCACTGTGATAGACTACATCCAATTTGCTGAGTAGATATTGATATTGGCATATTGATTCAATGGTTGTAAAGATGGGAAGAGGTCTGCCTGTAATACAGAGATGCTCTGCTTTTTTGACTCCACATTCCAAAAAGCAAGTCCTGCAGACTCTAATTTTGTCTTGATTATTGTCCAGTCGAGTGCTGCAAGGAAAGACCACTTATCGGTTTCCAGGTCATGGTATGTGTGCTGATGCCCTGGAACAAAGCTACTGGCTCACAGGTCCAACAAACTTCTACAAGTTGTGTTTACACATACCATCTGGATCTCAGGCCAGGCTGTGTCGTCACGCATCATCTGTAGCTGAATGCTTCTCAAATGCTTAGCTTCTCATTCCCATGCCGTATGTGCAGAACTTAATCCCAAAACAGGTGGGAAAAGACGGCACTGTCTAAAACTTTCCTGTTTTTATTATGTGCATGTCTTTTACATTTTGAGGTGAGGCATGTTTGTTGTACATATTTGTATCTGAACGCTCTACAATGTTTCCTGCTGAACGCGGCTCTGATGTCTTCCTCTCTACTTCCTGAGAGCTACAGCATGTCGTCGGTGATGAGTGGTGTGGCGGCGTGGAGGCCTCACAGTGTTCTGGAGGAGTCAGACGGCGACGAGTCCAGCTCCCCTGAGCCCCCCCCCGACCGCTTCAGGAAGCTACGCTCCTCCTCCCTCAACTCCCTCCGCATGTCTCTGAAGAAGAGGCTGCCGCTGCACTCTGTACAGGTATAAACAGACACGCTGCATGGGATGGCAGGTAGCGCTCTGAACAGTTCGGAGGGCTGAATCAAGTTGTACACGGATGCGCAGAAATACATCATCCTTGAGCAAAGCAACTAACCACTGCTCTCTGTCAAGGTCTCTGTACACTGAGTTTACAAAACATTAAGAACACCTTCCTGATAGAGTCCCCCCCGCCCTCAGAACAGCCTCAATTCATTGGGGTGTTCCACAGGGATACCCATGTTGACTCCAATGCTTCCCACAGTTCTGCCAAGTTGGCTGGATGTCTTTTGGGTAGTGGACCATTCTTGATAAACACAGGAAGCAGTTGTGTGAAAAACCCAGCAGCGTTGCAGTTCTTGACACAAACCGGTGCGTCTGACACCTACTACCATACCCTGTTCAAAGGCACTTCAATCTTCTGCCATGCCCTTTCACTCTCTGAATGGCACACATACACAATCCATGTCTCAATGCTTAGAATTCCATTTTAAATCCCTCCTCCTCCTCTTCATCTACACTGATGTTGAAGTGGATTTAACAGGTGACAGGGATCATAACATCCACCTGGATTCACCTGGTCAGTCTGTCATGGAAAGTGGTGTTCATAATGTTTTGTAAACTGTGTGTGTAGTGCGGCTAAGATAATGATCCCATCGTCCTGTTCGACGACGGCTAGTAAAGTGGTGTATTGTTCCTCCAGGCCAACTCCCTGCCAGACCCTGAGCTGACCCCTGACCCCACCTGGGAGAGTCTGCAGGCCAATCAGAAGACCAGCGCTGTCTGCCAGCTCACACGCAGCGCACGCAGCCACATTGGGGGAGTGTACCAGGTAGGAAGCATGGTATGAGTGGATGGCTGAATATGTACACTATACATTGTTACAGTGTTAGGTGAAAAAAATGATACATATTTCAGGTCTGCAGAGCATCTTCCAGGGCGTGTTTACTGCGAACACCGAGGCTCGCTTTAACTTACAGTTTTAGTCAAGCCTCTAAATATATCACTGCCCTTTCATTTACCTGACTAGCTTTTCAAAGATGTCTAGAAATGCAGACGTTTTGTTCTCTTGTAGGAAACAATCCCTCCCCTATTACTGACTAATGATCTATAACTGGGCTAATAACTCACTAACTAGCAAAGGATATGAACCCGTTCCCACCTGGCTACGAACACGTGTCCCCACCTGGCTACGAACACGTGTCCCCACCTGGCTACGAACACGTGTCCCCACCTGGCTACGAACACGTGTCCCCACCTGGCTACGAACACGTGTCCCCACCTGGCTACCACCTGGCTACGAACACGTGTCCCCACCTGGCTACGAACACGTGTCCCCACCTGGCTACGAACACGTGTTCCCACCTGGCTACGAACACGTGTCCCCACCTGGCTACGAACACGTGTCCCCACCTGGCTACGAACACGTGTCCCCACCTGGCTACGAACATGTGTCCCCACCTGGCTACGAACACGTGTTCCCACCTGGCTACGAACACGTGTCCCCACCTGGCTACGAACACGTGTCCCCACCTGGCTACGAACACGTGTCCCCACCTGGCTACGAACACGTGTCCCCACCTGGCTACCACCTGGCTACGAACACGTGTCCCCACCTGGCTACGAACACGTGCCCCCACCTGGCTACGAACACGTGTCCCCACCTGGCTACGAGCACGTGTCCCCACCTGGCTACGAGCACGTGTCCCCACCTGGCTACGAGCACGTGTCCCCACCTGGCTACGAGCACGTGTCCCCACCTGGCTACGAGCACGTGTCCCCACCTGGCTACGAGCACGTGTCCCCACCTGTCTACGAGCACGTGTCCCCACCTGGCTACGAGCACGTGTCCCCACCTGGCTACGAGCACGTGTCCCCACCTGGCTACGAGCACGTGTCCCCACCTGGCTACGAGCACGTGTCCCCACCTGGCTACGAGCACGTGTCCCCACCTGGCTACGAGCACGTGTCCCCACCTGGCTACGAGCACGTGTCCCCACCTGGCTACGAGCACGTGTTCCCACCTGGCTACGAACACGTGTTCCCACCTGGCTACGAACACGTGTTCCCACCTGGCTACGAACACGTGTTCCCACCTGGCTACGAACACGTGTCCCCACCTGGCTACGAACACGTGTCCCCACCTGGCTACGAACACGTGTCCCCACCTGGCTACGAACACGTGTCCCCACCTGGCTACGAACACGTGTCCCCACCTGGCTACGAACACGTGTCCCCACCTGGCTACGAACACGTGTCCCCACCTGGCTACGAACACGTGTCCCCACCTGGCTACGAGCACGTGTCCCCACCTGGCTACGAACACGTGTCCCCACCTGGCTACGAACACGTGTTCCCACCTGGCTACATGCAGCTCTCTTTGATCTCAAAACAAGCACATCTACTATCAACTGTCCAGTTTAACGTCAATACCACAGATCCATATATGGCAATGGTCTATTTGCATATAGGCCTACTGCAGCTCTGATTGGTTATGCAGCACTGGTCTGTGAAGAGTTCTACTCCAATGCGTTCTGCCTACAAGAAAATGTCTTGCATTTGTTTTAGTTATGTTGCATTTAAAGTGGGTAATATTGCATTGATTCGATCACAACTGCCACAGTCAAGGGAAACGTTGATAAAATAGAACCATGTCCGTTGACTGAAGTTCAGTCTGTGTATCTTCTGCGGCTGGGCTACTGATCTGCTCCTGCTGATCTGATCTGCTCTGATCCCTCTGATTCTGTGAAAGTCCAGCTGAAACTGTTTGGGGTTGCCCTGTACCAATAAAAATCCAAGTTTATCTAACTATCTTTTTGTAAAAATTCAGAAGCTCACTGCTTGTCTCTTTCTCTCTCAGAGGCTTCAGAGGAACAGAGCAGTGGTGCAGGACCAGGAGGAGTGTTTGGTGGCGACACCTGGCCGGATGTGTGAGGGGGAAGAGAACAGTGGGGGGGTCACCGCTCGTACACCCAGGCGCACCCCCGTCCGTTCCACCACACTCCTCCCCACAACAACTCCCAGACGCACCCCCAAAGCCACTGCGCCCAAACGCACCCCTGCCTCGGGCCGTGGAACCAGGGGAAGTCCTGATGTGACAGGGGTGAAGAGCAGAGGAGGAAGGAGGCAGCTGGTTCGGATGGCTGCACTACGAAGCCCCTTCGCCTCTCCCAACACTCAGAGCCTCAGACGGTGAGCACCCCTCCCTGCACACACACACACACACACACACACACACACCCCTCCCTGCACACACACACACACACCTACACAGTCGGAAGTTTACATTCACTTAAGTTGAAGTCATTAAGTGGAGTGGTTGAAAAATGACTTTTAATGACTTCAACTTAAGTGTATGTAAACTTCTGACTTCAACTGTACATACACACATCCCCATATACACACACATCGACACTCTCGAATAATGTAAACTGAATTGACCCTGACCAGAACGGAGTGTGTGTGATTTGACAGGTGTGTCCTACTCTCTGATTGGTCCTGTGTGTGTGATTGACAGGAAGTTTGGCCGGGACCTGGAGAGTGTGTCCAGCGGTCTCAGGAAGCTGAAACGTCTGTCCCACGCCTTTGATGTCATAGGGAGAGACGGCCGGTGAAGAGAACACTTTAACAACATTTTTAATTCTGACAGTTCACACTGTTTTACTCACTACATTTACACTAATATTTATATAGAGATGCAGCTGATTGGGTAATGAGAGGGGGTTAGTTTTGTTAGGCTGGGGAGCAGGACAGAGGAGGGGTTAGTTTTGTTAGGCTGGGGAGCAGGACAGAGGAGGGGTTAGTTTTGTTAGGCTGGGGAGCAGGACAGAGGAGGGGTTAGTTTTGTTAGGCTGGGGAGCAGGACAGAGGAGGGGTTAGTTTTGTTAGGCTGGGGAGCAGGACAGAGGAGGGGTTAGTTTTGTTAGGCTGGGGAGCAGGACAGAGGAGGGGTTAGTTTTGTTAGGCTGGGGAGCAGGACAGAGGAGGGGTTAGTTTTGTTAGGCTGGGGAGCAGGACAGAGGAGGGGTTAGTTTTGTAGTGAGGCGTAAGGACAGGAGTGTGTGTAGCGAGGGGTTAGGATGGGTAGATGGATAGAATGCATTACTTCCTGTTATCGTAGCCAATTTGGCTCAGATATGTGTTTCCTGTTTTGGAGCCCTGAGGAGGGGCTCCTGTCTAACGGTCGCCTTCCCTAAAACCCTGCAGCTGCTCTCTAGTCCACACAGATTCTTTCCTGTCTGCTCAGATTGAAATTGGGTTTGTGGATGAGTGAGAGAGGCCTGGAAGGGGGACGATTTGGGGGCGGTTGGAGAGGACATGCACGATAGGGTTGTCGGAGGTGGGGTGTCGCACAGCATGACTAACGGTTATATCATACACTACATGACATGACTAACGGTTATATCATACACTACATGACTAACGGTTATATCATACACTACATGACTAACGGTTACATCATACACTACATGACTAACGGTTATATCATACACTACATGACTAACGGTTATATCATACACTACATGACTAACGGTTACATCATACACTACATGACTAACGGTTATATCATACACTACATGACATGACTAACGGTTATATCATACACTACATGACTAACGGTTATATCATACATGACATGACTAACGGTTATATCATACACTACATGACATGACTAACGGTTATATCATACACTACATGACATGACTAACGGTTATATCATACACTACATGACTAACGGTTATATCATACACTACATGACTAACGGTTATATCATACACTACAAGACTAACGGTTATATCATACACTACATGACTAACGGTTATATCATACACTACATGACTAACGGTTATATCATACACTACATGACATGACTAACGGTTATATCATACACTACATGACTAACGGTTATATCATACACTACATGACTAACGGTTATATCATACACTACATGACTAACGGTTATATCATACACTACATGACTAACGGTTGTCGCCTCATGTTTCAGAATGATAATTGTTGCATGTTGTGTTTTTATATTTCTGTTCTGTATCGATGGTGTGATGATTCACTAAACTATTCAGTACTTCAGCAAATAGTGTAGAGTTTTTGCAACCAGGAAATTAGTGATTTCCACTAGATAACACAGCCACAAAGTCAATCACAACACTGGCGGCTATGTCCTATGTCCTATATCCTATGTCCTATATTCTATATCCTATGTCCTATATTCTATGTCCTATGTCCTATATTCTATGTCCTATGTCCTATATTCTATGTCCTATATTCTATGTCCTATATTCTATGTCCTATATTCTATGTCCTATATTCTATGTCCTATGTCCTATATTCTATGTCCTATGTCCTATATTCTATATTCTATGTCCTATATCCTATATTCTATATCCTATATTCTATGTCCTATATTCTATGTCCTATGTCCTATATCCTATGTCCTATATTCTATGTCCTATATTCTATGTCCTATATTCTATATCCTATGTCCTATATTCTATGTCCTATATTCTATGTCCTATGTCCTATATTCTATGTCCTATATTCTATGTCCTATATTCTATATCCTATATTCTATGTCCTATATTCTATGTCCTATATTCTATATCCTATGTCCTATATTCTATGTCCTATGTCCTATATTCTATGTCCTATATTCTATGTCCTATATTCTATGTCCTATATTCTATGTCCTATATTCTATATCCTATGTCCTATATTCTATGTCCTATGTCCTATATTCTATGTCCTATATTCTATGTCCTATATTCTATGTCCTATATTCTATGTCCTATATTCTATATCCTATATCCTATATTCTATGTCCTATATTCTATGTCCTATATTCTATGTCCTATATTCTATATCCTATGTCCTATATTCTATGTCCTATGTCCTATATTCTATGTCCTATATTCTATGTCCTATATTCTATGTCCTATATTCTATGTCCTATATTCTATATCCTATATCCTATATTCTATATTCTATGTCCTATATTCTATGTCCTATATTCTATGTCCTATATTCTATATCCTATGTCCTATATTCTATGTCCTATATTCTATGTCCTATATTCTATATCCTATGTCCTATATTCTATGTCCTATATTCTATGTCCTATATTCTATGTCCTATATTCTATATCCTATATTCTATATTCTATGTCCTATATTCTATGTCCTATATTCTATGTCCTATATTCTATATCCTATGTCCTATATTCTATGTCCTATGTCCTATATTCTATGTCCTATATTCTATGTCCTATATTCTATATCCTATGTCCTATATTCTATATCCTATGTCCTATATTCTATGTCCTATATTCTATGTCCTATATTCTATGTCCTATATTCTATATCCTATGTCCTATATATCCTATGTCCTATGTCCTATATTCTATATCCTATGTCCTATATCCTATATCCTATATTCTATATCCTATATTCTATATCCTATATTCTATATCCTATGTCCTATATTCTATATCCTATATTCTATGTCCTATATCCTATATTCTATATCCTATGTCCTATATTCTATATCCTATATTCTATGTCCTATATCCTATATTCTATATCCTATGTCCTATATTCTATATCCTATGTCCTATATATCCTATGTCCTATGTCCTATATTCTATATCCTATATTCTATATCCTATATTCTATATCCTATATTCTATATCCTATGTCCTATATTCTATATCCTATATTCTATGTCCTATATCCTATATTCTATATCCTATGTCCTATATTCTATATCCTATATTCTATGTCCTATGTCCTATGTCCTATGTCCTATATCCTAGGATATATCCTGGTTCCTGAATTGAAAGGGAAAGATGGACATTCCTAATGAGCTTGTAGTGAACATTTGTAATTGTATTATTTTGTTGTGAACTGGGATTTTGATTTTATAAACATTAACAACTTCAGTGTCATTTGATGAATTGTATAAGACTTTAAAACTTGATCATACGCTGAAATTAGGTAGAACAACTAAGTAGGTCTGTTTGCCGTCAGGGCCCAGTTTGGATTACGCGCATCAGAATAGAATGAATAGAACATTCTGGTTGATATATTTATCATTGACTTGAATGGGGACTCCCGTTCTGTTTGATATATTTATTCTTATCCGATAGCCGAAATCCACATAACTTTTGAAAAACTGTACCCTGGGTAACTGGGACTGGAGGGTATGGCCCTATCTGTTTAGAACCACTAAGTTAACCCTGTTGTCCTGGGTAACTGGTACTGGAGGGTATGGCCCTATCTGTTTAGAACCACTAAGTTAACCCTGTTGTTTTTCTTCCTATAGCAGAACACTCAGCTACTCTCTAATCTCAGAGTAAATATGCAGGTAAGCACACCTAACTGTCTGCTACTGAAATACTGCCAGTAACTGGGCAGGGCCATCTAAGGCTGCTGACTGACTGGCTGACTGCATGGGAGAGTTGACCTGGTTACTGGCTGGCTGACTGCATGGGAGAGTTGACCTGGTTACTGGCTGGCTGACTGCATGGGAGAGTTGACCTGGTTACTGGCTGGCTGACTGCATGGGAGAGTTGACCTGGTTACTGGCTGGCTGACTGCATGGGAGAGTTGACCTGGTTACTGGCTGGCTGACTGATTGCATGGGGGAGTTGAACCTGCATGACATTACATGGTGCTGTCCATCAAAAAGCCTTCCCCTTACTGACAGACCAACAGACTGATACTCAGACCAGTGTGCTTCCATTCAGACACATTAACTAGCCAGATTATTATCAGATCTTGACAAAGCCTGAGTTCTGATTCTCTATCCTTCTCCAGGAGTGCATGCTTGTTCACACCCACTCTAAAAGCATTGTATTGGTGCAAGAACCATGTCTGGAGTAGGTCCTGTAAAATAGAACCATGTCTGGAGTAGGTCCTGTAAAATAGAACCATGTCTGGAGTAGGTCCTGTAAAATAGAACCATGTCTGGAGTAGGTCCTGTAAAATAGAACCATGTCTGGAGTAGGTCCTGTAAAATAGAACCATGTCTGGAGTAGGTCCTGTAAAATATCAGTAGTCTGTCTGTCTGTCAGAATGATATCAGTAGTCTGTCTGTCTGTCAGAATGATATCAGTAGTCTGTCTGTCTGTCAGAATGATATCAGTAGTCTGTCTGTCTGTCAGAATGATATCAGTAGTCTGTCTGTCTGTCAGAATGATATCAGTAGTCTGTCTGTCTGTTAGAATGATATCAGTAGTCTGTCTGTCTGTCAGAATGATATCAGTAGTCTGTCTGTCTGTCAGAATGATATCAGTAGTCTGTCTGTCTGTCAGAATGATATCAGTAGTCTGTCTGTCAGAATGATATCAGTAGTCTGTCTGTCTGTCAGAATGATATCAGTAGTCTGTCTGTCTGTCAGAATGATATCAGTAGTCTGTCTGTCTGTTAGAATGATATCAGTAGTCTGTCTGTCTGTCAGAATGATATCAGTAGTCTGTCTGTCTGTTAGAATGATATCAGTAGTCTGTCTGTCTGTCAGAATGATATCAGTAGTCTGTCTGTCTGTCAGAATGATATCAGTAGTCTGTCTGTCTGTTAGAATGATATCAGTAGTCTGTCTGTCTGTTAGAATGATATCAGTAGTCTGTCTGTCTGTCAGAATGATATCAGTAGTCTGTCTGTCTGTTAGAATGATATCAGTAGTCTGTCTGTCTGTTAGAATGATATCAGTAGTCTGTCTGTCTGTCAGAATGATATCAGTAGTCTGTCTGTCTGTCAGAATGATATCAGTAGTCTGTCTGTCTGTCAGAATGATATCAGTAGTCTGTCTGTCTGTTAGAATGATATCAGTAGTCTGTCTGTCTGTTAGAATGATATAAGTAGTTGTCTGTTGTTGTGAGAACTCCTCCAATCAGATGAGTGCTACACAAACATAGCTGGTGCATGAACACTTTCATTAACGGGTAACCACACCCAAAAATACACATTTCGTAGATTTTTCCAAGACCTCGTGGGTCTCCTGATGTGGTTTTAAGCTGTTCTGGACTTTTATTGTGTTTCTATAATAAAAGTGATTGAGAGTGAAAACCTGGAGTTAAAAAAAACTGGGTAAAACTGAAACCTTGAAAAACAAAACGTAGGAAATAGAATTTGGGCAAAAAATTTAACGGAATCAGGAAAACCGAATTGTATTTGTATTATAATTTTTTATATAAAAGGGCCACCATGTCCTCACACCAGTCCCATGTTCCTTCTAAATCCATCATGGGGAAAGGGCCCTACTGGGGGGAGGTTCCACCATCTTCATGGGGAAATGACAAGTTTACACTTCTAGAAAGGTAGCGAATTAGAACTCATCTGTGGAGAAGGGAGGAGTTTGTCTGGAACGCAGCCACGAGTGAGAGCAGAAAGTAGGGGAGTCAATACGTCAGATGGCTAAGAGCCTCTCGTTGTGACCAGTGGACAGGCATGTTAATGGCCAAAAAAGCAGTGGATGAATGAAGGAATGGATGGATGGCTCACATTGTTTAACTGGCACCAAAGTGGTGCAGCGGTCTAAGGCACTGCATCTCAGTGCAAGAGTCGTCACTACAGTCCCTGGTTCGAATCCAGGCTGCATCACATCCGGCTGTGATTGGGAGTCCCATAGGGCGGCGCACAATTGGTCCAGGTTTGTCCGGGGTAGGCCGTCATTGTAAATAAGAATTTGTTCTTAACTGACTTGCCATGTTAAATAAATAACTGACACAAATACTGCTGCTACCAACCAGACACACCCCCCGGGGATCAATAAAGTATCTATCTATCTATCTAAACCCTCTTCTCTCTTTCCTCTCACTGACACCCCTCCAGGTCTCGTGCAGCAAGCCACAGTGAAACCCACACCTTGCAGTCTACAAGCCACAGTGAACCCCACACCTTGCAGTCTACAAGCCACAGTGAACCCCACACCTTGCAGTCTACAAGCCACAGTGAAACCCACACCTTCCAGTCTACAAGCCACACTGAACCCCACACCTTCCAGTCTACTAGCCACACTGAACCCCACACCTTCCAGTCTACAAGCCACACTGAATCCCACACCTTCCAGTCTACTAGCCACACTGAACCCCACACCTTCCAGTCTACAAGCCACACTGAACCCCACACCTTCCTGTTAGTGTGTTGGTCTGAGGAATATGTATCTTTCCATATTCTATATGTACAGTTACAGCCAAATATATTGGCACCATTGAAACTTTTTAAAAATAATTCCCCATTTCTTCTCTAAGTTGACGTTTGAAAATTAGTCTCCACACCTTGCTATTGGATTGTCAACATTGCAGAACATATTTTATTTTTGCTAGTACTTGTTTGCACGGCTTTTGGCCAAGAGAACTGCCAACAAATGTTTCTTCTTCCACCAATGAGCTTGATGTACGATCCTACTGGCAGTTTGACCCGCTCTTCAGCAGAAAACGTTTCTAATTATTCAATGACTGCTGTTCTGAGCTCTCTCCATAAGTTATGGGTGTGATGTAGCTCTATACTCATCGCTGGCCACTCCAGAACAGATCTGGACTCTTCGCTGGCCACTCCAGAACAGATCTGGACTCTTCGCTGGCCACTCCAGAACAGTCCAGTGTTTCTTCTGGAGCCATTCCAGGGTGCGTTTATGGTTGTCCTACTAGAAAACTAACAACCTTCAACAGAGACACAGTTTTTGGACACTTGGTTGAACATTGCACTTTGGTTGTTGGTAAATATAGGAAGACCACACTGCTGAAGGAGACACCAGGATGCCCAATTTGGACTTCTTAAAAACACCTAAACAAGCCTAAATCTTGAGGGAAATTTGATTTGAACCAATTAAACAAAATGAGATCACTGCTGTGTTTACAGATGACCAAATGAAGCATTCAAAGATCAATAGATAAGTACTTTTATTTAAAGAACAGGACACCCTCCCTCCAATCAAAGACGGGGAGGTTTGATAATGCTGTTGGGTTGCTTTGCTGCCTCTTGTACTGGGGGCCTTGAACACGTGAAAGACATCATGAAATCAGCACATTCAGGGTTTTTGGAGTCTAATGTTGAACCCAGTGTCCAAACATTGGGTCTCCATTAAAGGTTGTGGGTCTCCCAGCAGGACAACCACATCAAACAAACTTAATACAAAATGATCACCCTGGAGTGGTTGAGGTTCAGTAGAAAGATGCAGCAAGCAGTGTTCATCTGCTGTTATCTTGGTCAAAAGGCTGTGCAGCCAAGTACTAGCTCTGTGGTGCCAATGTTGTCTGCCATGTCTTTATTTTCTAAATTACAATTGTAAACTTGAGTTTACAAAAATAAAATTAGGTTCTGTGATGTTGAAGAGCCAATAAGGTTTGGTGACAGTTTCTCAATTTCAACTTATTTGAGAAATAGTGGAGTAAGAAGTACAAGGGTGCCAACATATTTGGCTGCAACTGTACATGTGTGTGTTGATACATACTGGTTACTGTCTACCAGCCTGGGACAGTTTCTAGTATGTTAATGTCTATGTAGTATATTCACCTTATGATGCCCCCTTGTTTCGGGCCATTCACAAACAGGCAAAACATTGTTAAATATAAATTACATTTCTCAAAAATATTATTTGATGATGTTAAAGGGCCTGAAGGATGAAAACCACAACAAATTGGACGGCCCTTGTTGACAGGCATCGTAAGGTGAATACTTTAACAGAATGGGATCGTTTCTATGTTGATAGATTCTATAATGTAACAGGTTTGTTTTCTACATGATGAGATGTTAAGGGAAACCAGGGGTTGAAGACGTCACTTCCTACCGCTAGGGGTCAGCCAAGCGCACGCACCCATTAGTTTTATACTATAATGGCCGATAAGAGGCTCCATTACGTTTAGAATGTTGATAACTAAAATACCCATTTCAGTATTTTCATTGTAATATCTTTATAGCCATTTGCTTTCCAGACAGTTTTTCCGGATTGTATTTTTAAATATTGCGATATGCCTGGTCTCTGCTTTTCACTGACAGTCATCTGTTTCGGTATGAATTTGCAGCACGAGGGCCCTTCCGACTAGGTTATGAGATTTAAAACAATACACCGCTTTTTTAAAGAAACGAATCATCCTCTGTTGCCAAATCATGCTTTCTGGTGTAGTAGCCTATTTTTAATGATTTGATGTATTTCTGTATAGACAGGAGTAAGCTAATTATGCTATATAATTCACTTAACAAAGGCGCTCCTGTAGGCAACCAGCCCACATTCGTCCACTCACTAAATAATTCTGCACCCGTAATATGACGAATGGAAAGATACATATGTTACAAAACACCGCCGTATATTGATTTGAATGTTGTTCTGCGGTTGTAATTAGGAACAGTACACTGGTTGTCCTCAGCCTTCACAAAATGTCGGCGTTCTCCTCAAACCACGACGCAGTTTGGAGCGTATTCCTCCCGGTTCCGTCCATGTGGCTGACATGCAGTAATGTTAAATAATGGTGTAATAGCCTTTAGAAGTTTCAGCATATTGTTTTAATTGTGAGACTCGCCATACGGGACCGCCTTACTTTCACCCCTGGGTCAAGCTGACATTCAATCACAGTCTATGGCCACTGCTATTTTACCTTTACTTTTATTCTAACGGAAAGGGGGAAACTAGTCCAGTTGTACAACGGAAATGTGTCTTTAACCCAACCTCTGAATCAGAGGAAATGGCTGCCTTAATCAACCGCCCGGGGACTAATGATAACTACATGTTATCCTAATGTTGAGAATCAACGTAGCATATTCCTGACAACTCCATATCAGGAGTGATCTGTCCCCTGTTGGCACAGGGGCCAAACCGACGAGAGAGTCATTGTTCAGCACATCGCAACACATCCGGGTAACACTAATGTTGCACTAATTAAAATGTACCGACAGATGGCGTCAACGTGCCATTTCACCCCCATAACAACCCTTCCAGGCAGGTCAACTAAGAACACATTCTTATTTACAATAACGGTCTGTTACATATACTAACTGTTACACTAAATACTAACTGTTACACTAATATTATATTAAAGCTATGTATAGAGTCGTTACATGAGTCTGTCAAAATAATAACTGAACCAGGAGTAATGAGGTTTACTGTTGATATACAAGTCTGTATGATGCCAAATGGAAAGCCATGATACACTGGCAATATTATATTGGCTTACCATGGTCTAAGACTAGGGGTCTGTCCCAAATAAACTACCTTCAGAAAGTATTCACTTCCGCATGTTGTTGCATTCACCCAACTTATTGTGGGAAGCTTGTGGAAGGCTACCCGAAACGTTTGACCCAAGTTAAACAATTTAAAGGCAATGCTACCAAATACTAATTGAGTGTATGTAAACTTCTGATCCACTGGGAATGTGATGAAAGAAGTAAAAGCTGAAATAAATAATTCTCTCTACTATTATTCTGACATTTCACATTCTTAAAATAAAGTGGTGATCCTAACTGACCTAAAACAGGGAATTCTTACTAGGATTAAATGTCGGGAATTGTGAAAAACTGAGTTTAAATGTATTTGTCTAAGGTGTGTGTGAACGTCCGACTTCAACTGTATGTGGGTATTCTATATATTTTGTAATGTCCTGTGTTTAAGATGTTGTTCTTAAACCAAAGAAGAAAAAAAAATTAAATCAAGTTTTTATTAGAATGTCCAAGAAATACAAATCACACGTATCGGTCTACTCTTCAATAACAGAACAGTATTATCTAACCCTGTCTACTCTTCAATAACAGAACAGTATTATCTAACCCTGTCTACTCTTCAATAACAGAACAGTATTATCTAACCCTAACCCAGTCTACTCTTCTCCATCCGTCTTTTCAGGTCTTCTTTCTTCTTTTCCTGAGAACAGAGCGAGAGATTATTGGTGTAAGTGATTGTCCTATTGACAATCTTGATTATTAGAGAGAGAGAACAGAGCTGAGAGAGAGAGAGAGAACAGAGCTGAGAGAGAGAGAGAGAGAGAACAGAGCTGAGAGAGAGAGAGAACAGAGCTGAGAGAGAGAACAGAGCTGAGAGAGAGAGAGAGAGAGAGAGAACAGAGCTGAGAGAGAGAGAGAGAGAGAGAACAGAGCTGAGAGAGAGAGAGAGAGAGAGAACAGAGCTGAGAGAGAGAGAGAGAGAGAACAGAGCTGAGAGAGAGAGAGAGAGAACAGAGCTGAGAGAGAGAGAGAGAGAACAGAGCTGAGAGAGAGAACGAGAGAACAGAGCTGAGAGAGAGAACGAGAGAACAGAGCTGAGAGAGAGAGAGAACGAGAACAGAGCTGAGAGAGAGAGAACGAGAACAGAGCTGAGAGAGAGAGAGAACAGAGCTGAGAGAGAGAGAACAGAGCTGAGAGAGAGAGAACAGAGCTGAGAGAGAGAGAGAGCGAGAGAGAACAGAGCTGAGAGAGAGAGAGCGAGAGAGAACAGAGCTGAGAGAGAGAGAACAGAGCTGAGAGAGAGAGAGCGAGAGAGAACAGAGCTGAGAGAGAGAGAGCGAGAGAGAACAGAGCTGAGAGAGAGAGAGAGAACAGAGCTGAGAGAGAGAGAGAGAGAGAGAGAGAGAACAGAGCTGAGAGAGAGAGAGAGAGAGAGAACAGAGCTGAGAGAGAGAGAGCGAGAGAGAACAGAGCTGAGAGAGAGAGAGAGAGAGAGCGAGAACAGAGCTGAGAGAGAGAGAGCGAGAACAGAGCTGAGAGAGAGAGAGCGAGAACAGAGCTGAGAGAGAGAGAGAGAGAACAGAGCTGAGAGAGAGCGAGCGAGAACAGAGCTGAGAGAGAGAGAGCGAGAACAGAGCTGAGAGAGAGAGAGAGCGAGAACAGAGCTGAGAGAGAGCGAGAACAGAGCTGAGAGAGAGAACTCAGATGGGTGTTAGTTCAGTCATCAGTGTCAACCTCACAATATACTAAACCCAAATATGTCTGATGTCATCCTCAAAAGCAGACAGTTAGTGAACATCAACCCAGATGGATCTTTCTCAATTCATCTATTCCTCGCCTCCTTCTCAAAACAGACAGAGGGGAAGGACATTGACTCTCCTCCTCCAATAGGGTTGAGGAGGCGAGAGAGAATGTGTGGAATAGATGAGATGAATTGCGAAAGATCCTTTGTTTCCTCTCCATGATCAGAGTTCCTACCTCGTCCCCTTGCCTTTAGACTGGACTCCAACAGATGACTTCTGTTCTTTACCTCCCTTCGTCTCCCGTCCATCCATTCCTCCTTTCTTCTTTCTTTTCTTCTGTCCTTCCGCTCCTCCTCCAGTCTTCTCTCCTCCTCCCTTCTTCAGTACAAATTGAGGGGTGGTACGGATAGTGCTCCTCTTGGGTGGTTTCTTCAGGAGCTGGCGTTTTACCTTACTGCAGATACAGTTATAATGCTTTGTTACTAAATAATAACTGCTATAACGCTTTGTTACTAAATAATAACTGCTATAATGCTTTGTTACTAAGGAATAACTGCTATAATGCTTTGTTACTAAGGAATAACTGCTATAACGCTTTGTTACTAAGGAATAACTGCTATAACGCTTTGTTACTAAGGAATAACTGCTATAATGCTTTGTTACTAAGGAATAACTGCTATAACGCTTTGTTACTAAGGAATAACTGCTATAACGCTTTGTTACTAAGGAATAACTGCTATAACACTTTGTTACTAAGGAATAACTGCTATAATGCTTTGTTACTAAGGAATAACTGCTATAACACTTTGTTACTAAGGAATAACTGCTATAACGCTTTGTTACTAAGGAATAACTGCTATAACACTTTGTTACTAAGGAATAACTGCTATAATGCTTTGTTACTAAGGAATAACTGCTATAACACTTTGTTACTAAGGAATAACTGCTATAATGCTTTGTTACTAAGGAATAACTGCTATAACGCTTTGTTACTAAGGAATAACTGCTATAATGCTTTGTTACTAAGGAATAACTGCTATAACGCTTTGTTACTAGGGGTGTAACTGTTCACCAAACCCACGGTTCGGTTCGGTACGTATTGCGGTCACGATACAGCGCAAAAATTAAACTCCAACAGTTACTGCAGTTAATTATTCTTTATTTGGCAAAATTAAAAAGTGTCCAGTTTGTGTGACATCATTTACAGTGCTGTTGGCATGGTGACCGGGATTGTTCTGTTGGGCCTCAAGTAGAGTCTGAAATGGAGCTGGGGCTTTCCCAACCGGACAAATGTGCATAAATAACTTTTTCAATATAGAGACCAGTTCCGTATAGACGTGGCTATTTTATTAACCAGAGATGATACAGCTTGAGGGAGAGCAGGGGGAGGAGGGGCCTTGAGGAGGAGAGCAGGGGGAGGAGGGGCCTTGAGGAGGAGAGCAGGGGGAGGAGGGGGAGAGCAGGCGGAAGAGGGGGAGAGCAGGCGGAAGAGGGGGAGAGCAGGCGGAAGAGGGGGAGAGCAGGCGGAAGAGGGGGAGAGCAGGCGGAAGAGGGGGAGAGCAGACGGAAGAGGGGGAGAGCAGGCGGAAGAGGGGGAGAGCAGGCGGAAGAGGGGGAGAGCAGGCGGAGGAGGGGCAGTAACTAATCCAGCCCACTGGTGCTAGTAGACTAACTTATAGCTTGTCATAGCTGGTTCTTTATCATCCAATATGATTACTAGTATCTGTCTTGACTGCATCAAACTGAGAGAAAATAGTTGGCTAAGTTATGACATGGCTTTCTCCCTGTCCTGGTTACAAATAACAACTCCATCATTCAGGTTACTAACTATCAGCTGTTGGCTCTTGTAGCATATGTCTCATTTAACTTTGAATTCCATCATTTTAATGCCATCGCCCGTTGATTAGATATCCCCTAAGTTGCTTTGCCACACAGAGGCTGTATAACTAGCACTTTGGTGACTTGTGATTGGCCGGCAACGACAAGCTACATGCACCACTCTGCGAAGGTTATTCTCATTGCTTATGGAGAACATACTGATCATGTTTCATCCACATCGCTCTGTCATCACCATTGTAATCTACTGTGAAGCCAAAATGTTCCCAAAACAATGGAGGATCCTCCAATTCTGGTTTATCACCCTAACACCCGCCATCTACAGAGTTCCCAGCTTCGCCTCACAAAAGGAGTTTGAAATCCACCAGTTAAGATTAGAATTTTGATCACAACATACGCATAGGTTCTAGTTGTTTTAATTGAATAAGATTTACTTCAGGCATACAACGCTGTGTAGACATAGTCTATAGGCCTAGTGGTTTATAATGTTATATATAATGAATTGGGGTTCAGTGTAGACAGTCTATAGGCCTAATGGTTTTTAAATGTTATATAATTAATTGGGGTTCACTCTGTAGACAGTCTATAGGCCTAGTGGTTTTTAAATGCTATATATCATTAATTGGGGTTCACTCTGTAGACAGTCTATAGGCCTAGTGGTTTTTAAATGTTATATATAATAAATTGGGGTTCACTCTGTAGACAGTCTATAGGCCTAGTGGTTTTTAAATGTTATATATAATAAATTGGGGTTCACTCTGTAGACAGTCTATAGGCCTAGTGGTTTTTAATTGTTACATATAATGAATTGGGGTGACTTTATATTCCAGTTAGAGTGACTTTATATTCCAGTTAGAGTGACTTTATATTCCAGTTAGAGTGACTTTATATTCCAGTTAGAGTGACTTTGTATTCCAGTTAGAGTGACTTTATATTCCGGGCATCTTATTTTTTCAGACCCTCAAAGCGCATAAGCAAAACCCTCACTCAGTCACTAACATAATCTGGATTAACACATCAAAAAAAAATATATAATTTAGAGAAGAATTGATTTACTTCTTCAATGCTAGTTAAGAATACTATAGTTAACACGTTTCAGATTAGATTATTAACTACAGAAAGATAAGATATGTTTTTAATTCAAGTGTTGCTCTGTACACACAAGCTTGTTAGACAGCCAACGTTTGCTCTGGACCAACGTTAAACCAGCTGGAAGTTCTCCTCCATAGAAGCTGCTCCTCTGTAGGTAGAATTCTGTGGGTCTAACTCAGATAATGCATCTAGCCCTCTCCTCACCCTCAAAATGTCTGTTTTATCTTGCGGCCGACACTGTGTTTGTCTTTCATTATGATTAAACCATGCGGTTAAAAATATAGTGCTTCTGTTCAGAACCAAACGATTGGAAAATAATTTGTTACAACCCCTGCTATGGTATAATAGTTAATTATTTATAACACATCTACACCTGGATAATAGTTATTACACAGGAAACATCAGCTAAACCACACATGTATTCAACCTTTCTAGGCAGCTGTAAACTGACCTGTGTATCTTTTTGAAGCCCACCATGTAGCCAGGGACAGGACAACCTGCCTGCTTGATCACATTGGCAATACTAGAGAGAGAGGAGAGAGAGGAGAGAGAGAGGAGAGAGAGAGGGAGGAGAGAGAGGAGAGAGAGAGGGAAAGAGGAGAGAGGGAGGAGAGAGAGGAGAGAGAGGGAAAGAGGAGAGAGAGAGGGAAAGAGGAGAGAGGGAGGAGAGAGAGAAGGAGGGAGGGGAGAGAGAAGGAGGGAGGGGAGAGAGGGAGGGATGAGAGAGAGAAGGAGGGAGGAGAGAGAGAAGGAGGGAGGGGAGAGAGAAGGAGGGAGGGGAGAGAGGGAGGGATGAGAGAGAGAAGGAGGGAGGAGAGAGAGAAGGAGGGAGGGGAGGGAGGGGAGAGAGAGGGGAGAGAGGGGAGAGAGAGGGGGGAGAGAGAGGGGAGAGAGAGGGGAGAGAGAGAGGGAGGAGAGAGAGAGAGGGAGGAGAGAGAGAGAGGGAGGAGAGAGAGAGAGGGAGGAGAGAGAGGGAGGGAGAGAGAGAGAGAGGAGAGAGAGAGAGGGAGGAGAGAGAGAGGGAGGGAGGAGAGAGAGAGAGAGAGGAGAGAGAGAGAGGGAGGAGAGAGAGAGGGAGGGAGGAGAGAGAGAGAGGGAGGAGAGGGAGGAGAGAGGGAGGAGAGGGAGGAGAGGGAGAGGGAGGAGAGGGAGAGGGAGGAGAGAGAGGGGAGAGAGAGAGAGAGGAGAGAGAGAGAGGGAGGAGAGAGAGGGAGGAGAGAGAGGGAGGAGAGAGAGAGAGGGAGGGGAGAGAGAGAGGGAGGGGAGAGAGAGGGAGGGAGGAGAGGGAGGAGAGAGAGAGGGAGGAGAGAGAGAGAGAGAGAGAGGGAGGGGAGAGAGGGAGGAGAGAGAGAGAGAGGGAGGGAGGAGAGAGAGAGGAGAGAGAGGGGAGAGAGAGAGGGAGGAGAGAGAGAGAGGAGAGAGAGAGAGGGAGGAGAGAGAGAGAGAGGGAGGGAGGAGAGAGAGGGAGGGAGGAGAGAGAGAGGGAGGGAGGAGAGAGAGGGGAGAGAGAGAGGGAGGGAGGAGAGAGAGAGGGAGGAGAGGGAGGGAGGAGAGAGAGAGAGGAGAGAGAGGAGAGAGAGGGAGGAGAGAGAGAGAGGGAGGAGAGAGAGAGAGGGAGGAGAGAGAGGGAGGGAGGAGAGAGAGAGAGGGAGGAGAGAGAGAGGGAGGGAGGAGAGAGAGAGAGGGAGGAGAGAGAGAGGGAGGGAGGAGAGAGAGAGGGAGGGAGGAGAGAGAGAGAGAGAGGGAGGAGAGAGAGGAGAGAGGGAGAGGGAGGAGAGAGGGGGAGAAGAGAGGGGGAGAAGAGGAGAGAGTTAATACTACAGCTTCCATCAGACTGCTTTACAATATGCTTTTGTTTTGTATCCTGACAGTAAAAAAGCCCCTCCCCCTGTCAATCCCCAGGCCCCTCCCCCTGGTGTACCTGCGTAGCAGAGGCTTGTCATCCTCAGTGAAGAAGGTGACAGCTCTCCCTGTGCGTCCCGCCCTGCCAGTACGACCTAGGATTAGATTTAGAAAGATTCACAACACCACATTACATACGTAGTATAAGTAGTGCACTATGTAGGGGGTAGGGTGTATCGAGGTCTGGTCTAAAGTGGTGCACTATGTAGGGGGTAGGGTGTATAGAGGTCTGGTCTAAAGTGGTGCACTATGTAGGGGGTAGGGTGTATAGAGGTCTGTGTAGACTTGATGTGGTAGTGTAATGATATGGAGGGACTAACCGATGCGGTGGATGTATTCCACAGCACTGGTAGGGAAGTCGTAGTTCAGCACCAGGTTCACTCCCTTAAAGTCGATTCCTCGGGCCAGCAGGGCCGTACAGATCAACACCCAAATATCACCTGACCGGAAACTACTGATCACGTTGTCTCTCTGGAGAAATAAAGGAAGTGTTAGTGGATGAGTTACAGAAGTGTGTGTGTGTGTGTGTGTGTGTGTGTGTGTGTGTGTGTGTGTGTCTGCCTGCCTGCTGCTGTGTACGGTCAGCGTGTATGATGTCTACGTTGATGCCTTCGTAGACCAGCTCATGGAAGAGATCTCTGGCTCGATCAATAGACTGGACAAACACCAGCATGGGGGGCAGGAAACCCTGGGAGGAGAGAGGAGAGGAATTACTATCAACTATTCAGTTCAAATCAAACCAAATGTTATGTCACATGCGTCATAAACGGTGTTAAACAGGTCTAACAGTGTAATGATTACTGACTGGCCGTTCCAACAACGCAGAGTTAAAGCTTTATACACAGGGTACCAGTACAGTCAGGGCCTAAAGTTGAGAATGACAAGTATTGGTCTCCACAACGTTTGCTGCCTCAGTGTTGATGATGGCAATTTGCATATACTCCAGAATGTCATGAGTGATCAGATGAATTGCAAAGTCCCTCTTTGCCATGAAAATGAACTTAATCCCAAACAAAACATTTCCACTGCATTTCAGCCCTGCCACAAAAGGACCAGCTGCCATCATGTCAGTGATTGTCTCGTTAACACAGGTGAGAGTGTTGACGAGGACAAGGCTGGAGATCACTCTGTCATGCTGATTGAGTCAGAATAACAGACTAGAAGCTTTAAAAGGAGGGTGGTGCTTGAAATCATTGTTCTTCCTCTGTCAACCATGGTTACCTGCAAGGAAACACGTGCCGTCATCATTGCTTTGCACAAAAAGGGCTTCACAGGCAAGGATATTGCTGCTGGTAAGATTGCACCTAAATCAACCATTTATCGGATCATCAAGAACTTCAAGGAGAGAGGTTCAATTGTTGTGAAGAAGGCGTCAGGGCGCCATAGAAAGACCAGCAACCTAAAGTTGATTCAGCTGCGGGATCGGGGCACCACCAGTGCAGAGCTTGCTCAGGAATGGCAGCAGGCAGGTGTGAGTGCATCTGCACGCACAGTGAGGAGAAGACTTTTGGAGGATGGCTTGGTGTCAAGAAGGGCAGCAAAGAAGCCACTTCTCTCCAGGAAAAACATCAGGGACAGACTGATATTCTGCAAAAGGTACAGGGATTGGACTGCTGAGGACTGGGTCATTTTCTCTGATGAATCCCCTTTCCGATTGTTTGGGCCATCCGGAAAACACCTTGTCCGGAGAAGAGAAGGTGAGCGCTACCATCAGTCCTGTGTCATGCCAACAGTAAAGCATCCTGAGACCATTCATGTGTGGGGTCTCTATGGGGGTGCCACAGGGTTCAATTCTTGGGCCAACCCTATTCTCTATATACATCAACGATGTCGCTCTCGCTGCTGGTGACTCTCTGGTCCATCTCTACGCAGTGTAGGGTGTGTACCACCCATAACCGTCCCCTTTGTTACACCACCCACTCCATCTCTGTATTTGGAGTGTAGCGCGTGGTGTGAGTACCTTCTTTATTATGTCTGTATTTGGAGTGTAGCGCGTGGTGTGAGTACCTTCTTTATTATGTCTGTATTTGGAGTGTAGCGCGTGGTGTGAGTACCTTCTTTATTATGTCTGTATTTGGAGTGTGGCGCGTGGTGTGAGTACCTTCTTTATTATGTCTGTATTTGGAGTGTAGCGCGTGGTGTGAGTACCTTCTTTATTATGTCTGTATTTGGAGTGTAGCGCGTGGTGTGAGTACCTTCTTTATTATGTCCCTTACAGCCAATAACTTCCCGTTCTCTGTTCCAACGAACAGCAGCTCCTGTTCTACGGTCTCTACTGCAGAGTTCCTGGGAACAAACACACACCATTTTGAAACTATTTAGACGGTTATGAACGAGAGGGGGATACAGACAGGAGAAAGTGGGGAGGGGTGGGCCCTGGGATAGAACCTGGTATCCAGTGGTGAGGGGTGGGCCCTGGGATTGATGACCATTGAGGGTGGTCATGGGTAATGTAGTGTAAAAGACAGAGCTGTATTGGGTAGTGTGGTGTAGTAGAACAGGGGACTGTGGGTAGTGTAGTACCTGTGTCCAATGTTGACAGAGACCAGGTTGTCGAGGTTGAGGCGACACCACTGTTCCACGTCTGGCGCACAGGTGGCGCTGTAGAACGCTCGTCTCACCCGGGGGGAGGAACAAGCCTGGAACACCACCGCTAGTTGGTCTCTGAACCCACTACGACCATCCTCAAACAGTTTATCACTCTCATCTACCACCAACCACTCCACACTGCGCGCACACACACACACACACACACACCGTATTAACAAAACCTGCTACAACAGACCTCAACTAACATATCAGACCCAACACAGCACAGTAATAACAGTCTTGTATAACTAACATTAGGGCTGGGCGGTATACCGTATTTTACGGTATTGATGCAGGGACCGGTTTGGGTTTTTACTGTACCTTCTATAATGGTATTGATGCAGGGACCGGTTTGGGTTTTTACTGTACCTTCTATACTGGTATTGATGCAGGGACCGGTTTGGGTTTTTACTGTACCTTCTAGAATGGTATTGATGCAGGGACCGGTTTGGGTTTTTACTGTACCTTCTATACTGGTATTGATGCAGGGACCGGTTTGGGTTTTTACTGTACCTTCTAGAATGGTATTGATGCAGGGACCGGTTTGGGTTTTTACTGTACCTTCTAACAGTATTTGAATGTTTTGGTTTGTTGAAATGTGATACATTTTAGAAACACTTAAAATAAGGGCTGTGGTTCGTGTAGGCTTATCCTGACATGATGTTTAGATAACCATGTAAATCTCTCTCGGACAAAGAGACTTATCAATATATTCACCTGTATTTACCGCCAAAAAATGAAATGCCAATTAGCTGCTAATGTGGCTATCATAAAGAACTACAAATACCATGATGATCTGGATGAGACCTGCTGAATCGAGGTAAAGGTATGAATCTATGGATTAACTATTTAATGTTAGCTACATGTAGTATTGAATAGTTTGGCTACAATTCTTTAAAATGGACAATTCTGTGAACTGTCTTGTGCAAGTTTTAAATGGACAATATCTGTTAGCAAAGGTGTCAGCTAGAGATGACGTGCAGGAGCTTGCAGGGATTTGTAGTTTTGCATGTCGTCTACTTTGATGCTTAATAGCATTTTCGTTTCTGAGAATAAATAAAGCCAAATATATTGATAAGTCACCTTGTCCGAGAGAGCATTACATGGTTATCAAAACGTCATGCCAGGATAAGCCTACATGAAACACAGCCCTTATTTAAAGTGTTTCTAAAATCCCCTATGGGAAAAATGAATTGGAACAGTTTGGGTATTATGACAATGCCACTGTGGGGTTCTATGCAGCACATGACAATGTTGTTTTCACTTTGCTTCTTAATATAAATCCACTAGCGTTCTATAATTACACTATTAGTTTTTGTTTCTTACATCTGCAAACGACTAGTTTGGCTTTTCTTGGCAAGTTTAAGCTAAATCATGTTAGCCGTTAATGCTGGCGAGCTAGCTAATACATGTACTGAGTCAGAGCAAACGTAGCTTATCGATCACTGCACCTGTATACAGCCCTTCTGTAAATAGCCCACACTACTACCTCATCCCCATATTTATTTTTATTATTTCTTCGCTAATCTTGCACTCCAGTATCTCTATTTGCACATCCTTCATTCCCGTGTTAATGCTAACCTGTAATTTATATATCCATGGTGATATATGGTCTATTTATTGTCCTACCTCCTAACCTTACTGCATTTTGCACTACATTTTACACTCTGTATATAGATTTTCTATTGTGTTATTGACTGTATGTTTGTTTACTGTGTAAATCTGTGTTGTTTTTGTCACACTGCTTTGCTTTGTCTTGGCCAGGTCGCAGTTGTAAATGAGAACTTGTTCTCAACTGACCTACCTGGTTAAATAAAGGTGAAATAAAAATAAAAAAATAAAAAAAGAGCAAACGTAGCTAGCTAATACAGCCTGATTACCAGTAATGGTTTAGGCCTAACTCAGCATGTTGTTAGTGCAACAGTATCTTCTAAATCAGAGGAAATAATGTTGGGTTTAAGTTGAATTGAACAGTATAAAACAATTAGAATGGAGGAAGACCCATTAAAAAAATTAAGAATGTATGTGTTGTAACCCGAGGGTCGCCCGAGGGTCACCCGCAACTCAAAGCAAATTTAGAGCTTTTATTGTTCAAAAAGATAAAATACCTTTAAATAAATACTGTGATATTATATTTTGGCCATATCGCCCACCCCTTACTAACCTTGTGGGGACCCACAATTCTGTCCCACCCAAAATCATATTTTCCCATAAGACAAAACCTAACCCTAAAGACACACACACAGAGCGAGCTGACCTGCTGAGGTCCAGAGCATCCTGCTTCAGGAGGAACACCAGTCTATTAGGGGTACTGACCAGAATATCTAGAGAGAGAAGAGTGAGAGAGGGGGGAGAAGAAGAAGAGCGGTCGAGCGAGAGAGAGAGGGGAGCGAGCGAGAGGTGAGGGAGGGAGAGGGGAGCGGGGAGGGAGGCAGAGAGTAATGTTTACTGTTCATTTTTATTGTTTACTATCTATTTCACTTGCTATGGCAACGTTAACATATGTTTCCCATGCCAATAAATCCCTTGAGAGAGAGAGATGTCGAGAGAGAGAGAGATGTCGAGAGAGAGAGTCGAGAGAGAGAGAATGTCGAGAGAGAGAATGTCGAGAGAGAGAGAATGTCGAGAGAGAGAATGTCGAGAGAGAGAATGTCGAGAGAGAGAGAGAGAATGTCGGAGCACAGGAAAAAAATGTGAGGGATGTTGTGCTGGTCTCGGTGTCATTAGTAAACACAGGTCCCAGTGCATTTACAGATCATTTTAATATAGTCTTTGTACCAGATTTCTTGTTGGAGCTGGGAGCGCATTTCTTGGCTGCCATGGAGGCCTTGTCTAGTATGTGAACTCTGAACCCAACGCCCTCCGACAGACGCACCAGCTCCCTGTGGGTCTACACAACACAACATTATAAACACTGCAGTAACATTATAACACAACATTATAAACACAGCAGTAACATTATATTATAACAACATTCTAACACGGCAGTAACAGCTTACTTACGGGCCCTTCCCAACAACACAGTTAAAGATGGAAGAATTAGGATTTTCGGAGTAGCACAGCGGTCTAAGGCACTGCATCATAGTGCCAGCTGAGATCCCAGTTTTGATAACGGGCTGTGTCGCAGCCGGACGCAACCGGGAGGCGACGCACAATTGGCCCAGCGCATCCGGGTTAGGGGAGGGTTTGGCCGGCTGGGATGTCCTTGTCCCATCACGCTTTAGCGACTCCTGTGGCGGGCCAGGCGCCTGCACGCTGACACAGTCGCAAGTTGTACGGTGTTTCCTCCGACACATTGGTGCGGCTGGCTTCCGGGTTAAGCTTGCATTGCATCAAGAAGCAGTGCGGCTTGGCGGGGTCGTGTTTCGGACGACGCACGGCTCTCAACCTTCGCCTCTCCCAAGTCCATACGCAGTTGCAGCGATGCGACAAGACTAACTACCAATTGGATATGATGAAATTGAGGAGAAAAAAAGCAGTAAAAAAAACAATATATTTTGGGCCCGAGATGCTCCCCTCAAGAAACCAAGACTCGACTCCTACAGACCGGTATCCCTTTTTTCATTTTTTTCCAAAACACTTGAGCGTCTCTGATCAGAACAAACGTCTTGACCCTAACCAGTCAGGCTTCAAGACGGATCACTCAACTGAGACGGCTCTTCTCTGTCATGGAGTCTCTCCTCACTGCCAAAGCTGACTCGCTCTCATCGGTTCTCATCCTCCTAGACCCATCCACTGCCTTCGACACAGTGAACCATCAGATCCTCCTCTCCAACCTCAGGGCTAGGGGTCTCAAGCTCTGCACACTCTTGGATTGCATCCAACCTGGCAGGTCACCAGGTGACGTGGAGAGGATGTGTCTGCACCACGTACTCGCACTACTGGTGTCCCCCAGGGCTCAGTTCTAGACCCTCTCCTATTCTCTCTATACACCAAGTCACTCGGCTCCTTCATATCTTCACACGTTGTCTCCTATCATTGCTATGCAGAGGACAACTACTTTTCTGCCCCCCCCCCCCAGGTGTTGACACACTTCCTTGCGAAACAGGCAGAGCAGGGAATATCAGAGACAGCAGCAGGCAGAGCAGGGAATATCAGAGACAGCAGCAGGCAGAGCAGGGAATATCAGAGACAGCAGCAGGCAGAGCAGGGAATATCAGAGACAGCAGCAGGCAGAGCAGGGAATATCAGAGACAGCAGCAGGCAGAGCAGGGAATATCAGAGACAGCAGCAGGCAGAGCAGGGAATATCAGAGACAGCAGCAGGCAGAGCAGGGAATATCAGAGACAGCAGCAGGCAGAGCAGGGAATATCAGAGACAGCAGCAGGCAGAGCAGGGAATATCAGAGACAGCAGCAGGGAGTTCTAATTATTTATTTTAAGTCAGTCAAAGGCACAATGGCCACTTCGGCCTCAAGGCATTGATTTGTTTATGGGGCACTACGACCACACAAGAGGGCATGGCCGTTGATGCCGCCGGTAAATTGGAGGACTGTCGTGTGTGCGGTTTGATGTGTGTGTGTGTGTGTGTGTGTGTGTGTACCTGGCTGGCCAGTTCCCTGGTGGGAGAGATGACCAGAGCTCTGAAGCCGAGGTTAGCAGGTTGTTTCAGGTGTGTCAGGAGGGGGAGACAGAAGGCTAGAGTCTTCCCCGACCCTGTTGGAGCACACGCCAACAACTCACGACCCTGGGAGAGAGAGATACAAAGACAATATGATTTAGTGTTCCATTCAATATATTCATACACTCCATACCCTCTCTATGTGTACTTACATGCATCATCAGGGGTATAGCCTGCATCTGAATGGCCGTGGGTCTGGTGAGTCCAGCTGCGGACAGGTTTTGGAGGACGCGTGGGTTAAGGTCGTACTCGGACTGCAGCTCGGAGAATGTGCAAACTGGGTCGGGCACATCACTGCCATGCACGTTGATACGATGCTGCGCACGGACACGGTTTACCTGACAAAACACAGAGAGAGATGATATTCAACCAGTGGACTGAGAGAAGAGGTGTGTGTGTGTGTGTGTGTGTGTGTGTGTGTGTACCTTCTCTTGGTGGAGGTGTTGGAGTCTCTTCATGGATGTGTTGTTCCCATCCCTCCCCTCCTTCAAGCCTTTAGACTTCCTGGCTGCAGAGGAAGTCCACAGGATGCCCTCCGTATCCCCCTGCTGGCAGCCACAAGCCACTACAACAAACAACATGGACCATCAGAACACTGAAATAATAGATCATTTAAAAATACATAAAAACTGATATAGTTGGAGGCCACATGACACAAGAGACACACTGCTGTGAAGAAGGAGGAAAAAGAAAAAGCCCCACTTTCAAATTTATTTAACCTTTATTTAACTAACTTGTATATAGATTTTCTATTGTGTTTTTGACTATGTTTGTTTACTGTGTAACTCTGTGTTGTTTTTGTCGCACTGCTTTGCTTTGTCTTGACCAGGTCACAGTTGTAAATGAGAACTTGTTCTCAACTGACCTACCTGGTTAAATAAAGGTGAAAAATAAAAAATAAAAAAAATAAAAAAATAGGCAAGTCAGTTAAGAACAAATTATTATTTACAATGACGGCCTACCTACAGGGTCAGCCTCTGGAGCAAATTAGGTTTAAGTGCCTTGTTCAAAGACACATCGATAGGTTTTCACCTTGTTGGCTCTGGGATTCGATCCAGCGACCTTTCGGTTACTGGCCCAACACTCTAACCGCTAGGCTACCTGCTGGTTACTGGCCCAACACTCTAACCGCTAGGCTACCTGCTGGTTACTGGCCCAACACTCTAACCGCTAGGCTACCTGCTGGTTACTGGCCCAACACTCTAACCGCTAGGCTACCTGCTGGTTACTGGCCCAACTCTAACCGCTAGGCTACCTGCTGGTTACTGGCCCAACTCTAACCGCTAGGCTACCTGCTGGTTACTGGCCCAACACTAACCGCTAGGCTACCTGCTGGTTACTGGCCCAACACTAACCGCTAGGCTACCTGCTGGTTACTGGCCCAACACTAACCTCTAGGCTACCTGCTGGTTACTGGCCCAACACTAACCGCTAGGCTACCTGCTGGTTACTGGCCCAACACTAACCGCTAGACTACCTGCTGGTTAAAATGCAATACCTGCTGCAATAAAATGCAAATTAATTATTTAAAAATCATACAATGTGATTTTCTGGATTTTTGTTTTAGATTCCGTCACTCACAGTTGAAGAGTACCTATGATAACAATTACAGACTTCTACATGCTTTGTAAGTGGGAAAACCTGCAAAATCGTCAGTGTATCAAATACTTGTTCTCCCCACTGTATATAGAGAATAAAGTTGGCCCAAAAATTGATCCCTGTGGCACTCCCATAGAGACTGCCAGAGACCCGGACAACAGGCCCTCCAATTTGACACACTGAACTCTATCTGAAAAGTAGTTGGAGAATCAGGCAAGGCAGTCATTTGAGAAACCAAGGCTGTTGAGTCTGCCAATAAGAATGCGGTGATTGACAGAGTCGAAAGCCTTGGCCAGGTCGATGAAGACGGCTGCACAGTACTGTCTTCTATCGATGGCGGTTATGATATCGTTTAGTACCTTGAGCGTAGCTGAGGTGCACCCATGACCAGCTCGGAAACCAGATTGCATAGCAGAGAAGGTACGGTGGGATTCGAAGTGGTCAGTTATCTGTTTATTAACTTGGCTTTCGAAAACTTTAGAAAGGCAGGGCAGGATGGATATAGGTCTATAACAGTTTGGGTCTAGAGTGTCTCCCCCTTTGAAGAGGGGGATGACCGCGGCAGCTTTCCAATCTCTAGGGATCTCAGACGATACAAAAGAGAGGTTGAACAGGCTGGTAATAGGGGTTGCAACAATTTCTGCAGATAATTTTAGAAAGAAAGGGTCCAGATTGTCTAGCCCAGCAGATTTGTAGGGGTCCAGAGTTTGCAGTTCTTTCAGAACATCAGCTATCTGGATTTGGGTGAAGGAGAAGCGGGGGGGGCTGTCTCCATGACACACTAGCTGTTGGCCGGGGTAGAGGTAGCAGGGTGGAAAGCATGGCCAGCCGTAACAAAATGCTTATTGAAATGTTCGATTATTGTGAATTTATCGGTGGTGACAGTGTTTCCGAGCCTCAGTGCAGTGGGCAACTGGGAGGAGGTGCTCTTATTCTCCATGGACTTTACAGTGTCACAGAACTTTTTGGAGTTAGTACTACAGGAAACAAATTTCTGTTTGAAAAAGCTGGCCTTTGCTTTTCTAACTGACTGTGTATATTTGTTCCTGACTTCCCTGAATAGCTGCATATCGCGGAGGCTATTCGATGCAGTGCGACACAGGATGTTTTTGTGTTGGTCTAGTGCAGTCAAGTCTGGGGTGAACCAAGGGCTATATCTATTCTTAGTTCTACGTTTTTTGAAAGGGGCATGCTTATTTAGGATGGTGAGGAAAGCACTTTTAAAGAACAACCAGGCATCCTCTACTGACGGGATGAGGTCAATATCCTTCCAGGATACCCGAGCCAGGTCGATTAGAAAGGCCTGCTCGCAAAAGTGTTTTAGGGAGCGTTTGACAGTGATAAGGGGTTGTCGTTTGACCGCGGACCCATGACGGCCGCAAACATAGGGCAGGACTGTATCACATAGGGCAGTGCTCAATTGGCCCAGCGTCGTCCGGGTTTGGCCGGGGTAGGCTGTCACTGTAAATAAGAATTTGTTCTTAACTGACTTGCCTAGTTAAATAAAGGTTAAATAAAAGGTCTTGACTTTAACTAGGCCATCCCAAAACTTGACTGTGTGTTTTGGATCATTGTCTTGCTGCAGGACCCAGCTGACCTTCAGCTCACAGACAGATGTTCTGACTTTCTCCTGTAGAATTCTCTGATACAGAGCAGAATTCATGGTTCCTTCTATTACCACCACCATCACACTACCACCACCATCACACTACCACCACCATCACACTACCACCACCATCACACTACCACCACCATCACACTACCACCACACTACCACCACACTACCACCACACTACCACCACCATCACACTACCACCACCATCACACTACCACCACCATCACACTACCACCACCATCACACTACCACCACCATCACACTACCACCACCATCACACTACCACCACCATCACACTACCACCACCATCACACTACCACCACCACCATGGTTGACCGTTTGAATAAGGTACTTACTGTGAAATGCAGTGTTTGGTTTTCACCAGACATAATGGAACACATGAAGTCCAAAAAAGTTTACACTTTTGACTCATCTGTCCATAGAACATTCTTCCAAGAGTCTTGATGGTCATCCAGGTGCTTCTTGGCAAACTTGAGTCAACTTTTTGGACGAGATGTGTTCCATTATGCCTGGCGAAAACCAAACACTGCATCCCACAGTAAGAACGTCATACCAACATACAGAACACACACACAGAGAATACACACTGAACACACAGAACCCCCACGCCGCCAGATACTACCTTCAGTTTCAGCCTGACTATCTTTCTTCTTCTTCGCCGTCTTCACCTCATCCTGGCGTTGCCTTTTCCCTGCAACAGCATCTACCTCTCCTTCTTGCTTCTCCTCCTCTCCTCCCTTCTCCTGGTTGCCGTGGGTTACTCCGGTTCCGAAAAAGTCGATCCCATAGAGATCAGATGCATCTTTCTCTTGTGACCTCACCACCTAAAACACACAAACACCATAAATAAAACATTGGTTCATGACAAGATACCTACTATCAATACCTCAGACCGACAGTCGATACACATCACTACAAACCTTCAGAATAATGTTAGTTAGCTAGCCGAACCTTACCCTGGTTCTTTAGACCGCGGATAAATAATATATTGCATAGATAATTTCATCTAGGACTTCCATTTATGAGAATAAACCAAACAATGACTTGGAGATGTACTCATTCTGAATCGGAAATCAGGAAACTAGACTGCGTCACTATATCTGGGGCATGCAGTCATACAGACACCGCGCTAACTACCTGGATATTCACTCAACTCTTTGCAGCATTCAAATAATACTCGCTGAACATGAATAGAGAAATATTGGACAACATTCCCATTACCTTAAATCGTTCTGCATCTTTTCCAAACCTCTTGAAATCAAATTTAGCTCCGGCTCCGAGCTTACGAAACAAGTCGAATGCGTCCATTGAAACAGCGTGGAGACGACAAAGGCATGACGACTCGATCCCAGTCTAGTTAAACCAACTGGTGATTCGACGATTGATTCTAAAGCCTGGATGTGTTGGTGTAGTTGTACTGCATGTGTCCACACGGTGTCGCTATTGTCTCATCAGTGTAATATGGAAACCAGAGTGAAACGTATTTTGTTTCCATGCTCACGTTTTGTATATTCCATGTCTGAAACGGCAGTATTTGAAGTGAGAGCGTCGCTATTATTGAACACCACTGTGATGTGTTTATTTCCTCCACAGATCCTCTCTAGTTAACCAGACAGGAGTTGTGAATGAAGAGAGAAAACATTCAGCTAGTGGGTCATGGAGACAGTAGAAAATCTAATAATGATTAAGTTTAAATGTTTTACTTTTTTTTTTTACCAGGCAAGTCAGTTAAGAACAAATTCATACTGGTCCACAACCCAGGCGTACAAGCGCCAAGCTCTAGCAACTGAGCCACACGGAACCGGTGTGATTATTTAACCACAGATTGTCCTCCAAGGTCACCATCAATAACATCACACACAGATACAGTGGGATGAGAACTAGAGGCTAGTGCCAACTGGTCCATTATAATGATAACAAACAAACTGCAGAAATAATAATAATAATATACTGTAACACTGTAATAACCTTCTACAGCAGTAGTAAAATATGTTATAACAGTATAAATTGTATTGTAATATTAAATCAGTATGAATAGAACATGTAATATTATAACAGTAATAATAGTATTGTAATGTTATAACAATAAAAATAGTACTGTAATATTATAACAGCATTAATAGTATTCTAATATTACACAGAGTATACAAAACATTAAGAACACATGCCCTTTCCATGACATAGACTGCTGAACAACATGGTTGTGGACGGAATTGCAGAATCTCCATGAGACCTGGACGGAGTCTGAGGACAAAGTGAGGGAAATTATCTCTGAGAAATTGAAGATGGACCACAGGAAGATTGAGGTGGAGCGAGTCCACAGGACTGGAGAACCCACCACCAGCCCAGGCCGATAGTGGTCAAGTTCCTGAGGTTCAAGGACAAGGTAGCTGTTCTGGAAAGAGCCAAGAACTTGAGAGGAATGTATATCTTCCTCAACAAGGACTATCCTGAAGCTGTGCGTCAGAAGAGGAAAGAACTTATCCCAGCCATGAAAGCTGCCAGAGTGTGTGGGAACATTGCTGACATCCGCTATGACAGGCTCATTGTTCATCCTCCCTCCCAGAAGCCTGGAAGGGATGAGAGAGCCAAGCCTATGGGTTCGTTCGTAGCTTCAAGCAGCACACATTTACACACCAACTGATTAATGGACTGATGAATGTATAGATTTTTGTTAGTAATGAGGCTATATACAGGGAGTACGGGTACAGAGTCAATGTACGGGGGTACAGGTTGGTAATGAGGCTATATACAGGGAGTACCGGTACAGAGTCAATATGTGGGGGTACAGGTTAGTAATGAGGCTATATACAGGGAGTACCGGTACAGAGTCAATATGTGGGGGTACAGGTTAGTAATGAGGCTATATACAGGGAGTACGGGTACAGAGTCAATATGTGGGGGTACAGGTTAGTAATGAGGCTATATACAGGGAGTACGGGTACAGAGTCAATGTACGGGGGTACAGGTTGGTAATGAGGCTATATACAGGGAGTACCGGTACAGAGTCAATATGTGGGGGTACAGGTTAGTAATGAGGCTATATACAGGGAGTACCGGTACAGAGTCAATATGTGGGGGTACAGGTTAGTAATGAGGCTATATACAGGGGGTACCGGTACAGAGTCAATGTGCAGGGGTACAGGTTAGTAATGAGGCTATATACAGGGAGTACCGGTACAGAGTCAATGTACGGGGGTACAGGTTAGTAATGAGGCTATATACAGGGAGTACCGGTACCAAGTCAATATGTGGGGGTACAGGTTAGTAATGAGGCTATATACAGGGAGTACCGGTACAGAGTCAATATGTGGGGGTACAGGTTAGTAATGAGGCTATATACAGGGGGTACCGGTACCAAGTCAATATGTGGGGGTACAGGTTAGTAATGAGGCTATATACAGGGGGTACCGGTACCAAGTCAATATGTGGGGGTACAGGTTAGTAATGAGGCTATATACAGGGGGTACCGGTACAGAGTCAATGTGCGACCTGTAATGTGCGGCCAGTGAGATATACCTGCTGGAGCGCATGCTACGGGTAGGTGTTGCTATGGTGACCAGCGAGCTGAGATAAGGGCGGGGATTTACCTAATAAAGACTTATAGATGACCTGGAGCCAGTGGGTTTGGCGACAAATATGTAGTGAGGGCCAGCCAACGAGAGAATACAGGTCGCAGTGTTTATATGCGACCTGTAATGAGGCTATATACAGGGAGTACCGGTACAGAGTCAATATGCGGGGGTACAGGTTATTGGCAGGAACTAATGGGGATCCATAATAAACCCCAGGAAGAGTAGCTGCTGCCTTGGCAGGAACTAACGGGGATACATAATAAACCCCAGGAAGAGTAGCTGCTGCCTTGACAGGAACTAAACATATACATAAAGCCACTACTACAGGTCACCAAGTCACAATAAGGCCTACTTCAAATGCGGACATCAACCACATCTCTCAGATTCTCTCTGTAGCAGTTATCTCTCATCTCTCAGATTCTCTCTGTAGCTGTTATCTCTCATCTCTCAGATTCTCTCTGTAGCTGTTATCTCTCATCTCTCAGATTCTCTCTGTAGCTGTTATCTCTCATCTCTCAGATTCTCTCTGTAGCAGTTCTCTCTCATCTCTCAGATTCTCTCTGTAGCTGTTATCTCTCATCTCTCAGATTCTCTCTGTAGCTGTTATCTCTCATCTCTCAGATTCTCTCTGTAGCTGTTATCTCTCATCTCTCAGATTCTCTCTGTAGCTGTTATCTCTCATCTCTCAGATTCTCTCTGTAGCAGTTCTCTCTCATCTCTCAGATTCTCTCTGTAGCTGTTATCTCTCATCTCTCAGATTCTCTCTGTAGCAGTTCTCTCTCATCTCTCAGATTCTCTCTGTAGCAGGTAACCCTCACCTCATCTGGGCACTACATCAGATGATGTTATAGATGAAGCAACTGCACATCTAATATTCTTCCCCATCCCCTCGTCTTGATTCTACAGGGAGCTAGCCCTCAAACATTATTAGCAAGCTAACGTTAGCCAACTTGAGCAGAGATCTTCGCTTGCTAACTAGCAAAGCCAACCAACTACACATCAAATATACATTTTTTCTAAACTAATGTTAGTCTCAACCAAATGACAAGTACATGGCTAGACCTATTGCTCTGTTCTACAACCTAAGAACCACTAGATACAGGATAGCCAGAAGGCTCTAATGCTAGCTGTTGCGCTCCCGAGTAGTGCAGGGGTCTAAGGCACTGCAGACCCTGGTTCAATCCCGGGCTGTATCACAACCGGCCATGATCGGGAGTCCCACAATTGGCCCAGCGGCGTCCGGGTTAGGGGAGGCCGTCATTGTAAATAAGAATTTGTTCTTTACAGACTTCCCATGTTAAATATATATATTTGTTTAAATGTACTTAAGTTACTATTTTACCTCTATACTCTTTGTCATGTACATTGATTTTTTATTTATTTTACACCTAAGACCAGTAGTCACAACTCACAATTTTTTTCCACACGAAAAAGGTGAAAATTAAAGAGACGTCTTATCAGTTGACGCTTCTCTCAGTATTTTATAACTTTCTTGGTTATCTAATGCGCGTGCATTTATTTTTTACAATGTACCATTCATCATAAGTAACTATAAGATACAATTTACTGGGCACGAGCCCTTCTCGAGACAGTAACTATAAGATACAATTTACTGGGCACGAGACCTTCTCGAGACAGTAACTATAAGATACAATTTACTGGGCACGAGCCCTTCTCGAGACATTCTGCAGCAGCTGGTGCTACAATTCAAAAGAAACTCCCGCCATTGGAGCAGACGCTGGCAACTCTAGTTCGCGAGACACTTGTTCATACTACTAACGGATTTCTAACATTTCAACAACGGTAAGTCCTACATTCAAAACGTACCATGAAATTGAACAAAATCAAATGTAAATCAATCGGTGCTAAAACAATAAGTTCCATACAAGTCACACTAACTCCGCGTATGAGCTACTTTTCATCAAGGCAGGTGAGGTGGGTTTACAAACTGACACAAAACTATACTTTCCCTCAGAGTAGCTTGACTGATATTGTAGCAGGTTGGGCAGCGGAGTCAATCTTAACACTCACAAAATGATTAGTCCCATAACTCCCACATTAGCACAATGACGTATTGATTAAATCTACAAATACACATACATTAAACATGACACAACCCGTGTGAACAAGACAGAACCTGACACCCCACCCCAGCCAAATTGGTCTTACTTAACCAAAGCTACATGTAGCTGTAGGTGGCTAGACAAATAACTGTATTAACGATATTTCCGTTTTTTTTTTATTTACCTCCTCATCAAAGAGGCTGGGTTTTTCGGGGAAGGTGAAGACAAGGAAGTCGCAGGAGTTAATGGACGTTTTAAAAAGTGTCTTATGTCTGTCATCTTTGTTGCGCTCGCTGGTTCTACAGGATGGGATTAGGAGGTTGGGTAGTTCTACTGGGATTAGGAGGTGGGGTATTTCTACTGGGATTAGGAGGTGGGGTATTTCTACTGGGATTAGGAGGTGGGGTATTTCTACTGGGATTAGGAGGTGGGGTATTTCTACTGGGATTAGGAGGTGGGGTAGTTCTACTGGGATTAGGAGGTGGGGTAGTTCTACTGGGATTAGGAGGTGGGGTAGTTCTACTGGGATTAGGAGGTGGGGTAGTTCTACTGGGATTAGGAGGTGGGGTATTTCTACTGGGATTAGGAGGTTGGGTATTTCTACTGGGATTAGGAGGTTGGGTATTTCTACTGGGATTAGGAGGTTGGGTATTTCTACTGGGATTAGGAGGTGGGGTATTTCTACTGGGATTAGGAGGTTGGGTATTTCTACTGGGATTAGGAGGTGGGGTATTTCTACTGGGATTAGGAGGTGGGGTATTTCTACTGGGATTAGGAGGTTGGGTATTTCTACTGGGATTAGGAGGTTGGGTATTTCTACTGGGATTAGGAGGTGGGGTAGTTCTACTGGGATTAAGAGGTTGGGTAGTTCTACATCGTGGGTATAGTTTTGCACGCGAATGAGCAGAGATTTCTGTTAATGGATGATTAATCAGTGCAAGCTTGCAAGGCAAATCGAGCATGCGCAGGCGAACATTATTCGCGTGCTGAGCAATGCCGGGAACGCGGTAATAAGTAGGTAAACGACCATTTATTAAATGAAAAGGGGAGGAAACACTATTTCACAAATTAAAAGGTCAGTAAACGGAGTTTACCCTCAACTACAACCCTGGTCACTACTGTCCTGTACAACGTAATATGTGCGTTCCAGAGCTCAGACGCCGACAGATCTTACGTCTGGATAGGTATTTTACCTAACCACGTCATAGCAGTTAGTCTGTGGACACGGATAATGCCATAGTACGTAACCATTGGTTGACGCACGCAACGTCTGAGCAGGGGAACGCCACCAAATACTGTGGGAGGTTGGAATTTGCCAGTTGAGTGGTAAATACCAATTGGATGCATTCACATGATTTGAACTCGTTGAGAAACGCCAATTGGTAATGGCCAACAAGTTGTCAACCATAAACTTAAATGTACAGCCATCATGCTTGTAAATAAATCAGTTCAAAACCACATGCATGGTTGCTTTTTATAATGTTTTGTTAACATTTAACTGCCAGAAATGCTATTATCAAAGTTATTTCCTTAGTAGGTGATGTCGTTCAACATGTGGGAAAAGTCCACACTCAGATTCCCACTAGTAATTACCAGTGGGAGGGCCATTAAAGTAGATGTTTCCCCAGTAGTATTTGATAAATTCCCACTTAGTTATGAACATAGCATTAGGACTTGGTTATGTAGTAACATTATGATAGGATCAGATTTGGTACATCAGAGAGAAACACAGACTGTAGAAGAACACTTTATTGAAGAGGAGCTGAAACATGAAAAGTTACCAACTAGGGAAACAAACTCATAAAACCTACTTAGGCAACAACGCAAACCATAAAAATAAACCAACATTACCCTCAATCCATCCCTTTAAAGAACAAACACATTACCCCTCCCTCCAAACCTTTAAAAACAAACATTACCCTAAATCCATCCCTTTAAAGAGCAAACACATGACCCCCCCCCCCTAGTTACCACTCTCCTTACGTGCGCCTCCCTCCATCCTGAGCCAGTCTCCTGGTTTTGCGCCGAGCTCCTCTTAAACAAAAACATTCTAAAAAAAGATCCCAGCCGGGCGCTGGTGGGTCCACACAGGGAAAAATAGTCAAACTGTAATTTAGCGTGTTTGAGTGAATTGGTCTAGGTTCTAGGTTCCAGTGGGCTGGGCTGTGGCCTGGTCCAGGTCCTATCATTTGAGTGAATTGGTCTAGGTTCTAAGTTCCAGTGGGCTGGGCTGTGGCCTGGTCCAGGTCCTATCATTTGAGTGAATTGGTCTAGGTTCTAAGTTCCAGTGGGCTGGGCTGTGGCCTGGTCCAGGTACTATGCTCCTGTGCCACTCCGCATTCTCTCTCCCTCCCTCTCTCTCTCCATCCTTAATCCTAATCCTAAATCCTGCTCTGATCCTGAATCCTGATGTCTGATTGGCTCCAGGACAGGGAGACAGAAAGCCCTCCTCCAATCACAGGCCTCCTTGAGACAGATCCCACATCCAACAGAGAGAGGGAAGGAGCAACAGGTTAGAATCACTCACATCCTCACTACAGCCAAATCAGCCACACTCTCACAGCCTGCTATAGTTAGGCCTGGGCGATATGGCCAAAATATATCACAGTAAAAAGAAAATGACTATTTTATGTTTTTGAATAAGAAAGGTTCTAAAGGTGCTTTATGAGTAGAGCTTGGCACTAGGGTGGCAACACATACATTCTAAGTGATTTCAAATTAGTCTGTCTTTCTCCATTCTGATTGGTTTATTCCGTTCAATTCAACCAAAAGCATTTTCCTAATTTTCTGCATTTCCTGCACTCAGAGATTATTTCCACACTGCCACGTTAGGGCTGCATGATATGGGCAAATAATATAAGACTGATCTTTTACCAAATGTTGCATTTGCGAACTTTAGAGGAAAATACTTGGGTGAACTGTTGGAATCACGGAAATAGAACTATTACAATTCTATAGTTAGAATATAATAATGGGCACTTTGAATACAGTGTTGTTTTACATGACATGAATGATAATGCCAGGGAGGAGTTATTGTAACAGGGTAGGAACTAAAGTGTTGATAAATGTTTCCTAGGGGACTCATCTTTGGCTACATTTAATGTTCTCTCTTAGCTACTTCATGTAGCTAATGTTGATGTTTCGCGTATTCCTCTGATTTAGAAGATACTGTTGCATGATGATTTATTTCTACACCATCACTGGTTTTATCAGGCTGTATAGCGAGTTACATTTGCTCTGACTCAGTACTTTTATTAGCGGCTAACAAGATTTAGGCCCAACTTGCTAAGAAAATACAACATTTGCAGATTTAATAAACAAACTAATAGTGTAATTATAGAACGCTAGTGGATTTATATTAGAATGCAAAGTGAAAACAGCATTGTTGTCGCATGTTCTGCATCAAGACTGAACCAAGTGTCTAGTGGTCCAAGAACAAATGCGCTCTTTGAGTGACAGGAGGCGGGGCTATGTCTGTGTGGAACGCAGCATGGAGAGAGATGACTCAAGTAGCAAAGTAAACTATAAAAATGGACGATACACACTGAGTATCACATTTAACAAACCAAAACATTCAAATACCGTTATAGAAGGTGAAGTAAAAACCCAAACCGGTCCCTGTATCAATACCAGTATACAGTAAAATAGGGTATACCGCCCAAGCCTAGCTACAGCCTATCAGCCATCACAACCTGCTGGCTATGAAAGCTGTGTGTTTAAGACATATACAGCAGAAAACTCACCTCGACATTAGATCAAAAGTTCTCTGAACCAAGACTGAAAAAATACAATCAACCACTGATAATGCCCCTATGAGACACACTGTCCTATTGATAATGCCCCTACAGAGACACACTGTCCTATTGATAATGCCCCTACAGAGACACACTGTCCTATTGATAATGCCCCTACAGAGACTGTCCTATTGATAATGCCCCTACAGAGACTGTCCTATTGATAATGCCCCTACAGAGACACGGTCCTATTGACACTGCCATGCATGTTACTCTCTGACCAGAAACAGTGTATAGAAAACCAGGGGAGGATATGTGAGAGAGAGAAAGAGAGAAAGACACAGAGAGAGACAGAGAGAGAGAGACACAGTACAAAGTTAAAACCAGTTCAATAATATTACTGGGTCAGAAAACTAAAACATCAGGTTTGAGAGCTGATTGGATGAGAGACTACTGCCGTCATACCATTGGCTGGTTATTTGACTCCTCCTGCTCCTCCTGTTAATCCTAATATGAACTGTTTCCTGTTTCCCAGCAGCCTATCAGCTTACTCCTGTGATCTCTACAGAGAGACACATGACAGACAGGTCAGAGATCAGCACAACAGACACTGCAACATGCCAAGGAAAATAATAAAACCATCCCTCCCCACATTATTACAACACACCTCCCATCACAGTTAACACTAACAGAAACATAACAATTAAAGCCCTTTACACAGATGTGAGGAGAGAGTAGAGGAAGGTGCTGAGGGAAGCTAGACCAGAAACAGGGGGAGAGAGTAGAGGAAGGTGCTGAGGGAAGCTAGACCAGAAACAGGGGGAGAGAGTAGAGGAAGGTGCTGAGGGAAGCTAGACCAGAAACAGGGGGAGAGAGTAGAGGAAGGTGCTGAGGGAAGCTAGACCAGAAACAGGGGGAGAGAGTAGAGGAAGGTGCGGAGGGAAGCTAGACCAGAAACAGGGGGAGAGAGTAGAGGAAGGTGCGGAGGGAAGCTAGACCAGAAACAGGGGGAGAGAGTAGAGGAAGGTGCTGAGGGAAGCTAGACCAGAAACAGGGGGAGAGAGTAGAGGAAGGTGCGGAGGGAAGCTAGACCAGGCATCTGTCAGTCTCCTGGTCTGATGTCACATCTCTCCCTGGGGGCCACTGGGCTGGAGGTGTGTGTTTGTGTGGGTGGGTGCGGGTGTTTGTCTAGGTGCGGGAGCGTGATCGGGAGTGTCGTGGAGAGTAGCGTGGAGAGGGCCGGCTGCGTCGCGGTGGTGAGAAGCTGCGTGAGCGGCTGTTGCTACGGCCGTTGCTACGGCTACGAGAGCGGGAGCGTCCGTAACTGGGGCTGCGAGGTCCATCCACCTTCACACGCACATACGCAGTCTCTCCCTAAACACACACAGGAGAGAGAAAGCTGCCTGATGAGAGACACATGGGGAATAGGGCGTGGACTCTAATCAACAGTGTGTCCCCTGCATTCCAAATCAACCGCTGACCTACCTCGTGGGAGCGGAACTTGGTGTTGTCCAGCTTGCGGACAGCGTAGGTCATGTCCTCCTTGCGTACGAACTCCACCACGCCGGTACCGTCCCGGAACACATCAGCATAACATACATCACCTGCCTCACGCATGTGATCCTTTAGGTCCTGCCAGCTACCGCTAGAGGGGAGACCTGGAGAGACAGGGGGGAGGAGGGGTGACACAGTAAAGATGGGGGGAGGGAGGGGTGACACAGCAAAGATGGGGGGGGGGAGGGAGGGAGGGGTGACACAGTAAAGACAGGGGGGGAGGGAGGGGTGACACAGCAAAGACGGGTGGAGGGAGGGAGGGGTGACACAGTAAAGACAGGGGGGGAGGGAGGGAGGGGTGACACAGCAAAGATGGGGGGGGGGAGGGAGGGAGGGGTGACACAGTAAAGACAGGGGGGGAGGGAGGGGTGACACAGCAAAGACGGGTGGAGGGAGGGAGGGGTGACACAGTAAAGACAGGGGGGGAGGGAGGGAGGGGTGACACAGCAAAGACGGGTGGAGGGAGGGAGGGGTGACACAGTAAAGACAGGGGGGGAGGGAGGGAGGGGTGACACAGTAAAGACAGGGGGGGGGGAGGGAGGGGTGACACAGCAAAGACAGGGGGGGAGGGAGGGAGGGGTGACACAGCAAAGACAGGGGGGGAGGGAGGGAGGGGTGACACAGTAAAGACAGGGGGGGGGGGAGGGAGGGGTGACACAGTAAAGACAGGGGGGGAGGGAGGGAGGGGTGACACAGTAAAGACAGGGGGGGGGAGGGAGGGGTGACACAGTAAAGACAGGGGGGGGAGGGAGGGGTGACACAGTAAAGACAGGGGGGGAGGGAGGGAGGGGTGACACAGTAAAGACAGGGGGGGAGGGAGGGGTGACACAGTAAAGACAGGGGGGGGGGGGGAGGGAGGGGTGACACAGCAAAGACAGGGGGGGGGGGGGGTGACACAGTAAAGACAGGGGGGGGGGGGGGGTGACACAGTAAAGACAGGGGGGGGGAGGGGTGACACAGCAAAGACAGGGGGGGAGGGAGGGAGGGGTGACACAGCAAAGACAGGGGGGGGGGAGGGGTGACACAGTAAAGACAGGGGGGGAGGGAGGGAGGGGTGACACAGCAAAGACAGGGGGGGGGGAGGGGTGACACAGTAAAGACAGGGGGGGAGGGAGGGAGGGGTGACAGTAAAGACAGGGGGGGAGGGAGGGAGGGGTGACAGTAAAGACAGGGGGGGAGGGAGGGAGGGGTGACAGTAAAGACAGGGGGGGAGGGAGGGAGGGGTGACACAGCAAAGACAGGGGGGGGAGGGGTGACACAGTAAAGACAGGGGGGGAGGGAGGGGTGACACAGTAAAGACAGGGGGGGGGGAGGGAGGGGTGACACAGCAAAGACAGGGGGGGGGGAGGGAGGGGTGACACAGTAAAGACAGGGGGGGAGGAGGGAGGGGTGACACAGTAAAGACAGGGGGGAGGAGGGAGGGGTGACACAGTAAAGACAGGGGGGGGGAGGGAGGGGTGACACAGTAAAGACAGGGGGGAGGAGGGAGGGGTGACACAGTAAAGACAGGGGGGGGGGGAGGGAGGGGTGACACAGTAAAGACAGGGGGGGGGGGAGGGGTGACACAGTAAAGACTAAGCCACACACTGACCGGAGACAATGACTCTGTACTCTGAGCGCCGTGAGGGAGGTCCGTATCGTCCTCTTGGGGCTCCTCCTCCATCGCCACCCCCCCTGCCGCCAGCACCACCCCCCCCTCTCCCTCCCCCACGCCCACTACGGGGGAACTCCACCCGGAGACGATAACCATCGTAGTCATAACCATCACGACCGTGCACCGCATCATCAGCGTCCCTGGGATACACAGACACAGAGAGCGCGAGAGACAGGCAGAGATAGACAGACAGACATGGACAAAAAGAGACAGATTTGAGAGCCAATAGTTAATTTGCTAGCCATTTCACTCCGCCTCCTAAGTACCAGTGAGTGAGAAGCACAGCCTACCTGTGGAACATAGTTTTCACTGAGTTGTTTAATAGTAACTAGCTAGGTGTTGAATGCAGCCTACTCTTTATGATAAGTTATGAACCCTGTGTTGTTGACTAGCTAAGAAGTAGACCTAGCTGGATGTTCGCCATCACTAGAGTTGTGATAGCTAGCTTCCTCAAAATGGCCCTCCCTCATATGGTTTACACTCGATTCCACAGACAGTCAAATACTGTTACATGACCAAATCATAAACATTCATGTAAACTAAAAATTAGCTCATGTAGTAATGAAATGAAATCATGTAGTAAACAAAAAAGGGTTAAACAAATCAAAATATATTTTATATTTGAGATTCTTCAAATAGCCACCCTTTGCCACGATGACAGCTTTGCACACTCTTGGCATTCTCTCGCTATAAAAAAGCCAGACTAGGGTTTGCAAATGCACATGGGGACAAAGATCTTACTTTTTGGAGAAATGTCCTCTAGTCTGATTGGCATTCTCTCAACCAGCTTCACCTGGAATGCTTTTCCATCAGTCTAATGTCCATTGCTCGTGTTTCTTGGCCCAAGCAAGTCTCTTCTTCTTATTGGTGTCCTTTAGTAGTGGTTTCTTTGCAGCAATTCAACCATGAAAGCCTGATTCACACAGTCTCCTCTGAACAGTTGATGTTGAGATGTGTCTGTTACTTGAACTCTGTGAAGCATTTATTTGGGCTGCAATTTCTGAGGCTGGTAACTCTAATGAACTTATCCTCTGCAGCAGAGGTAACTCTGGGTCTTCCATTCCTGTGGCGGTCCTCATGAAGCTGGTTGAGAGAATGCCATGAGTGTGCAAAGCTGTCATCAAGGCAAAGGGTGGCTACTTGAAGAATCTCAAATATATTTTAATTTGTTAAACACTTTTTTGGTTACTACATGATTCCATATATGTTATTTCATAGTTTTGATGTCTTCACTATTATTCTACAATATAAAAAAGGGCAAATAAAGAAAAAAACCTTGAATGAGTAATATTCTAAACTTTTGGCCCCCAGAGTCAGTCAGTCAGTCACACACCAGGGCTCCCAGTGATTGGGAGTCCCATATGGCAGCGCACAATTGGCTTAGCGCCGTCAGAGTTTGGCCAGCATTGTAAATAAGAATTTGATCTTAACTGACTTGCCTAGTTAAAAAGGTTACATATAAAAAAAATGATGTATTTGATGCAGGGCTCACCCCCTGCTAAAATAAAAGGTTCAATAAAATAAGTAATAATAAAACTTGAGTTCTTACTCAATTGTTGTTGTTTTTTTTTTTTATCTTCACTAGTTGTAGAGACTAAGATGACCTCTGGGAGCCAACACCAGAGAGAACACATTCAAGTCCTCCATCCCCCACTCATTCAAATGTAGAAACTGGTTCATTCAGTCTGACCCCTGCTGCTGTCTCTTGTTGCACACCCACCCCCGCCCGGCAATCTAGAGGTGTGAAGAGGCCAGCCAAGAAGCGGAGGATGGTAAGCGCACCAGCGGCAACCACCGAGGCAGAGGAACGTTGGACCACTGTGCTAGAGGATGACGTGGAGCCACTTCCACCAACAGCCAGGAACTCAGCTGGACATGACCGGAAAGTACAGCCCCCTTCTTTCCCAGGTGTTTTTCCTCCTTGTCAGTTCTTGTTTACTGCTGTCTAACACCAACAAGTATGGGGCTAAGAAGCAAGCAGGAAAGAAAGTGGCATGGAAGCCCATATCCATCCAAGACCTATGCTGTTACATCTCACTGGTCATTTACATGGGGCTTGAAGGACTACTGGAGAACATCACTCCACCAACTGCCTTTCCCCACAGTCATGTCTTCTACCAGGTGTCTGACGATCTCACGACCTCTTCATATCAGTGACCCACAAGCTGACGACGACGAGAAGAGGCACTGCCATGTTTGATAGGCTCTGCAAAATCAAACCTCTACTCCAGCATTGTTGAGGCCTGCAAGAACCAGTTCCAGCCCGCCCAGAACCTGTCCATAGATGATGGTAGCCTCAAAAGGCTAGACTAGGCCTCAAACAATATGCATAACAAGCCAACAAAATGGGGTTACAAACGGTTTGTTTTGGCCGATTCTTTGTGTGCCTACACTTGGATTGTTTTTGTTTACGAAGGGAAATCCATCTCAGCCACCAGTAAGAGACTTAGTTATGATTCCGTTATGGCACTGATTGGGAAGGGCAACGAACTGTTTGTGGACAACAATAAGCCTACCCTGTTAACAGAGCTGAATGAATGGTCTTGTGGCATCATTTGTCCCAACAGAGTGGGTTTTCCCAAAACAAACTTAAACAACATGCCTAAAAAGGGCTGATAGTGGTGCCATGCGATGGATGCGTAAAGATGACCTGCTCTTTGTAAAGTGGATGGATACCAGAGGTGGTCATGTGCTCCAGTAGGAAGCTAATGATCCATCATGTATGACATTCCTGGGCGTGTGTAAACTTGTATGTTTTATTGCATGTTCTCTATAGTTATGTACTTGAAAATGTTTCAATTCTGCCACTTGGGTACATTTGGGCAAACTTCAAATGGTATCAATAATATGCATCTCCTTACTTCAGGTCCTGAGCTACAGGAAGTTAGATCTGGGTGACATTTTAGACGGAAATTGAAAAGGGTCTGAACCTTATGAAGTATTTTAACAGATAGCTGAATTCATAATGTGTTTATTACTACCTGTTAGATAGATTTAGTTCTGGGAAAGCACAACCCAAAAAGACGGATTAAAGCCAAGCATAGTTATGTCTGGTTTTCCAATTCGCAGACAATCTTTTGGAGCAAAGCGTAATCAAGCAGAGGTGCCGGTTCTGGTCAAACTCAAGACTAGGGTTGCAAAGGGTCGGAAACTTTTTTGCAGACATTTTCCATGGGAAGTTAAGCATGGGAATTTGGCATAAATTCATTAAAAAAAAGTTTATAACAGTGAACCTTTTTTGTGGGATACACATAAGGCAATTCTAGGTCTTGTGGCATATTTTGGTTAAACTATCCCCAATTCAATGGAATTGCAACCCTCTGCATGCACAGTGCATTCTTCCATTGCATGTACAGCTGATTCTCAAGATCTTTCACACTAATGAGATGCTATTGAGCCCACAGTACTACACTGTAAAAATACAATTCCATGTACAGATAAATAGTTGAGCAGTTAGATTAAACAACTCCTTCGTAAGATACATTTGAGGCAACAGGGGAAAGAGCCTCAGATCCACAAAGTCCCTTCCACCAGGTGGCAGATGAGATATGTTGGCACAACTGCCATATTGCATCTCCATCCCAAAGCCCTTGCTTGGAAGTGTACTTCGCCAGATTGCCAAGAACCTTGCCCTCATCCAGGCCAAGGTGGCGAAACACAGTAGTGATGACACCATAGGCCTTGTTGATCTCTGCACCAGACAGGATGCTCTTGCATGTTTTAAAATGAGACATGTATGGAAACAGGTGAATTAACACTCCTCAGTTAGCAGGCTCAAGCAAGCTAAAACCCACATGGTAGCAAAAACTAACTAGCAGAAATTGTTAACAAGTTTAAAATGATTTAAACACACTTTGCTGTAGGCTACTATTTACTAGTTAACAAAACATAATGTATGTCATATAAAATATATTCACCCACCCAGTATTGTAATCTAAACTTACCAGAAAGCATGTAGTCCTTGGCTCAGACAGTGTAGTAGTGTGGGCTCAATAGCATCTCATTAGTGTGAAAGATCTTGAGAATCAGCTGTACATGTGATGGAAGAATGCACTGTGCATGCAGAGGGTTGCAATTCCATTGAATTGGGGATAGTTTAACCAAAATATGCCACAAGACCTAGAATTGCCTTATGTGTATCCCACAAAAAAGGTTCACTGTTGTAAGCTAACTGATGAATTTAAGCTTAACTTTCCATGGAAAATTTCCAGAAATATCCCAGGAAAGTTTGACCCTTGCAACCCTAAATAGGAGAACAACCTCCCTAACTAATACTTACTCACATGGATTCCTAAATCATTGAAAATTACTTCAGTTTCTAATGGTCATTGTTTTCAGGCTGGTTGCCTTGGTGCTAGTTAGGTACCATGCTAAAGCTAGCTAGCTACCCCAGAAATAGCCAATAACATCTGTATCAATGATATTTGCAAACATTTTTTATCCTGACCTAATTTCAAATGCTCAGACGTTTTCCCATTCGGTCAAACAAATAATACCTTATTACCAATGCAGTTTAGTACAGCTTTTAAAGTGATGTAATGGTGGAGCTTGGCTTGCACGTGCAAATTCAGCACACCCAACATTCTATAATATAATAGTGTTATTTGACGCATATCTTTTTTTTGACATGCAAAAACCCACAAGGGATCCATATCAAGTAACCTTCGGTAAACCCAGAAGGTTTAGGTGGGTAGATCGTGTTGGTAAACCCAGAAGGTTTAGGTGGGTAGATCGTGTTGGTAAACCCAGAAGGTTTAGGTGGGTAGATCGTGTTGGTAAACCCAGAAGGTTTAGGTGGGTAGATCGTGTTGGTAAACCCAGAAGGTTTAGGTGGGTAGATCGTGTTGGTAAACCCAGAAGGTTTAGGTGGGTAGATCGTGTTGGTAAACCCAGAAGGTTTAGGTGGGTAGATCGTGTTGGTAAACCCAGAAGGTTTAGGTGGGTAGATCGTGTTGGTAAACCCAGAAGGTTTAGGTGGGTAGATCGTGTTGGTAAACCCAGAAGGTTTAGGTGGGTAGATCGTGTTGGTAAACCCAGAAGGTTTAGGTGGGTAGATCGTGTTGGTAAACCCAGAAGGTTTAGGTGGGTAGATCGTGTTGGTAAACCCAGAAGGTTTAGGTGGGTAGATCGTGTTGGTAAACCCAGAAGGTTTAGGTGGGTAGATCGTGTTGGTAAACCCAGAAGGTTTAGGTGGGTAGATCGTGTTGGTAAACCCAGAAGGTTTAGGTGGGTAGATAGTGTTGGTAAACCCAGAAGGTTTAGGTGGGTAGATCGTGTTGGTAAACCCAGAAGGTTTAGGTGGGTAGATCGTGTTGGTAAACCCAGAAGGTTTAGGTGGGTAGATCGTGTTGGTAAACCCAGAAGGTTTAGGTGGGTAGATCGTGTTGGTAAACCCAGAAGGTTTAGGTGGGTAGATCGTGTTGGTAAACCCAGAAGGTTTAGGTGGGTAGATCGTGTTGGTAAACCCAGAAGGTTTAGGTGGGTAGATCGTGTTGGTAAACCCAGAAGGTTTAGGTGGGTAGATAGTGTTGGTAAACCCAGAAGGTTTAGGTGGGTAGATCGTGTTGGTAAACCCAGAAGGTTTAGGTGGGTAGATCGTGTTGGTAAACCCAGAAGGTTTAGGTGGGTAGATCGTGTTGGTAAACCCAGAAGGTTTAGGTGGGTAGATAGTGTTGGTAAACCCAGAAGGTTTAGGTGGGTAGATAGTGTTGGTAAACCCAGAAGGTTTAGGTGGGTAGATAGTGTTGGTAAACCCAGAAGGTTTAGGTGGGTAGATCGTGTTGGTAAACCCAGAAGGTTTAGGTGGGTAGATCGTGTTGGTAAACCCAGAAGGTTTAGGTGGGTAGATCGTGTTGGTAAACCCAGAAGGTTTAGGTGGGTAGATCGTGTTGGTAAACCCAGAAGGTTTAGGTGGGTAGATAGTGTTGGTAAACCCAGAAGGTTTAGGTGGGTAGATAGTGTTGGTAAACCCAGAAGGTTTAGGTGGGTAGATCGTGTTGGTAAACCCAGAAGGTTTAGGTGGGTAGATCGTGTTGGTAAACCCAGAAGGTTTAGGTGGGTAGATCGTGTTGGTAAACCCAGAAGGTTTAGGTGGGTAGATCGTGTTGGTAAACCCAGAAGGTTTAGGTGGGTAGATCGTGTTGGTAAACCCAGAAGGTTTAGGTGGGTAGATCGTGTTGGTAAACCCAGAAGGTTTAGGTGGGTAGATAGTGTTGGTAAACCCAGAAGGTTTAGGTGGGTAGATCGTGTTGGTAAACCCAGAAGGTTTAGGTGGGTAGATCGTGTTGGTAAACCCAGAAGGTTTAGGTGGGTAGATCGTGTTGGTAAACCCAGAAGGTTTAGGTGGGTAGATCGTGTTGGTAACAGCAAAGCAGGCATTGTGACTAAGAACAATGGGCTGGCCATAAAGTTCGTTAAACGGCAGGGTGAAAAATAACCTAAAATAGTAAACGTTTTCCGCGATTACTTGTAAACTACGGCAAGCAGTGGGACAAACTGTACTATGAAACTGGACTCCATGGCAGATGAAACTACCTAATAAAAAGCGTTACACATGTCATGTGTCCGGCCCATCGCCATCTTGCGCAACTATCAGTTTATCCAAAATGAAGACTGGATGTGGGAACTATTGACGACCACCCCATTAACTTGCCTCTTAACCATGGTAGTAAAATCAAAGAGCCTATATGTAAACGCTCTGGGGAAACTGTCTGGCAACAACACAACAATATATCCGCATCGAACACAACACGAGGTAGCGAGCTAGCTGAAGGTTGCTAGTGTTACCCAACTCTCTCTGTGGCTAGATGTCTGTCTTCTGAAAGCTGCTTAAATAGATTTGTAATATAGTTAGCTACCTGGGATCCTCGAATTCCACAAAAGCGAACGGCGGTCCTCCCCTCCGGTTCTTCAGATCGATATCTCGGATCGCCCCGTACTTATAAAACACATCCTCCACGTCTTTAGTGCGGATATCTGGCGGCAGGTTACCCACGTAGATCCGACAGTCGTTGTTTCCCGCTGGGCCACGAACCACGCTCCCGCCGCCCGACATATTATCTCCTGACATCCGTAGACTGTTAGCGAACTTTAGTCTTTTCAAAGTTAGGAAAAAAACCTTGAATGTTATTTTGCAAAAGTTTCTTGTGAAAATAGCACTCTATGTCTGGTCAATCGTTAACAGTTCGCAAAGAGTTTGCTAGCTCACTAACTAGCTAGCTAGCTAGCAACAAAATACAAATATTCCCACCACAACTCTCGCAGGCTTGAGTGGCTTCTCAAAATGGCGCCGAGGCCACAGAGTTTTTAAACCCAGAGGCGCAACATCGCAAGACTTCCGGGAACGGAACTAAGCAGACCAGGCCGGGGTCTGGGTTGGAGAACAACAAACACCATGTAAATACAACCCATATGTATGTTTATTTATTTTCCCATTTGTACTTTAACTATTTGCACACTGTTACAATACTGTATATATACATAATTAAATGTTGAATGTCTTTGTTCTCTTGGAACTTCTGAGTGTAATGTTTACTGTTAATTCTTATTGTTTACTATCTACTTCACTTGCTTTGGCAACGTTAACATATGTTTCCCATGTCAATAAAGCACTTAAATTGAAACTGAAATGAATTGAAGTCAATGAGAGAAGTGAAACATTCATCCTTAGTTGTTTTTTTGTTTATCTAAAGGCACAACTTAGTCTCGAGCCAATGTTTTACGTATTCGTACATGTTATTACTCCAACCTCATGAAAACGACAAACTGACACGTTTTCATTTTGATGACTTCTATCTGCGCCTAGCTACTCAACGTCACCGTGACGTCGCCTTCACGCGTGATCGGGGATCTTCTTACTGTACTGTCTTTGGTCTCGCGTTCATTTGGTCATCACTAGTTACCACAGCCACAAAGTCAGAAAGCCCGCCTACTCGACCAATCAGATGAGGGAGTGTGATGACGCGGATGCCGACCGTCATGCAGGAGCGGACGAGAAATGTCTTTCGTCTATTGATCCATCCATGATTTGGTTATTTATAAGATATAGTCAGTAGCGGTGCGTGGGTTAAATCACTGTGGAAGCAAAGCCAGAAAAAAGCCATATTACAACCTATGTGTTGTGATAATTGCGTTGTTTGCTCTATAACCTGTTCATATGCCTTGGACCGTGGTCTATTGGCCTAACGCTTCGAACACACTGACTGTGTCCTTGCGTTTTGGTACACCAGATGTATATCCACCAAATGTATATTCATTTCCAATGGAGCGCTGCGTTTAGCTTACAGCATTGCGTTGCAGAGGCAGTTGCAGTGCGTTCTGTGTGGTGCATACGTTGTATTTATTGATGTTGTATTTATAAACGGGTTGACAGAAATGTACCAGAAGGTGAATGTGGCACCATGCAGAGGCCAAAATGATCATGACTATTGTGTAGTTAGAGACAATAAGATATATTCTGAATGAATGGAAATGTGTCTCGGGTAAGAATGACACTGGGACCATTAATTATTAATACACTTGGGTTTAGTGCAAACCAGCCAACAGAATGGGATGCAAAATGAATAGAAATATCATGCCATTGTAGCGTGGTTCGTTCTGCGTTGTGGAATTTAACTGCCACAGCTGGAGGTCTGCTGGTTGTATTTTTATTTGTCCTGCGCACCAAGAGACAACGTACAAGATGTTAGCCCTTGGCACAGTCACAGCTCTCAGGCACCTCGCTAACTGAGGTCCAGGCAAGAGAGAACTATAGGAGGGAAACGGTAACACAGATACCCCACCATGGACCAAACCAAAATATACACAACTTTTACAATCAAGTGTATTTACAATATAGATATAAAAAAGTGTTTGCACACAAAAAAATAACATTAGCTATGCAACTGTAATGAAATAAAAAGCACACTGAATTATTATTATTATCACCATCCCCTCCTGACCTGACCTGTTTGAACTGGTCCTTGTGTGCAACTTGGTGCATAGCCTAGGGGAACAACATCCCACTGCTACACCATCATGATTTGAAATCAGTACTCTATATTATTATTATAGTGGCCTTTATTAAGGTGTTCTGCGCTGCCATTGGCTAGCTTCTAGAGTCATCCCAGACAGTTCTTGGAGCTTGCTCATGCGCAGAGTAATTTATGACCTGTGACGCCAGGTCAGATCTGATAAGGTCTCATTCTTGACCCTTTGTCTCCAAGAGGTGAATGTTAAAGTTTATGTTTATATTGATTATGTGTTTATAGCCCTTTATAGAAATGTTATAAGTATACTGCCATTAGCCATTTATTAATGTACATAGATATATGTATATTGTATAGTTATAACCCTTAACAGCAGCCCCTCCCTCTGCTTAGAGAGACACAGCTCATGTGAGCTCTCGCATTTTTCAACATGTTTTTTTTACAAAAAGTTAGTTTTGGAGTTAGATAAACTTTGATTTTTCGGCAGGGACAGATACAGGATGCTACCCTCCACAACATAACCTTCACTCCAGATCAAAACTTCAAACCTATAACCTAATTCTGGAAAAAATTACCTGGAAAGAATAATTTTATAAAGGATTCCTTTTCCCAAGCTATACTTTTCCCAAGCTATACAGAGGCTGCTCTGGCAAACAAAGACCTGAGAACCTAGAACTGAGACAGACCTGATTCAACAGAGGCATTTGAAGCTGCCATTGTCTACTATAAATAATCTCCAGAAATAAAAGCTTCTCCCAACAGGGTGTGACACCTACTCCCGTCGCCTGCTGCACTGCTGCTTGGATTCCACCTGGTGATCTGTTCACCATCTGCCCTGGCTTGTCTCCCCGTCTGGTACAGGTACCCTCACCCCCCACACAAACACAAACCCATAAATAAAATGAGAATTAAAAACAGGTTCAGTCCCTGGTTCGGCCGTGATGTTGCAGAGTTACTCCACCTCAAGAATTGCAGTTGGCGAAAGGCTCGGCACACGCTGACTCAGGCTGACTGGCTCTCGTTCAGGCAAATGAGAAATAAGTGCACTCAGGCTATCCGGAAGGCCATAGTTAGTTACTTTAAGGAGCAGTTCTCTCTCTGTGGGTCTAACCCCAAGAAATTCTGGAAAACAGTTAAAGACCTGGAGAATAAACCCTCCTCCTCACAGCTGCCCATGTCCCTTAAAGTTGATGATGTGGTTGTTACTGACAAGAAGCACATGGCTGAACTCTTTAATCAACACTTCATTACGTCAGGATTCCTATTTGACTCAGCCATGCCTCCTTGCACGTCCAACATTTCCTCATCTGCCACCCCTTCTAATGCAACTATCCCCGATGCTTCTCCCTCTTTTTTCACTGGAGGCAGTTACTGAGTCTGAGGTACTAAAGGAGATCCTGAAACTTGACCCCAAAAAACATCTGGGTCAGATGGTTTAGACCCTTTCTTCTTTAAGGTTGCTGCCCCTATCATCACCAAGCCTATCTCTGACCTTTTTAACCTGTCTCTCTGTTCTGGGGAGGTTCCCATTGCTTGGAAGGCAGCCACGGTTAGTCCTTTATTTGAAGGGGAGATCAAGCTGATCCTAACTGTTAGAGGCCTATTTCTATTTTACCCTGTTTATCAGAAGTGTTGGAAAAACGTATCAATAATCAACTGACTGGCTTTCTTGATGTCTATGGTATTCTCTCTGGTATGTAATCTGGTTTCCGCTCAGGTTATGGATGTGTCACTGCAACCTTAAAGGTCCTCAATGATGTCACCACTGCCCTTGATTCTAAGCAATGTTGTGCTGCTATTTTTATTGACTTGGCCAAAGCTTTTGATACGGTAGACCATTCCATTCTTGTGGGCCGGCTAAGGAGTAATGGTGTCTCTGAGGGGGTCTTTGGTCTCGTCTTTTCAGTTCCCTGCAGCTAGCGACTGGAACGAGCTGCAACAAACACTCAAACTGGACAGTTTTATCTCAATCTCTTCATTCAAAGACTCAATCATGGACACTCTTACTGACAGTTGTGGCTGCTTTGTGTGATGTATTGTCATCTCTACCTTCTTGCCCTTTGTGCTGTTGTCTGTGGCCAATAATGTTTGTACCATGTTTTGTGCTGCTACCATGTTGTGTTGCTACCATGTTGTGTTGCTACTAGGGATGCATATTTTGGGGAATATTCAGAGGCGGAAACTTTCTGTGGGAATTAATGGAAATATATGCAAATTAATATTAATACCATTTAAATGCACAAATATTTTTTGCATTGGATATATTTACCATATCATATGGAGACAGAAACATAAACCTTTTACCTTATCATAAGTAGACATAATTGCAAATGATTAAATCCTTCCAATAGAAAAAATAAACTATTTAGTTCTGAATTGAACTTTAATTAAATGAGTTGACTCTTCACATGGGATGATTTCACTAAACAACAAAAGAAAGGGAATATTGAATGATCCCCAATGATCCATCACATCCCCCAAAAACATCTGTTAAATAATAGTCTAGAAACTAAAGCTTTGGTTGTCTTCCTCTCAGGCTTCCATGTCTTCTCCCTGGACCTCCTCAATGTCCAGCTCTTGAACATCGGACTCTGAGGCCTCATCTTCACTGTCACTTTCCAACCTTGTTGAGGATGGCTCGTTGTCAGGCTCAAAAAGCCTCAAATTTTCCCGGATAGCCACAAATTTTTCAACCCTTGTATTGGTCAGCCTGTTGTGTGCTTTGGTGTGTGTGTTTCCAAAACAAGGACCAGTTGTGCTCTGAGGCGGCTGATGTTGGTGGGATTTGGAGGATGATGGAGGCAACAGGGGAAAGAGCCTCAGATCCACAAAGTCCCTTCCACCAGGTGGCTGATGAGATATGTTGGCACGACTACCATATTGTATCTCCATCCCAAAGTCCTTGCTTGGAAGTGTACTTCGCCAGATTTCCAAGAACCTTGCCCTCATCAGCCTAGTTAAATAAAGGTTAAATAAAATAAATAAATAAATACCATAAGCCACCAATGTCTTTTCAGAGAATTAGGCAGTACGTCCAGCTGGCCTCACAACCAGGCCAGCCCAGGACCTCCACATCCGGCTTCTTCACTTTTTGGGATCGTCTGAGACCAGCCACCCGGACAGCTGATAAAACTGAGGTGTATTTCTGTCTGTAATAAAGGCCTTTTGTAGGGAAAAACTAATTCTGAATGGCTGCACCCCTGCCCAGTCATGTGAAATCCATAGATTAGGGCCTAATTAATTTATTTCAATTTACTGATTTCCTTATATGAACTGTAACTCAGTAAAATCATTGAAATTGTTGCGTTTATATTTTTGTTCAGTATATTTATCATCAAACAATAGAATTAGAGCAGACTATTTTTTCTATTTTTATTTTATTGTCATAAACTTGTACAAAACATAAACAAACAAAACCCTCAAAATCATAATTCATCAGAAAGTGAGTTATATTATCTTAGACAACGTCCTTCCCTAAATAAATATCAAATCAATTAATCGTATGAGTCCCTCTCATATAAGAATCGACAGAGCGTAAGTAAAGCATCATTCCCAACATTAATAAAACAATCTAAACCCTGTTACTACAGTGCAAGAGACCTGTTGCTTCCAGATCAGACATCAGGCAAATAAAAGACAAGTCAAAACATTTCAACATCACCATGGTGATAGCATCCTCCCCCTGCCACTAGTGGTTTCAGACTGCAGCAAAGCCTGGCTTTCAGGAGCCGCATGTATCAAATGTCTCAGTCAGGGGTTGGAACCGGTTCAGGAAACAGAACTGAAAACCAAAAAATAACTACATTTTCCAAGGAACAAATACGGAACCGTTAACGGAAGTGATCTCTAGTGTTACAGAACAGAACCGTTATTTTCAAATCTTGATAACCGGTTAATATTCCAAAAATATTCCTAATGTCTAGTCTATCATTCTGTAAAGTTATAATACTAGTAATAGCCTAAACACATTTGTGCTAATTGGGGGAATAAATTAATTACCTAAATGTTAAAACAATATTGATTTCAGTTTAAAAAGGAACGAATAGGAACTATATGGTCTTAACACCAGAATGGAACGAAAAGATTAGGGTTCTGTATGGAACGAATGTCAAATAGTTCTGGTTCCAACCCCTGCTCAGAGTAGGAGTGCTGATCAAGGATCAGGTCCACCCGTCCATGTAATCTTATTCATTGTGTTCTGAAAGGCAAAACTGATACTAAATCAGCACTCCTATTGTGAGAAGGTTGATCAATACGGCCCCATGTGGGTTATCTTCTGTTAGCCAGTATTTCTAATGGTCTCAATATCATATCGGTGTTATGAGTCCAGAGTTTCCTTTAAACACTTTATTGATCTGTGAACCGACAGTGGGTGTGTGGGTGTGTGCATGCGTTCATCGGTCGATCTCTCCATCTCTCTCTCAGTCCTTCTTGTCCTGTCTCTCCCTTTGTCTCTGGCGGGCCTCGGCGGCCATCTTGAGCAGTGAGAGCAGGATGGGGACACACATGGGCAAGAAGAGGGGGATGTAGATGGCAAACTTCTGATCGTCAGGGAAGTAGAGGAGGTGGAGGAGGGAGGGGTCGAAGAAGGCTCGTTCTGATTGGAGGATAGCTTCCTTACTGTACTGCAGGGCCAGGCCCAGGTTCCCCGCCTCCAACTGACCCACAGCCAACTGGAGAGAGGCAACCGCCGCCGACACCTGACAGACAGGGACAACAGCCAATCACCAGTTAGAGACCATGGCAATGGCAAGAGAAGACCTACGCTATTTTACACACCAGCCCTACCTGTTCTGCGATGTTGTCGTTGATGACAATGTTTCCTATCTGGTCCAGCAGCTGGGCCAATGAGGTGATGGTTGTTGTTGCCGTGGCAACGTTCTCTACACTGCGACTCCACAGGAGGCGATCCAATTCCCAGTCAGCCAATCCCGCGGGGCCACACGGGCCAACCAGGAAGCCAGGAGGAGGGGCTGACGACTGGACACCCAACATCAGCCTGACAGAGAGAGACGGAGGAGGAGAATGGACACCAAGTTGGAAAAGATTAATTTGTCCATGCGTGGAGTGTAATTAGCTAACGTATCCATCGGCCCTTCAAAAGTGGAACTCATCTGAACATTTTGTCAGTGGATGGAAATTGTATGGACAGGGACACGTCATCTCCACTGACCGCCAACGTACGTTCCATCTCCACTGACCACCAACGTACGTTCCATTGAGAAAACATTGGAAATCACAGACACGGATAAAATGTACGTGCCAGTTAGATACGCCCTTACTCACACACACACCAGTACTGACCGTAGCTGTGCTAGGAAGACTCCCATCACTCTGGTCATGTCTATGTTGATGTCAACAGGAAGCTCTGTCTCAGGACCAGAACTCTTATTCACGTTATACACCTAGAGACGAAACACACACCTTATTCACAACACATTGTGTTAAAGTGGTTTAAAGTTGTCCCTTCAGAGTATTCACACCCTTTACAGCCTTTTCTGTCGCTAGTTTACACACAATACCCCATAATGTCAAAAGTGGAATTATGTTTTTTCATTTTTTATTTTTTAGTTATAAATGAAAAGCTGAAATGTCTTGAATCAATAAGTATTCAAGGAGTAAAAATGTGCTTAACAAGTCACATAATAAGTTGTATGGACTAAATATGAAAAACATTGATTAAACGGAAGCAAACAGCACAATGTTTAATGTCTGAGGAGAAAACTGAGGATGGATCAACAACATGGTAGTAACTCCACAATACTGACCTAAATGACAGAGTGGAAAGAAGGAAGCCTGGACAGAATATAAACATCCTAGAAGAAAACCTGGTTCAGTCTGTTTCCACCAGACACTGGGAGATGAATTCACCTTTCAGCAGGACAATAACCTCAAACACAAGGCCAAATACAACCTGGAGTTGCTGACCAAGACGACAGTGAATGTTCCTGAGTCTATGAAATCTATGGCAAGACCTGAAAATGGTTGTCTAGCAACGATTAACAACCAATTTGACAGAGGTTGAATAATTGTTTAAAGAATAAGAAACTTACCCAGAAAGACTCCCAGCTGTAATCACTGCTAAAGGTGATTCTAACATGTATTGACTCCGGGGGTTGAACACTTATCAAGATACATTTTAATCCCAGTTTGCAAGAACAAAATGTAAAAAAAAAAACATTTACATAAGTATTCAGACACTTTACTCTGTACTTTGTTGAAGCACCTTTGTCAGTGATTACAGCCTCTAGTCTTCTTGGTTATGAAGCTACAAGCTTGGCACACCTGTATTTGGGGAGTTTCTCCCATTCCTCTCTGCAGATCCTCTCAAGCTCTGTCAGGTTGGATGGGGAGCGTCGCTGCACAGCTATTTTCAGGTCTCTCCAGAGATGTTAGATCAGGTTCAAGTCCAGGCTCTGGCTGGGCCACTCAAGGACATTCAGAGACTTGTCCCGAAGCCACTCCTGCGTTGTCTTGGCTGTGTGCTCAGGGTCATTGTCCTGTTGGAAGGTGAACCTTCGCCCCAGTCTGAGGTCCTGAGTGCTCTGGAGCAGGTTTTCATCAAGGATCTCTCTGTACTTTGCTCCGTTCATCTTTCCCTCGATCCTGACTAGTCTCCCAGTCCCTGACGCTGAAAAACATCCCCACAGCATGATGCTAACACCACCATGCTTCACCGTAGGGATGGTGACGGGTTTCCTCCAGATGTTACACTTAGCATTCAGGCCAAAGAGTTCAATCTTGGTTTCATCAGACCAGAGAATCTTGTTTAGCAAAAGGTCTGAATACTTATGTAAATATGGTTTCTGTTTTAATACAATTGCAAAAATTTCCCCAAAACGGTTTTCACTTTGTCATTATGGGGTATTGTGTGTAGATTGATGAGGGAAAAAAAATATATTTAATACATTTTAGAATAAGGCTGTAACAAAACCCTCGGGGATCAAAAAAAGTACCTAGCTATCTAATAAAATGTGGAAAAAGTGAAGGGGTCTGAATACTTTGTGAATGCGCTGTGTGTGTGTGTGTGTTACCATGATGCCACCCCACCTCGGGGAGCTGAAGGCATTGGAGACAACAGTGTATTTGCGGTGGTCGGTGATGTAGAGGGGGGAGTGGTGTGCGTCTGGAACGTACAGCAGGAAGTTCAGGACAGGGTTGGATGACGCAGCACTGGAACCTGGACACAAACACCATTGAAATTACTTTAACTGTTCGGTATGGGGACCTCGGTTCGGTCCACACTGTGAACCCCAATTCATTATATATAACATTTAAAACCACTAGGCCTATAGACTATGTCTACACAGCGTTATATGCCTGAAGTAAATCTGACTATTCCATTAAAACAACTAGAACCTATGCGTATGTTGTGATCAAAATTCTAATCTTAACTGGTGGATTTCAAACTCCTTTTGTGAGGCGAAGCTGGGAACTCTGTAGATGGCGGGTGTTAGGGTGATAAACCAGAATTGGAGGATCCTCCATCACCGTTTAAATCTCCAGTTTGGGAACATTTTGGCTTCCCAGTGGATTATAAAATCAGTTGGAAGTCATCTAAATGTATTGAATTTAGTAGGAAATCCCTGTATATAGCCATGTTATTTTCTACTTCCTGTATATAGCCATGTTATTTTCTACTTCCTGTATATATAGCCATGTTATTTTCTACTTCCTGTATATATAGCCATGTTATTTTCTACTTCCTGTATATATAGCCATGTTATTTTCTACTTCCTGTATATATAGCCATGTTATTTTCTACTTCCTGTATATATAGCCATGTTATTTTCTACTTCCTGTATATATAGCCATGTTATTTTCTATTTCCTGTATATATAGCCATGTTATTTTCTATTTTCTGTATATAGCCATGTTATTTTCTACTTCCTGTATATATAGCCATGTTATTTTCTACTTCCTGTATATATAGCCATGTTATTTTCTACTTCATGTATATAGCCATGTTATTTTCTATTTCCTGTATATATGACACACTATCCCAGCAGGCCAGTGAAATGACACACTATCCCAGCAGGCCAGTGAAATGACACACTATCCCAGCAGGCCAGTGAAATGACACACTATCTATCGTTTTGTTTTCTCACATATCTACACACAATAGCCCATAATGACAAAGTGAAAAATTTATTACAAATGAAATACAGAAATATCAAATGTTCCCGTTGTCATCATGGGGTATTGTGTGTAGATGGGTGAGATGTTATTTGTACTTCCATTTTCAATTCAGGCTGTAACAACAAAATGTGGAATAAGTTAAGGAGTCTGAATGCTTTCTGAAGTCACTGTACATGTGTTCGTCCGTAGATACAGTGACTTCAGAAAGTATTCAGACCCCTTGACTTTTTCCACTTTGATACAATACAGCCTTATTTTAAAATTGATTTTAAAAAAGCCTCAATCTACACACAATACCGCATGAAGACATAGCGAAAACAGGTTTAGACAATGCTACAAATGTATTCAAAATAAACAGAAATATCTTATTTACATAAGTATTCAGACCTTTTTCTATGAGTGTGTCAGAGCAAAAACCGAGCCATGAGGTCGAAGGAATTGTCTGTAGATCTCTGGGACACCCAAGAACACAGTGACCTCCATCATTCTTAAATGGAAGAAGTTTGGAAACACCAAGACTCTTCATAGATCTGGCCGCCCGGCCAAACTAAGCAATCGGGGAAGAAGTGCCTTGGTCAGGAAGGTGACGAAGAACCCAATAGTCACTCTGACAGAGGTCCAGAGTTCCTCTGTGGAGATGGGAGAACCTTCCAGAAGGACAACCATCTATGCAGCACTCCACCAATCAGGCCTTTATGGTAGAGTGGCCAGATGGAAGCCACTCCTCAGTAAAAGGCACATGACAGCCCACTTGGAGTTTGCCAAAAGGCACCTAAAGACTCTCAAACCATAAGACGGGTCTGATGAAATCAAGATCGAACTCTGGCACCATCCCTTGGTGGCAGCATCATGCTGTGGGGATGTTTTTCAGCGGCAGGGACTGGGAGACTAGTCAGGATCGAGGGAAAGGTGAACGGAACAAAGTACAGAGAGATCCTTGATGAAAACCTGCTCCAGAGCACTCAGGACCTCAGACTGGGGCGAAGGTTCACCTTCCAACAGGACAATGACCCTGAGCACACAGCCAAGACAACGCAGGAGTGGCTTCGGGACAAGTCTCTGAATGTCCTTGAGTGGCCCAGCCAGAGCCTGGACTTGAACCTGATCTAACATCTCTGGAGAGACCTGAAAATAGCTGTGCAGCGACGCTCCCCATCCAACCTGACAGAACTTGAGAATCTGCAGAGAAGAATGGGAGAATCTCCCCAAATACAGGTGTGCCAAGCTTGTAGCGTCAAACCCAAGAAGACTAGATGCTGTAATCACTGACAAAGGTGCTTCAACAAAGTACTGAGTAAAGGGTCTGAATACTTATGGAAATGTAATATCAGTACATACATTTGCTAAAATTTCTAAAAACCTGTTTTTACTTTGTCATTATGGGGTATTTATTGTGTGTAGATTGATGTCATTATGGGGTATTTATTGTGTGTAGATTGATGTCATTATGGGGTATTTATTGTGTGTAGATTGATGTCATTATGGGGTATTTATTGTGTGTAGATTGATGTCATTATGGGGTATTTATTGTGTGTAGATTGATGTCATTATGGGGTATTTATTGTGTGTAGATTGATGTCATTATGGGGTATTTATTGTGTGTAGATTGATGTCATTATGGGGTATTTATTGTGGGTAGATTGATGTCATTATGGGGTATTTATTGTGGGTAGATTGATGAGGGAAAAAAAAAGATTTTATCCATTTTAGAAAAAGGTAATTCCAAAATGGAAAAAGTCAAGGGGTCTGAATACTTTCTGAATGCACTGTACGTGCGTGTGTGTTCTCACCCAGCCTGGCCTCTACGGGGTTAATGACGTGAGACAGGCTGTCAGCGTTGAGTGTGTAGGCGCTGAGGGAGGAGTCATAACGTGGGTTGACCCCCAGGACAGCGTAGTATAGGATCTGTGAGTCCAGGCTGAAGTCAGCCACCGGGGCCAGCTTAGACAGGAGAGGTTGGATGTAGCTCTGGACCGCTGCCTCTATGTCCCAGTGCAGATGGTGAGACTTAGGGTCAGGGTTCAACAGGCTGAAGGTTATTTCATAACCTGCAGGGGGGGTTAGGGTTAAGGTGAGAGAGAGAATGGAGAGGGGGGGGGAGAGTGCAAAATGTAAGATAGACATGTGGACATACAATGCTGTGAGGAAGTCAGTACACCCCCTGAAAAGTTATTTTTGGACATATGGATATTTGTTAATTTCAACACGATTGAAATTTAACAAATAACAAATAACACTGAAAAGCTACACTTCGCAATCATTTATTCAACAAAATCAACAGAAATTAAATGTCCTTGTGGGGTAAAAATAAGTCCACCCCTAGCAATATGCCATTTCCTGGTTGCTAAAATTCTTATAGTTTGCCTAATTTCAGTTAATGTGACAAAACAACAATATAGTGTAGAGAATCACTGTCTATATTTACATTCAACCAAAAGTATTGTGTTTTCAGGTGGTTGAAGCTGATGTACAAAATGAGAAGAACAGATCTATAACTACAGCTTCTTAGACTTGTTTTAAATGAGAAGAACAGATCTATAACTACAGCTTCTTAGACTTGTTTTAAATGAGAAGAACAGATCTATAACTACAGCTTCTTAGACTTGTTTTAAATGAGAAGAACAGATCTATAACTACAGCTTCTTAGACTTGTTTTAAATGAGAAGAACAGATCTATAACTACAGCTTCTTAGACTTGTTTTAAATGAGAAGAACAGATCTATAACTACAGCTTCTTAGACTTGTTTTAAATGAGAAGAACAGATCTATAACTACAGCTTCTTAGACTTGTTTTAAATGAGAAGAACAGATCTATAACTACAGCTTCTTAGACTTGTTTTAAATGAGAAGAACAGATCTATAACTACAGCTTCTTAGACTTGTTTTAAATGAGAAGAACAGATCTATAACTACAGCTTCTTAGACTTGTTTTAAATGAGAAGAACAGATCTATAACTACAGCTTCTTAGACTTGTTTTAAATGAGAAGAACAGATCTATAACTACAGCTTCTTAGACTTGTTTTAAATGAGAAGAACAGATCTATAACTACAGCTTCTTAGACTTGTTTTAAATGAGAAGAACAGATCTATAACTCACATTTCTATATCTACTTCCCCAATGAGACCCTTTATCTACTTCCCCAATGAGGCCCTTTATCTACTTCCCCAATGAGGCCCTTTATATACTTCCCCAATGAGACCCTTTATATACTTCCCCAATGAGGCCCTTTATATACTTCCCCAATGAGGCCCTTTATATACTTCCCAGAGTCAGATGAACTTGTGGATACCATTTTTATGTCTCTGTGTCCAAAATGGGTTAATTCAAGTTAAGAGGTAGTTTTGTGAGCCAATGCTAACTAGCGTTAGCGTAATGACGAAGTCTATGGTTTTCTGCTAGAATGTCCAACTCCTTGGAGCAGCTTGAGATGCCCATCCACGTCGTTACTTTGTCCTCAGGAAGGAGAGATTTTGTGGCCTGGACTAGGGTTTAGGACTAACCTGGGCTGGACTAGGGGTTAGGACTAACCTGGGCTGGACTAGGGGTTAGGACTAACCTGGGCTGGACTAGGGGTTAGGACTAACCAGGGCTGGACTAGGGGTTAGGACTAACCAGGGCTGGACTAGGGGTTAGGACTAACCTGGGCTGGACTAGGGGTTAGGACTAACCAGGGCTGGACTAGGGTTTAGGACCAACCTGGGCTGGACTAGAGTGAACTAGGGGTTAGGACTAACCTGGGCTGGACTTGAAGGCTCTCATGCTGTCGGCCAGACCCTCCCTGCTACTGTAGTCGAGGCGGACGCGGTCGCTAAGGGCAGCGGTGATGTCACTGTGGCTGAATGACATGACCTGGAGTACCTGTTGTACCTGGGCCTCCAGGTGAGCTAGCACATCCTTCAGGCCGACGCCCACTCTCATTGGCCTCCCTGCACGCAACAACGCTGTCCGCCTCTGGCCCACGTACACACTCACACCCTGGAACACACACACACATCATATTATATACAGTTGAAGTGGGAAGTTTACATACACCTTAGCCAAATACATTTAAACTCAGCTGTTGACAATTCCTGACATTTAATCCTAGTAACAATTAAGGATCACCACTTTATTTTAAGAATGTGAAATGTCAGAATAATAGTAGAGAGAATGATTTATTTCAGCTTTTATTTCTTTCATCACATTTCCAGTGGATCAGAAGTTTACATACACTCAATTAGTATTTGGTAGCATTGCCTTTAAATTGTTTAACTTGGGTCAAACGTTTCAGGTAGCCTTCCACAAGCTTCCCACAATAAGTTGGGTGAATTTTGGCCCATTCCTCCTGACAGAACTGGTGTAACTGAGTCAGGTTTGTAGGACTCCTTGCTCACACACACTTTTTCAGTTCTGCCCACAAATGTTCTACAGGATTGAGGTCAGGGCTTTGTGATGGCCACTCCAATACCTTGACTTTGTTGTCCTTAAGCCATTATGCCACAACTGTCGAAGTATGCTTGGGGTCATTGTCCATTTGGAAGACCCATTTGTGACCAAGCTTTAACTTCCTGACTGATGTCTTGAGATGTTGCTTCAATATATCCACATAATTTTCCTTCCTCATGATGCCATCTATTTTGTGAAGTGCATCAGTCCCTCCTGCAGCAAAGCACCCCCACAACATGATGCTGCCACCCCCGTACTTCACGGTTGGGATGGTGTTCTTCGGCTTGCAAGCCTCCCCCTCTTTCCTCAAATATAACAATGGTCATTATGGCCAAAATGTCCTCTGGTTTCATCAAAAAAAGTGTGTGCGAGTAAATCTGACTCAGTTACACCAGTTCTGTCAGGAGGAATGGGCCAAAATTCACCCAACTTATTGTGGGAAGCTTGTGGAAGGCTACCTGAAACGTTTGACCCAAGTTAAACAATTTAAAGGCAATGCTACCAAATACTAATTGAGTGTATGTAAACTTCTGACCCACTGGGAATGTGATGAAATAAATAAAAGCTGAAATAAATCATTCTCTCTACTATTATTCTGACATTTCACATTCTTAAAATAAAGTGGTGATCCTAACTGACCTAAAACAGGGAATTATTACTAGGATTAAATGTCAGGAATTGTGAAAAACTGAGTTTAAATGGCTAAGGTGTATGTAAACTTCCGACTAAACTTCTGACCCAGTGGAATTGTGATATAGTGAATTATAAGTGAAATAATATGTCTGTAAACAATTGTTGGAAGAATTACTTGTCATGCACAAAGTAGATGTCCTGACCGACTTGCCAAAACTATAGTTTGTTAACATGAAATATGTGGAGTGGTTGAAAAATTTGTTTTGATGACTTCAACCTAAGTGTATGTAAACTTCTGACTTCAACTGTATATATAATATATACAGTACCAGTCAAAGGTTTTAGAACACCTACTCATTCAAGGGTTTTTCTTTATTTTTACTATTTTCTACATTGTAGAATAATAGTGAAGACATCAAAACTATGACATAACATGTGGAACCACTACTACTACTAACCAAAAAAGTGTTCAACAAATCAAAATCTATTTTAGATTCTTCAAGTAGCCACCTTTTGTCTTGATGACAGCTTTGCACACTCTTGGCATTCTCTCAACCAGCTTCACCTGGATTGCTTTACCAACAGTCTTGAAGGAGTTCCCATATATCCTGAGCACTTGTTGGCTGCTTTTCCTTCACTCTGCGGTCCAACTCATCTCAAACCATCTCAATTGGGTTGAGGTTGGGTGATTGTGGAGGCCAGGTCATCTGATGCAGCACTCCATCACTCTCCTTCTTGGTCAAACAGCCCTTACACAGCCTGGAGGTGTGTTGAGTCATTGTCCTGTTGAAAAACAAATGATAGTCCCACTAAGCCCAAACCAGATGGGATGGCGTGTCACTGCAGAATGCTGTGGTAGCCATGCTGGTTAAATGTGCCTTGAATTCTAAATAAATCACTGAGTGTCACCAGCAAAGCACCCCCACACCATCACACCTCCTCCTCCAAGCTTCACGGTGGGAACCATACATGTGGAGATCATCCGTTCACCTACTCTGCGTCTCACAAAGACACGGCGGTTGGAACCAAAAATCTCAAATTTGGACTCATCAGACCAAAAGACAGATTTCCACCGGTCTAATGTCCATTGTTCATGTTTCTTGGTCCAAGCAAGTCTCTTCTTCTTATTGGTGTCCTTTAGTAGTGGTTTCTTTGCAGCAATTCAACCATGAAGGCCTGATTCACACAGTCTCCTCTGAACAGTTGATGTTGAGATGTGTCTGTTACTTGAACTCTGTGAAGCATTTATTTGGGCTGCAATTTCTGAGGCTGTTAACTCTAATGAACTTATCCTCTGCAGCAGAGGTAACTCTGGGTCTTCCATTCCTGTGGCGGTCCTCATGAGAGACAGTTTCATCAGAGCGCTTGACGGTTTTTGCAACTACACTTGAAGAAACTTTCAAAGTTCTTGTCTCAAAGTAATGAACTGTCGTATCTCTTGGCTTATTTGAGCTGTTCTTGCCATAATATGGACTTGGTCTTTTACCAAATAGGGTTATCTTCTGTTTACCACCCCTACCTTGTTATAACACAACTGATTGGCTCAAACGCATAAAGAAGGAAATCAATTCCATAAATTAACTTTTAACAAGGCACACCTGTTAATTGAAATGCATTCCAGGTGACTACCCCATGAAGCTGGTAGAGAGAATGCCAAGAGTGTGCAAAGCTGTCATCAAGGCAAAGGATGGCTACTTTGAAGAATCTCAAAAATAACATATTTTAATTTGTTTAACGCTTTTTTGGTTACTAGATGATAATATAATTTTTTATTTTTACCCCTTTCTCTCCCCAATTTCATCATATCCAATTGGTAGTTACAGTCTTGTCCCATCGCTGCAACTCCTGTATGGACTCGGGAGAGGCGAAGGTCGAGAGCCGTGCATCCTCCGAAACACGACCCTGCCAAGCTGCACTCCTTAACACAATGCATGTTTAACCCGGAAGCCAGCCGCACCAATGTGTCGGAGGAAACAACGTACAACTGCTGACCGGGATCTGTAGTAACACAGCTGTGCCACTCGGGAGGCGTTATGTCATAGTTTAGGTCTTCACTATTATTCTACAATGTATAAAATAGTAGAAATAAAAGAACAACCCTGGAATGAGTCGGTGTTCTAGAACCTTGGACTGCTACTGTATATCTGTGCGGACACACCTACTCATTCCAGACCTTCTCTTTATTTTAACTACTTTGTACATTGTAAACACACACACACACACACACACACACACACACACACACACACACACACACACACACAAGATAATCAATATTACTTGTGTTTAGTTTCTGACCTCTGGTAGCAGTGTGGAGGATTCTGGGACCACATAGACTACCACGGAGCCACAGGGGCTCTCACTGAGCAGATGAAGGGCCAGATCAGTCTCTGGAGGGGAAGAGAGAGAGAGAGAGAGAGAGAGAGAGAAAAAGAGAGAGAGAGAGATATAATGACAGTTTCTATTCTAGATGTGAAGAAAAGTTCCCCACTGACCTGCAGCGCTGGGCTGGTTTAGGGCATCTTCCTCCATGATAGTAGCTGTTCTGTATTTAGTCTCATACCTGTAGCTCAACCCTGTGGTCTCTGGAGGAGAGGGGAGGCAGGGGAGAGAGGGGAGAGAGAGGGGAGAGAGGGGAGGCAAGGGAGAGAGGGGAGAGAGAGGGGAGAGAAGGGAGGCAAGGGAGAGAGGGGAGAGAGAGGGGAGAGAGGGGAGGCAAGGGAGAGAGGGGAGAGAGAGGGGAGGCAGGGGAGAGAGGGAAGAGAGAAGGGAGGCAGGGGAGAGAGGGGAGAGAGGGAAGAGAGAAGGGAGGCAGGGGAGAGAGGGGAGGCAGGGGAGAGAAGGGAGAGAGAGATAACAGGAAAGGGGGAGGGTGGGAGAGAGGGGAGAGAGACAATGTGATGTTAATATTCAGTAGGGCTGACCCCATTTAGTTGACTGGTTGATGGTATGGTGTTAGGCTGCTGGTTGACAGATTTCTTTAGTCAAGCAGCAGCAACAAAAACACCTGTCTGCTTGGTGTCTGAGTGGACTGATCCATTGTGGAGGCCTGTCTGAGTGGACTGATCCATTGTGGAGGCCTGTCTGAGTGGACTGATCCATTGTGGAGGCCTGTCTGAGTGGACTGATCCATTGTGGAGGCCTGTCTGAGTGGACTGATCCATTGTGGAGGCCTGTGAGTGGACTGTGCTTTCTCCCGCGTTGGAAAGCAGTCGCTGTCCACATCAGTGCGCTGTTGAATTGGTGCTTTTTTCTAGACCATGTTGCTATGAGCATAATAGCAAAGTTAAGCAGCATATTGGTGTTGAGAACAATGCGGCGAAGGCAGCAGCGGAGTTAGGCGATGAGAAAACAGACCTTGCCTTATGATGCTGTTATATCTGTTATACTTATATCTCCGGCTAAACTGTTTTTATGTATGTAAGCACTTCAGAGTTATATCAAGCTAATAAGTCACTCATAAGACAAGAAAGTTGTAAGAGTTTGCTTAACTGTATTTTCATTTACTTTATAGTTCTCACCGAAGGTGATAATTCTGATTAAAACTTCAGAATAAAACCGCCAGTTAAATCAAGGAACAGTTGTGCTCGTGGTGAAAAACTTTCGCCGCACAGCATGATGCTGCCACCACCATGCTTCACCGTCGGGATGGTGCCAGGTTTCCTCCAGATGTGACGCTTGGCATTCAGGCCAAAGAGTTCAATCTTGGTTTCATCAGACCAGAGGATCTTGGTTTCATCAGACCAGAGGATCTTGGTTTCATCAGACCAGAGGATCTTGGTTTCATCAGACCAGAGGATCTTGGTTTCATCAGACCAGAGGATCTTGGTTTCATCAGACCAGAGGATCTTGGTTTCATCAGACCAGAGGATCTTGGTTTCATCAGACCAGAGGATCTTGGTTTCATCAGACCAGAGGATCTTGGTTTCATCAGACCAGAGGATCTTGGTTTCATCAGACCAGAGGATCTTGGTTTCATCAGACCAGAGGATCTTGGTTTCATCAGACCAGAGGATCTTGGTTTCATCAGACCAGAGGATCTTGGTTTCATCAGACCAGAGGATGGTCTGAGAGTCTTTAGGTGCCTTTTAACATTTCCACTGTAAAGCTCATATCTGCAGGCTGGGGGGCGTTTAGGACGAACTGCGGATCACTAACATTTACATATTATTATGATCACACTTCCTCTATTCTAAGGAAAGATGGTTTGGTTCAGAAACTTGGGAACCAAGCTGGAGTTCTCAGAGTGGCTCCATCACCTGGACATGTTGAAATACTGTATCATCACATCTAGAATCCTCCAGGCTTCCTTCATAACTGTGTGAATTTATTGGAATAAAAGTAAGAATTACAGGGGGCAGTTTGTAAAAAAAATGAATCCTGTCTGAATCCTCTTCTGGAATAACAGACATTCTGGAGTAATAATTCCATAACCAACGTTCCATGTGAACAGGTCTTTGGTCACGTAAAGAGATCAAGGGTTGAGGGGAATGTTTTTCCTAAACAAATGAGGGACTTCAGTAACAGAACTTTGCAGCTTCAGCAACACGGACGATAAACACTTTGATGTTCTGTGGTGGTGCTGCAGCAGGGAGGAGAGAGACAACGGGAACTAGTCACAGTCCCTCGCAGCAAGTCTGAGCCCGGCCCGGCCCGGCACAATCAAATCAATTGCTGGTCGGACTCCCTCTAGTCATTTGTGTGTCTTAAGGAATTAATCATAGAATTTGCTTAAATCATTAGACAAGCTCTGTGAATACAGTTGATTTTATTAAAACACAGGACGTGTCAATATAGGGAAAATGTCCACCAATCGATTGGTCGAAAGGACAGACGTTTCTTGCGCCACAATGATGTTTTTAGTTGGGGACAGCCCTACCATTGTCACTCCTCTTGTTGTGTCTGCAGAACCAACCACACAAACACACCCCCTCCCCCCTCTCACCGTCCATAGTGTGCTCCTCCTGGCGTGTGTGTGTGGGCTCAATCTTCTTCTGGTGTTCAGTAGTCAGAGTTCCTCTAGAAAACACCACCTCCACTTCCACACTCAACTGTAGCTGCAACACACACACACATCTCTGTGAAATTTAGCCCTCAGATCCTGAAAGGTTCTACAGCTGCACCACTGAGAGCATATTGACTGGCTGCATCATCGCTTTCTATGGCAACTGCTTGGCATCTGACTGCAAGGCGCTACAGAGGGTAGTGTGTACAGCTTAGTACATAATTGGGGCCAAGCTTCCTGCCGTCCAGGACCTCTATACCAGGCGGTGTCAGATTGTCAAAGACTACAGCCACCCAAGTCATAGACTGTTCTCTCTGCTACTGCATGGCAAGCGGTACCGGAGCGCCAAGTCTGGGACCAAAACAGCTTAGACTAAAATCTACTTGAAATCTATGGCAAGCCCTGAAAATGGTTGTCTAGCAATGATCAACAACCAATTTAACAGAGCTTAAAGAATTTAGAAAATAATATAAATGGCCACATGTTGCACATTCCAGGTGTGTAAAGCTCTTAGAGATTTACCCAGAAACACTCACAGCTGTAATCGCTGACAAAGGTGCTTTTAGAAAGTATTAACTCAGGAGTGTGAAGACTTATGTAAATGAGATATATCTGTATTTATTTTTCAATAAATTAGCAAAACATGATAAACACGTCTTCACTTTGTCATTATGGGGTAATTGTGTGAAGATGGTTCAGATAGTTTTTTAATCCGTTCTGAATTCAGGCTGTAACATCAAAAATGTGGAATAAGTCGAGGTTTACACACCCATATGCATTGGGTATGTAATGCATTAGGGTGTCCACCCACGGTGCTCAAAATCACATTAAGACTGTAATTCATCTTTACAGTATAGAAATTTGCCTGTAAAAAGCTGAAATGCACCAATTGCTCATTATAAACATCCTGACTCTAATTTAGTCTATCAATCCATTCCACATCTGTATACTATACCTGACAGACAGAGGGGTGGCATATGCTGATCTTGCCTAGGGCGGCAGCAGAACTGCTAGGACTGGTCCTAAGTAACACAATCATTTGCCTCTAACTGGGCCTGCTCAAAGTGAGCCGCTGCTGTTGGGAAGTCAAAACTGTCCAACTCCTTGGAGCAGCTTGAGATGCCCATCCGCCTCGTTACTTTGTTCGTTACTTTGTCCTCAGGAAGGAGAGATTTTGTGGCCGTCTTTACTCTGCTTTGGAGAAAGAATCCCCTCTAGACGGGCACACGGGAAACGGATAATCAACACAATCTTTCCCAGTCAGGGTACACTTAGCTGAAGTCCGTCATGAGGACTAGTCAGTGTACACTTAGCTGAAGTCCCTCATGAGGACTAGTCAGGGTACACTTAGCTGAAGTCCGTCATGAGGACCAGTCGGGGTACACTTAGCTGAAGTCCCTCATGAGGACTAGTCAGTGTACACTTAGCTGAAGTCCCTCATGAGGACCAGTCAGTGTACACTTAGCTGAAGTCCCTCCACTCTTGGCTGAGTAAGAATAGAAACACACACCTGATAGAAATGTACTGATTTGTGAACTCGAGTCACAACTTGGAGTGTTATGACTTGAGATTCGACTTGATAGAAAATAAAATAACTTGAGACTTGACTTGGATTTGGAGCCTTGACTCGGGACTCAACTTAGACTTGAGACTGATGACTGATGACTTGAACATATCTGGCCAGGTTGTCACTGATTTTGTCGCAGTGTCTATGTGGATTACTCTACACAGCCAGAGACAGTAGCCACAGCATTGCCCTTGCAAAAAAATAAATGCAACAGATTGGCTAGTGAAATGAACACTCTGCACTGATTGGACTAGCAAATTGTCAATCAACACAGGTCGGTGGAGCTAGGAAACAGATTGCTGATTTGCTGTACAGCTATAGGATCGAGAGCAGTGCAAACATCAAATTGTAGGGAGAGAGGATTTCCATAATAAATAAATATTTGGTGATCAAGAACATTAACGGTTTACTTTGCAAGCTCACCAGCAATGGGGAACAATTACTAGCATAGAACTACTGGTCTTTTGCTGTGTAGCAATTGCTTGATCTTGATAATTTACTTATGAAGCTTCCATTTGGAACTTGTTGTTTAAGATGAATTATTACTGTGGTGAAGACGCACCACAGGCACGGCTCTTCAGTCCTATCCAGGAGTGAATGGGGGGATGGCCCCAGAGACTGCGTCCTAGCCGGTCATACGTGTTGTGTGTAATAGGAACACACGCCTCAGTGATAGGCTACGTGGCCTGCAGGCCATACTTTGGAGTCAGAACGTTGAATAAGACAAAATGATTGTTCCATGTATGTATGGTGTTGAAATATCATTTATAATCATTAATCTGATTAAGACAAATGTACCAACGTTACAATGGATGTGGAAATGTCCCTTTACATGGTAGAACCAGTTCATTAGTTGTAAGTGTTTATATTACATAGGTCTACCTGTTTGAGCTGCTGTTAGACAGAGTCCATTTGGTTTCTCAAGGGGAGGCTGTACAGTCTGGCCCTCTACCTGTGTCCGTTCAGATAGGACAGGCTAAGCCTGAAACAGAGGCTGTTTTCTTTTGGTCAATGTACTTGTATATTATGGCTCTTTCACCATTGGATTATCAAGACCTGTAAATAAATGTACTGTCTGAGCATGTTAACCTGCCTTGCCTTCTGCTGACTTCATGCTCTTACGACTGATACAAGGTCCCTATTTTACAATAGGGACCTTGTATCAGTCATAGGCTAATCAAAATATGTCGTAGACAAAATAATGAAAAGGGCTGTCTGGTTAACAGACAGATCTGTTCACGCACGCACGCACGCACGCACACGCACACAGCTGTGTTACCTGTAGCTGAGCTAGCTGGTTGATCTGGGTGACAGGTAGCCATGCCCGGTATGTCTCAGTGGTCCTCCACCACAGAGGAACTCCCACAGCGATCACCACCACTGCTATGGCCAGGGACGCCAGACGCCCTCGGTGACGCTCTGCAACACACACACACACATTACATTAGACTACTAGGGAATCACAGAGTGATCCACAGCTTGTGGGACATCTACAGCCATCTACTGACGGGACTAGGGTTGCCAAGGGTCGGAAACGTTCCGGTAGATTTCCTAAATTTTCCATGGGAAATTAAGCCCTGGAATTTGGGAAATTTTGCTTAAATTCATCAAACAAGTTAGTTTATAACAGTGAACCTTTTTTGTGGGATACACATGAGGACATTCTAGGTCTTGTGGCATATTTTGGTTAAACTATCCCCAATTCAATGGAATTGCAACCCTCTGCATGCACAGTGCATTCTTCCATCACATGTACAGCTGATTCTCAAGATCTTTCACACTAATGAGATGCTATTGAGCCCACACTACTACACTGTCTGAGCCAAGGACTACATGCTTTCTGGTAAGTTTAGATTACAATACTGGGTGGGTGAATACATTTTATATGACATACATTATATGTTATAGTCACTACCATTACTACTACAGACACTACCATTACTATAACCAGTCACTACCATTACTATAACCAGCCCTTACCTTTCATATCAATAATAAATAATCTTTCAAATAAAAAAAGATATACAGTAAGTGTGTATTTTGCACAACTTCCTAAGGCTGTGACCTAGTTCCTCCCCTGTTAGCGTTACATACATGTTCGGAGCACACTGGATAGTTAGCTCGGTAATTAGCACTGGAGGAGAACTAGCCCTATAAAAAAGGTGTAGTAATTTAACAAACAAAAACATCTCTGATATGAAAGATACGTTCCTTCTGTTTCCAAAACCGTAACGAGTGTTAACGTTCAGACCAAAAAGCCCCGGTAAAGTACACGCTATCGTCAATATATACCGGATAAAGCCCTAGTTATCGTCTATGAATGGGCTAGCTAGCTAACTCTCTAAGCACAAAACTACAACTGTGAACCATTTGCAGATAGTCAATAAACGCTGCGTATTCATTCTCTTCTGAAATAGTGTTGTAAATGTGTTCTTTTAACGCTAAAACTGAGGTAGTTTAAAGAAAACAACATATTATTCTGCCAGACGCTTCACTCACCAACTTCTATCGCTGCCATCTCTCTCAATGTAACTGGGCGAGGTCAGGAGCGACAGCTGTCCAATCAAAACTCCCCATTCCCCCCATCCTGCCCAATCACGAATCAAAAGGCGGGCTTCCTATATCTGCACGCGGAGATAGTGTCAACGGAAGTGGGAAATGGGCGTATTTCAAGAGAATCAGCTAATTGGACAAATTTGTTGTCACTCAAAATCGTTTGGCGAGGCTGTTTCATACTTTCCGTCTTACTGGGGAAAAGATGGCGGAAGCGGACGATGAAGTGCAATCTGAATCCAATGGCGGTAGAATCAAGGAGTATTTGAGTATTATCCAAAATAATGGAAAACGGAGCAAAGTAGTCTAGAGTGATGAGAATGTCCCTTCGTATCTAGTAGGAGTACGGTTTGTTAATTAAGAGCAGTTGATCGGATTACCAATCTTAAAGAAACCATTTGAGATATCCAAACTGGCGGAGAGAGTGCTGGGTAAAGTGGAGGCTGTGAGGTTCACGACAGGCGGGCTTTAGATTGTTTGTGTTGCGCAGAAATCCTTCTGACGATTTCATACGTTTTAAGTGTCTTGTGTGTCTCTTCGGAACGGTGCACCTCTTAAAGGTGTTATATGTATATACTGTATTCAATACTATTCTACTGCATCTTAGTCCATATGTATATACTGTATTCTATACTAATCTACTGTATCTTAGTCCATATGTATATACTGTATTCTATACTATTCTACTGTATCTTAGTCCATATGTATATACTGTATTCTATACTATTCTACTGTATCTTAGTCCATATGTATATACTGTATTCTATACTATTCTACTGTATCTTAGTCCATATGTATATACTGTATTCTATACTATTCTACTGCATCTTAGTCCATATGTTATACTGTATTCTATACTATTCTACTGTATCTTAGTCCATATATATATATACTGTATTCAATACTATTCTACTGTATCTTAGTCCATATGTATATACTGTATTCTATACTATACTACTGTATCTTAGTCCATATGTATATACTGTATTCAATACTATTCTACTGCATCTTAGTCCATATGTATATACTGTATTCTATACTATTCTACTGCATCTTAGTCCATATGTTATACTGTATTCTATACTATACTACTGTATCTTAGTCCATATGTATATACTGTATTCAATACTATTCTACTGCATCTTAGTCCATATGTATATACTGTATTCTATACTATTCTACTGTATCTTAGTCCATATGTATATACTGTATTCTATACTATTCTACTGCATCTTAGTCCATATGTATATACTGTATTCTATACTATTCTACTGCATCTTAGTCCATATGTATATACTGTATTCTATACTATACTACTGTATCTTAGTCCATATGTATATACTGTATTCAATACTATTCTACTGTATCTTAGTCCATATGTATATACTGTATTCTATACTATTCTACTGCATCTTAGTCCATATGTATATACTGTATTCTATACTATTCTACGGTATCTTAGTCCATATGTATATACTGTATTCAATACTATCTACTGTATCTTAGTCCATATGTATATACTGTATTCTATACTATACTACTGTATCTTAGTCCATATGTATATACTGTATTCAATACTATTCTACTGCATCTTAGTCCATATGTATATACTGTATTCTATACTATTCTACTGTATCTTAGTCCATATGTATATACTGTATTCAATACTATTCTACTGCATCTTAGTCCATATGTATATACTGTATTCTATACTATTCTACTGTATCTTAGTCCATATGTATATACTGTATTCTATACTATTCTACTGTATCTTAGTCCATACCACTAGTCCATATGTATATAGTCCTTTTTCATTCCTTAAGTGTGTATTTGGGTATAAGTTGTGTAATTGTTAGACATTATTGTTAGATATTACGCCACTGTTGGAGTTAGAAACACATGAATTTCTCTACACCAGCATTAACATCTGCTAAACACGTGTATGTGAACAATAACATTTGATTTGTGTGTCTGGTGGGAAGTTGATTTTTAAGAGATTCCTGATTGATTGAGATTCTTGATTCCGTTTCATCAAGTTTTATATGCACTTTGTGTGCATAAACATTAAAATACTAACATTAACATTGGCACCATGTGGCCATGAGAGGTAAAAGTTTCCCTGGTGCAGGTTTTAATGAACACAACCTTAAGTAAGCAAATCAAATGTTCATATAAAAGCAACACAAGTAAAGCAATGTGTCTGTAAGAACAATACAACCATATGGAAACACATCCAATGTGCAGGTGTTGACATTAAAATAACACATATGTAAACTAATCAAATGAACAGCACTGCTGAAGTGTCTGTGTCACAACTGTAGATGAGGGACCAGTAGCATCACTGGGTTTGTCTGCTGCACACCACTCTGGAAACAAGGGAATACCACATTTATTATTATTATTATTATTGGTGTTACATTCTAATTATTATTCACTCACACACACAGTCTATATTCTGTGTTGTAAAGTGTTAGGGTTAGGGTTAGTTTTTGATTAAGTTTCCCTCAGCACTCTTGTAAAACCCAAAATACGACCACACTTCAGATTTGGTCTTAGAAGGCTGAAGAATCTCCAGAGCTGTGGTGGTCTGGCTGCATGCTGCCTTCTAGTGATCTAACTCCCTCTCTGTGGTGGTCTGGCTGCATGCTGCCTTCTAGTGATCTAACTCCCTCTCTGTGGTGGTCTGGCTGCATGCTGCCTTCTAGTGATCTAACTCCCTCTCTGTGGTGGTCTGGCTGCATGCTGCCTTCTAGTGATCTAACTCCCTCTCTGTGGTGGTCTGGCTGCATGCTGCCTTCTAGTGATCTAACTCCCTCTCTGTGGTGGTCTGGCTGCATGCTGCCTTCTAGTGATCTAACTCCCTCTCTGTGGTGGTCTGGCTGCATGCTGCCTTCTAGTGATCTAACTCCCTCTCTGTGGTGGTCTGGCTGCATGCTGCCTTCTAGTGATCTAACTCCCTCTCTGTGGTGGTCTGGCTGCATGCTGCCTTCTAGTGATATAACTCCCTCTGTGGTGGTCTGGCTGCATGCTGCCTTCTAGTGATATAACTCCCTCTGTGGTGGTCTGGCTGCATGCTGCCTTCTAGTGATCTAACTCCCTCTCTGTGGTGGTCTGGCTGCATGCTGCCTTCTAGTGATCTAACTCCCTCTCTGTGGTGGTCTGGCTGCATGCTGCCTTCTAGTGATCTAACTCCCTCTCTGTGGTGGTCTGGCTGCATGCTGCCTTCTAGTGATCTAACTCCCTCTCTGTGGTGGTCTGGCTGCATGCTGCCTTCTAGTGATCTAACTCCCTCTCTGTGGTGGTCTGGCTGCATGCTGCCTTCTAGTGATATAACCCTCTGTGGTGGTCTGGCTGCATGCTGCCTTCTAGTGATATAACTCCCTCTGTGGTGGTCTGGCTGCATGCTGCCTTCTAGTGATATAACTCCCTCTGTGTGGTGGTCTGGCTGCATGCTGCCTTCTAGTGATCTAACTCCCTCTCTGTGGTGGTCTGGCTGCATGCTGCCTTCTAGTGATATAACTCCCTCTGTGGTGGTCTGGCTGCATGCTGCCTTCTAGTGATATAACTCCCTCTGTGGTGGTCTGGCTGCATGCTGCCTTCTAGTGATATAACTCCCTCTGTGGTGGTCTGGCTGCATGCTGCCTTCTAGTGATATAACTCCCTCTGTGGTGGTCTGGCTGCATGCTGCCTTCTAGTGATATAACTCCCTCTCTGTGGTGGTCTGGCTGCATGCTGCCTTCTAGTGATATAACTCCCTCTCCACCTGATATACAATAACAACCAAAACAATAAGCCTAGTCAGTCAGTAACTTGGCTAACTAGGCTAGTTAAACACGTCAGCCAAATGATACCCAACCAATACAGCCTAGTAGGCTATTTCCAGTGAAACTGGGAGTGTTGTGGAAAATCTTTCCTCCTTTTCTTCAAAATAAAGAACTTTCAAAGTTTGGAAAAGTAACATAGACTTTACTAGGTGAGTAACATAGACTTCACTACGTAAGTAACATAGACTTCACTACGTGAGTAACAGACTTCACTACGTGAGTAACATAGACTTCACTACGTGAGTAACATAGACTTCACTACGTGAGTAACATAGACTTCACTACGTGAGTAACATAGACTTCACTACGTGAGTAACATAGACTTCACTACGTGAGTAACATAGACTGCCCCCGGAGACCACTGATCTCCCCAGACTCATCTCACTCTTTTATACCATGTTGTGGTTACATAGCATACATAGTTCTTCCCTCATAGATAGAATGATTAACACCTCTTAACCTTCCACTATTGTTTCAAAACCCTTTAATTCTGGTTTGTCTACGCCCTCTCCCTCGGCAACCAGACTTTAGGATATGAAACCATAGTAATGGTGCAAAAAATAAAACAGACATGCACACATAATGTTTAGTGCATGTTGAAACCATAGCAATAGTACAAACAGTAATATGGCCATGCATCTGTTATGGCTGGTGCGTGTGTAAGTGCCCTCTACAGAGCCATCTTTTCGCTCTGACCTCTACTCTGTTGCTACTCTACATGTTTACTGCATAACCTACTGTGGTTTCTAATTTAAACAGTAGAAAAACTCCAAGCTTCTGTTGTTTGGATCATAGGCCTAGAAATATTCAACAGGAGGATCTTTTTCAGTCACCAATCAATCAATAAACAAATTAAGTATTTTGACAAGTGTTCAAAAGTCAGTAAAAACTCTTTAAAATATAGCTAGCAAATGTATATATTTTTGTATTTTCTTGAAACCTAGCTAACATTAGCTACAGTGCAGTGATGGTGCTGGGAGTTAGCTATCTAGCTTTCCCCGAATAGCTTCAATTTAGCTAGCTAGCTAAGTTGATTATCTATCTATCTATAATCAACTTTATCAATCAGATGGTTAACTTGCAAAAATATTAGTTTTCCCTTCGCATCTAAAGCTGCATGATAAAGCTAGCCAGTTGACAGTACTACTGGCATGCCTTTTCACAAAAACAATCTACGAACACAGATAAAAACAGACGATTACTTTCAAGTCTTGGTTTCATTTAACTCATCCTCTTGCTCATATGGGGAGCTACTTCCTGAGATTTGATTGATGGAACAATCCAGCCAATGGTTAGGCAGCTGTGGTTTTGGCAGAGGGAATTGATTGGTCAGGAGTAAAAGGTCCTGCCCCCAGAGCGCAAATCACATTTTTACTTGCAAATATCCTTCTACAAACGGATTTGTAATAATTCTGAAAATAAATTATACTTCCAAATTTTATTGAATGTATTCAAATGACAGGCTGTTATAAATCTACTTAATATCAGACCATTATTATGCTTAACAGGCTGTTATTGTGATGGCACTGACTGCAGAGTACGAGGCTGTTTTAAACCTACTGTATAAGAGGCTGTTATTGTGATGGCACTGACTGCAGAGTAGGAGGAAGAAGAAAGCGATTCACATAAAATATTTCTAACTATTTTGTAATATTTATTATAGATTTTCTGTTTTTTTCTACTATTCATCACAGCAAGCGCTTTAGAGAACAAACAAAGGAACATCAACATGTCACAGTATTACAACACAGTAGTGACCGACTGACTGGTCCCCCTACAAACCCCCTGCTCCACCCAGACCAGCCAATAGGATTCACCCTCATCTCCGGAGTGTACCACTGATGGGGGAGAAGGGCTGAGTAAGACACAGAAGCATCACATAATAACTAAACGGTTGCTCTCACAACACAACACATAATAACTTCAAAGCTAGTACTATAATCAGGGGAGTGCAGTACTAGACAACACACAGGGCCATTCCCACAAACTGTTAAAACACATTGGGCCATTCCCACAAACTGTTAAAACACATTGGGCCATTCCCACAAACTGTTAAAACACTTTGGCTACAGTTAGGCGTGTGAGAAACAGACAGAGGTTAGAGGATGATGGTGGTCAGTGGTGCTGTTTGTCTGTCCATCCTTCACCCTTTGTGTTCAGTCACTAGCTGACATTGGTACCTCTCTCTCTCCCTCCTATCCCTCCCTCCCTCCCTCCTTTCACACATAGCTCTCCCCTCCCTCCTCTCTCTCTCTCCCTCCCTCCTCTCTCTCTCTCCCTCCCTCCCTCCCTCCTTTCACACATAGCTCTACCCTCCCTCCTCTCTCTCTGTCTCCCTCCCTCCTCTCTCTCTCCCTCCCTCTCTCCTTTCACACATAGCTCTACCCTCCCTCCTCTCTCTCTGCCTCCTCTCTCTCCCTCCTCTCTCCTCTCTCTCTCCCTCCCTCCTTTTACACATAGCTCTCCTCTCTCTCTCCCCTCCCCCTCTCCCCCTCTCTTCTTGCTCAACTCAACATCCTGGTGTTTGTCTGATGTCATCTGATTGGTCCCTATCTGATGTTATCTTCTCTCTGGTTGGTCACTGTCTGATGCAATCTAGTGTCTGATTGGTGATTGTCTGATGTAATCTAGTGTGTGATTGGTCCGGCTGCCAGGGAGTGTTTTAGTGTATTAGGGAGGGAGTGTGGATCTAACGTTCTCCTCTTAAAGCACCTCTTACTGTTAGCGCACAACAACGAACTGTCCCAAATGGCACCCTATTTCCAATGTAGTGCACTACTGTAGACCAGGTCCGAAGTAGTGCACTATATTGGGAATCTCTCGCTCCCTTCAGCATCCTCATATAATCACCATTTCATTCCTCATTACATCATCATCCTCATCAACTCTCCTACTAATTAATACTCATATTAACCACATCGTTATGTTGCCATGACAATGATGGTGTTTCTAAAATACGGTAGACAGAGCAGGCCTGTGGTTGGTGGGTGAGGGGAGGGGCTGCAGCGGTGGTTGGGATGTGGGTGTGGCTTGGCGTGTTCAGTACGCGTGATTGGCCACGTAGAGAGACTGTCCTGCCGCTCCGCTCTCTCCTGTCGACTCGTACTTCCCCTGGGCAGCCAGACCATTCACCTGGAGGACAGGAGGGGGAGGAGTTACATTGAAGAGATGGACAGGTGATAGAGGAGATATTTATAGTTCGATAGATAGAAGGTCCTGATTTAAAGAGTTATTTTGTAGCCCCTCCCATCCACCCACCTCAGCCCGTTTAAGGAACTCCTCTGCAGCAGCCTTCTCGTTGTCTCTCTCTCCCATCCAGGCGTTGAGGGCTGAGGCCTGCAGGGCACGACCATAGGAGAAGGTCAAGGCCCAGGGTTTCCCCAGAGGACAGGTGTTGATTGCATTCAGGTTAATACTGGCCTCCACCTCTGACTGGCCCCCTGACAGGAACGTTACACCTGAGGAGGAAAGGAGAGAGGGAGGGAGGGAGTGAGAGAGGGAGGGAGGGAGGGGAGGGAGGGATAGACGCACATGCAGTTAGATATAAAAAATTCACACAAAAATAAAGTGTGTGTGTGTGTGTGTGTACCTGTGACGGCAGGGGGTACGGTGCGGCGGAGGGCAGTGACCGTAGCCATGGCGATCTCCTCGTTAGTGTATTTTTGGGGGCAGGAGTGTCCGGCCGTCACCATGTTGGGCTTCAGGAGGGTCCCCTCCAGATAGACATGGTGGTCTGACAGAGCCTTGTACACCGCAGCCAAAACCTACAGAGAGACAGATAGACATGGTGGTCTGACAGGGTTGGGTTAGTGTTAGGGTTGGGTTAGGGTTAGGGTTGGGTTAGGGTTGCCAGGTTGGGTTAAGGATGCTAGGTTAGGTTATTGCCAGGGTTGCCAGGTTGGGTAGTGTTAGGGTTGTGTTAGGGATGCTAGGTTAGGTTAGTGCCACGTTGGATCAGGGTTGCCAGGTTGGATCAAGGTTGCCAGGTTGGGTCAGGGTTGCCAGGTTGGGTCAAAGGTTGCCAGGTTGGGTCATTACCTTCTCAGTGATGTACTGACAGCGTTTCAGGTCATGGTCCCCGTCAGGAAGGATCTCAGGCTCCACGATGGGAACGATACCGTTCTGAAAAACACACACAGGGGTGTTACACACACACACACACACACACACACACACACACACACACACACACACACACACACTACCTGTTGACAGATGCTGGCGTAGCGTGCCAGTACGTTGGCGTTCTCCATGATAGCGAGTTCTGAGGGGGTGTTGCTGCTGATCTTCAGGACGCTACGCCACTTAGCGAAGTCTGCTCCATCCTTCTTATACTGAGAACAACGCTCTGCCAGGCCGTCCAGACCTACACACACACACACACACACACACACACGGTTATGTGGTTATGTACAACCAATAGCTCCAAGTAACTGATTAACCAGCTAGAGATGGTATTATCAGAGAGAGCTGGTGATTGACCGTGTGTGTTCTCACCCTGGGTTGTGGTCTCTCCATCGGTTCCGGCCAGTGGGACAACACCTTTGTCCACCTACAGACAGACAGAAAGACAGACAGACAAGTCATTGTTTTAGTTAAAGTATGATATAATAGGGCTTGAAGATGGACATTTTCTGTTTCCCCTCTGAGATGAAATGCTAACACTTTCCAGACTACATTTATTTTCTTCCACAGTTCTTCCTTTTCACGAGTCACGACTGAGCTGTGCAGAGCCAAGCCGCTATTGGCTGTAACCCCACACTGAGTGATGGAGCAAATTAAAACGGGGCAAAAAATAATACTTTTTTACCAGCAAATGATCATAATCCAATGTTAAAAATATATAAAATAAAGATAATTTACAGTAAATAAATGTTAAAATTGTGTGATACGATTGCATTTTGGAACCCGTTGCCCCAAGATGAATGATTTTGACCACCTAGGAGTTTGTTTTGCATGGCCAGGTAACCCCAGGTGGGCGGGCTTTGCTCATTTTGGACCATTCCATTCATCCTAAAGAGAAATCTCCTCCCACCCTCCACTGCTTTGATTGGTGCAACTAGAAACCACAAGTGTCTATCCTATAATGAAAGGCACGAGAACGAAAATTCAATGAACTTGTTGATCAAACCATTCAATAGCTAGGCTGTCCATATTACCAAACCTTTCAATAGCTAGGCTATCCATATTATCAAACCTTTCAATAGCTAGGCTATCCATATTATCAAACCATTCAATAGCCAGGCTATCCATATTACCAAACCATTCAATAGCTAAGCTACCCATATTACCAAACCATTCAATAGCAAGGCTATCCATACTACCAAAAAATTCAATAGCTAGGCTATCCATATCCCCAAACCATTCAATAGCTAGGCTATCCATACTACTAAACCATTCAATAGCTAGGCTATCCATATCCCCAAACCATTCAATAGCTAGGTGGATAGTCTTGAAATATATTTTGTATGATGAGTTATTTGTGTAGGTAGGATTCATTTGTACTGGTCCAGACAATATTACAGTGAATGAGATGTGGGTAAATTAAGCTCTAGTATAGAGTTAGGAAGCAAGCTGAATTAATCAAACAAATAATCTTTCTGATAATACCAACAGATTTCATATACAGGAAGTACCAGTGCAGAGTCAACGTGAGGAGGCTATATACAGGAAGTGCCAGTACAGAGTCAACGTGAGGAGGCTATATACAGGAAGTGCCAGTACAGAGTCAACGTGAGGAGGCTATATACAGGGGTACCAGTACAGAGTCAATGTGAGGAGGCTATATACAGGGGTACCAGTATAGAGTCAATGTGAGGAGGCTATATACAGGAAGTACCAGTACAGAGTCAATGTGAGGAGGCTATATACAGGAAGTACCAGTACAGAGTCAATGTGAGGAGGCTATATACAGGAAGTACCAGTACAGAGTCAATGTGAGGAGGCTATATACAGGAAGTACCAGTACAGAGTCAATGTGAGGAGGCTATATACAGGAAGTACCAGTACAGAGGCTATATTTCAGGGCTCCAGTTAGCCCAGGATATAGATTAGGAATAACAAAGGTCCAATTATCCAACCCTGTCCTTCCTGTTATAACTAGCCTATATACAGTCCTTCCTGTTATAACCTGGGTCCATTGGGTCTGGGTCCAATCGGGTCTGGGTCCAATCGGGTCTGGGTCCATTGGGTCTGGGTCAATCGGGTCTGGGTCCAATCGGGTCTATGTCCATCGGGTCAGGGTCCAATCGGGTCTGGGTCAATCGGGTCTGGGTCAGTCGGGTCTGGGTCAGTCGGGTCTGGGTCCAATCGGGTCTGGGTCAGTCGGGTCCATCGGGTCTGGATCAATCGGGTCTGGGTCAGTCGGGTCTGGGTCCAATCGGGTCTGGGTCCAATCAGGTCTGGGTTGTTGTTATTTCTCTGCTCCAGTTCCTGAATATGTATTAACAGTATTAGCAGTATTATCAGTATTAACAGTGTCTGATAACGTGTGTGTCTCTGTCTCTACCTTGATACCCACTACAATCCCCCTGTCCTTGATGAGCTGGGAGAAGTTAGTTCCATCATCAGTGTTCTGGTAGAGTGTCTCGTGAAAGAAGATCACTCCACCAATACAAGCATCCATCCTCTCATCAGCCGTGAACAGCAGCTGCCGATACAGACGACGGTTCTCCTCTGTGTTCTCCACCCCGATGGGGCTGAAGCGCTTCCCCATGCTGCCTGCACACACACACACACACACACACACACACACACACACACACACACACACACACACACACACACACACGTTAGACACACACACGTTAGACACACACACGTTAGACACACACACGTTAGACACACACACGTTAGACACACACACACACACACACACACACACGTTAGACACACACACGTTAGACACACACACGTTAGACACACACACGTTAGACACACACACACACACACACACACACGTTAGACACACACACGTTAGACACACACACGTTAGACACACACACGTTAGACACACACACACGTTAGACACACACACACGTTAGACACACACACACACGTTAGACACACACGTTAGACACACACACACACACACACACGTTAGACACACACACACACACGTTAGACACACACACGTTAGACACACACACGTTAGACACACACACGTTAGACACACACGTTAGACACACACACACGTTAGACACACACACACGTTAGACACACACACACAGCCACTGACCGGTGGACTCATCTGCAGCCAGGATTCCTTTCCCCGGAGCCGTGATCCTCTCAGCTATCTCCTGAAGCTGCTTCTTCTGCTCCGTGGTCAGAGCTGGGTACTGGTGAGACATCCTGACGGAGAGAAAGAGAGAGAGGGTGTTTTTCTCAGTCTCAAAATACGCATTAAAATTAAAATCGTTGACGTAGTTGCACGTGATAGAACGCTACATGTTATCTTTTCCCATCAAATAACCTGCTATTCTACACAGGCCTGACATTCTGAATATAATGTTATAATAAAACCTGTATGTGTGTCCAGGGCCAATCTTTCTGATTTATTATAATTGTTATAATGTTTGGGGCCCATCCACCCCGTTTTCAGAGGACAGAAGTATTGTTATTCTACATATTTAAAGCTACTTTGTTACATTCAGTATGTATTTTGATATACACTGACCAGGCTATCACAGGGTCAAACACACCTAACCTGTGGTAATCTAGAGGTAGAGACGTTCCCACAGAACCTTGGGGCAGGAGCCTCCATCTACACCGGTGCCCAGTCCGGGACCGGCCTCCTGCCGGATCCTTCCTCCACGCTGGTCCAGTCCAGAGACGGACCCGTCGCCCGAATGGGTGTCACATCCGCCACCAACGCAAGTTTCCCTCCCAAACCCTCCCCATATAGGTTCCGAGTCTTGTGGTCGGGAGTCCGTGCCTTGGGGGGGGGGGGGGGTACTGTCGGGCCCAGACCATAGGGATTCTCTATGGTTGTCAAGGTCAGGGCCTGACATGAGAACTCTATTAGACTCTATGGTGGTTTTGTGTTTGTCCCCAATTAGAGGCAGCTGCCATACGTTCTCTCTAGTTGGGACCCTATTTAGTTTGGAATATTTCCCACATGCTTTGTGGTTCATTGTAGTGTTTCTGTTCCATTTGAACACACACTAAGCTACGGTCGTGTCTTTTCTCATTTATTTGTTGTTTTTGAAATAAAAGTATGTCGAACTATGAGTGTGCTGCACCTTGGTCAATCCTCACACCACATCGTGACGTTTCTGCCTTGGTCAATCCTCACACCACATCGTGACGTTTCTGCCTTGGTCAATCCTCACACCACATCGTGACGTTTCTGCCTTGGTCAAGCCTCACACCACATCGTGATGTTTCTGCCTTGGTCAAGCCTCACACCACATCGTGACGCCTGAGTTTGGTTAAAAGGACAGTGAATTTGTTCATACTTTGAGATGTTGCTACCAAGCTCCTGTGTGTATCACCCAGTTCTTTCTCTAAAAGATGATTCTGAACTGAAGACGTGTGTAACCACGATAAGTCTAAGCCTATTGCTGATGGTCATGTATTCTGTGTTCCATGCATTACACTTGAATTGTTCTAGTGTTCATTCTTTTGTGATTAATAAATGACATTAGTTGAACTGAATGCATTCATGGTTTTACAGAGTAATTATTTGATTGACTACGTTCATTCGTTTATATTTTACTATGTATATAAACTTCACATGCTTAGGGTTCCACCTTAGGGTTCCACCTGGACATCTCTGATTTGCTTGCCTCAATACATTTATGCTAGAACATTGGGTTCCACCTGGATGTCAAGTTGGTAGTCAATGTTCTAGTATTAAGGGCTCCAGAGTGGCGCAGTGGTCTAAGGCACTGCATTTCAGTGCTAGAGGTGTCACTACAGACCCTGGTTCGATCCTGGGCTGTATCACAACCGGAAAAGTATTACCTAATCGTCCTCATTAAACTCTGCTGTCAGTCCTCATTAGATCTGAGAGTCTCTCTCTCTCTCTTACAAACGCACACACACAAATGAACACCCGCCACCTGCCAAATGGTGGTCAGGGCTCCACAGTGCGAGCATTTCACTCGCAAGTATGATCACATTTATAGTAAAATAAATGCAGCAGTAGCTGTTTTCAAAGTATTTCTGCCATTTTATTTCATAAATAAATGAGTCGTCAAAGAACTACGAATCCAATATAGTCTATTCCACCTTGCGCTGCAACACTGCTGTGATGAGAAGAGCTGAGTAAAAGATTGATTTTTAGAAGTTGGTCTAATTTATTTGTTTTGTTGGTATAATCTTTGCATACTGTCTCGGTGTCTCGGTGTGACGGTCTGATGAAGCCTGCCTTCCACTGACTATGCACTTTAACGGCGAATGGGAAGAGCTCTTCAGTTACCAGTTGAAGAATAAAAATAGTAGCTCTTTTTAATGGTGGCCATTGAAAGTGTTTATAACGCACGCTTGAATTTAGAATTGATGTGCAATAACTGGGCTTATAAAAGCACCTTTCACTCCAACAGCAGCCAACGAGCTGATTGATGAGCTGTAGTCGGCCCCAATTTTAATTATATTCATCAGCTTTTAATTGTCCCCCCTGCGCTTGAAGAAACTTTCCAGATTGACTGACCTTCATGTCTTAAAGTAATGATGGACTGTTGTTTCTCTTTGCTTATTTGAGCTGTTCTTGCCATAATATGGACCTGGTCTTTTACCAAATAGGGCTATATTCTGTATTCCACCCCTACCTTGTTACAACACAACTGATTGGCTCAAACACATTAAGAAGGAAATAAATTCCACAAATGTACTTTTAAGAAGGCACACCTGTTAATGGAAAAGCATTCCAGGTGACTACCCCATGAAGCTGGATGAGAGAATGCCAAGAGTGTGCAAAGCTGTCATCAAGGCAAAGGGTGGCTACTTTGAAGAATCTCAAATATAATATATTTGTTTAAAACTTTTTTGGTTACTACATGATTCCATATGTGTTATTTCATAGTTTTGATGTCTTCACTTTTATTCTACAATGTAGAAAATAGTAAAAATAAAGAAAAACCCTGGAATGAGTAGGTGTTCTAAAACGTTTGAGTATTCAGACCCTTTGCTATGAGCTTCGAAATTGAGCTCAGGTGCTTCCTGTTTCCATTGATATGTATCTACAACTTGATTGGAGTCCACCTGTGGTAAATTTAATTGATTGGACATGATTTGGAAAGGCACACACCTGTCTATATAAGATCCCACAGTTGACAGTGCATGTCAGAGCAAAAACCAAGCCATGAGGTCCAAGGAATTGTCCGTAGAGCTCAGAGACAGGATTGTGTCGAGGAACAGATCTGGGGAAGGGTACCAAAACATGTCTGCAGCATTGAAGGCCCCCAAGAACACAGTGGCCTCCATAATTCTTAAATGGAAAAGTTTAGAACCCCCAAGACTCTTCCTCGAGCTGGCCGCCCGGCCAAACTGAGCAATCAGGGGAGAAGGGCCTTGGTCAGGGAGGTGACGAAGAACCCAATGGTCACTCTGACAGAGCTCCAGAGTTCCTCTGTGGAAATAGGAGAATCTTCCAGAAGGACAACCATCTCTGCAGCACTCCACCAATCAGGCCTTTATGGTAGAGTGGCCAGATGGAAGCCACTCCTCAGTAAAAGGCACATGACAGCCCACTTGGAGTTTGCCAAAAAACACCTAAAGACTCTCAGACCATGAGAAACAAGATTCTCTGGTCTGATGAAACCAAGATTGAACTCTTTGGCCTGAATGCCAAGCGTCACGTCTGGAGGAAACCTGCATCATCCCTAGGGTGAAGCATGGTGGTGGCAGCATGATTATGTATACTGTAGCTAAGAAAGTAATACTAAGTGTATGTTGTGTAGTAAGCTGTTAGTAGCCCATGTGCCCCACCCTAATAATTTGGTATATATTCCCCTCTTAACTGTTCTGACTTGGTGGTGCACATGTAGCCTATAACCTGTAACCTACTGTTGTGTTGTGTATATAATGTATTGTTTAGTGTTGTATATATAATGTAATGTTTAGTGTTGTGTAGATAATGTATTGTTTAGTGTTGTGTTGTGTAGATAATGTATTGTTTAGTGTTGTGTTGTGTAGATAATGTATTGTTTGTGTTGTGTTGTGTAGATAATGTATTGTTTAGTGTTGTGTTGTGTATATAATGTATTGTTAAGTGTTGTGTTGTGTAGATAATGTATTGTTTAGGGTTGTGTTGTGTATATCATGTATTGTTTAGGGTTGTGTTGTGTATATCATGTATTGTTTAGTGTTGTGTAGATAATGTATTGTTTGGGGTTGTGTTGTGTATATAATGTATTGTTTAGGGTTGTGTTGTGTAGATAATGTATTGTTTAGTGTTGTGTTGTGTAGATAATGTATTGTTTAGTGTTGTGTTGTGTTGATAATGTATTGTTTAGTGTTGTGTGGTGTATATAATGTATTGTTTAGGGTAATGTATGTAATGATAATGTATTGTTTAGTGTAATGTATGTAATGATGATGTATTGTTTAATGTAATGTATGTAACGATGATGTATTGTTTAGTGTAATGCATGTAATGATAATGTATTGTTTAGTGTAATGTATGTAATGATAATGTATTGTTTAGTGTAATGTATGTAATGATAATGTATTGTTTAGTGTAATGTATGTAATGATAATGTATTGTTTAATGTAATGTATGTAATGATAATGTATTGTTTAATGTAATGTATGTAATGATAATGTATTGTTTAATGTAATGTATGTAATGATAATGTATTGTTTAATGTAATGTATGTAATGATAATGTATTGTTTAGTGTAATGTATGTAATGATAATGTATGTAATGATAATGTATTGTTTAATGTAATGTATGTAATGATAATGTATTGTTTAATGTAATGTATGTAATGATAATGTATTGTTTAGTGTAATGTATGTAATGATAATGTATTGTTTAATGTAATGTATGTAATGATAATGTATTGTTTAATGTAATGTATGTAATGATAATGTATTGTTTAGTGTAATGTTTGTAATGATAATGTATTGTTTAGTGTAATGTTTGTAATGATAATGTATTGTTTAGTGTAATGTATGTAATGATAATGTATTGTTTAGTGTAATGTATGTAATGATAATGTAATGCTAAAACCCCACTGATTAGAGGTCGTGTGCGTGTTTATATTTTAAGCTCTAACAACCTTTCATCTCCTTCAGCAGCACAGATACACGTTAAGAGGATCTGCTGCACATGATACCTTAGACCTTGACTCACCTCGTGTAAATCCTTAGTTAGTTAGGCAAGCAGACCGACAGACAGCGGGACGGACAGGCAGGCAGGCAGGCAGGCAGGCAGGCAGACCGACAGACAGCGGGACGGACAGGCAGGCAGGCAGGCAGGCAGGCAGGCAGGCAGACAGCGGGGCGGACAGACAGAGAGACAGGCAGGCTGGCAGGGGGACGGGCAGGCAGGCAGACAGACAGAAAGACAGCAGGACGGACGGACGGACAGACAAACAGGCAGGGTCTCTGGTTATGTCTGGTAAAGAGTATAGCCTGAGTATAGCATGAGTATGGCATGAGTATAGCCTGAGTATAACCTGAGTATAGAGTATATTATTACAGCAATGACCACCAGAAATGGTGGTCATGCAGGATATCCTTGCCATAGACACAGTAGACATTTCCTCAGTAAAGTGACTACGCCCCAATCACCATGACTCAAGCTAACCTGCGCCATCATCTTCACAGGAGGTACGACAGAGGAGGAGGAGAAAGGAGAAGAGGGAGAGGAGGGAGGAGAGATGCCTACGTGCTCTGGAGCAGACCCCCCCCCCCCCAACACACTCCCCACTCCTCAGACATAAAGGACTGTCCTCTGCCTCCTTGTTTTCTGCAGTTTTCAGCAAATATCAACAATGATAATTCAAATGCGTTAGTTTGCTGTAAAAAGATTTTTCCATTGCCAGTGTTCAGTTGTCGTTAAAACCATTATTCATCTTTAATAAGCCTCTCTGTCCTGGATAACAGCTCTATATCTCCTTGTTTGTGTTCTGACAACTGTCTGCAACAGGCTGCCACAACTTCATCTTTAGCTAGCTAGTCTGCTGCTGCCCTAGCTTCGTCCCGAAACATAGCACAATGATATTAACATTTATATGAATCATTTGGATTTCAACTGTTATGTTAATATAAATGTCTACCTAGTGAGACAAAGGTACTGCTGCCACTCACTCTAGTTTAGATTCATAGAGTGATAAACTGCTGAAGCCCCTAATGTTCTCTGTCTCTGTCTCTGTGTCTCTGTCTCTCTGTATCTGTCTCTCTGTATCTGTCTCTCTCTGTGTCTCTGTATCTGTCTCTCTGTATCTGTCTCTCTCTGTGTCTCTGTGTCTGTCTCTCTGTGTCTGTCTCTCTCTGTGTCTGTGTCTGTCTCTCTGTGTCTGTCTCTCTCTGTGTCTCTGTCTGCTCCTTCACCTCCCACTGTGAAGACATCGGAAATAACAACCTAACAGCTACAGAAAGCCACAGTATAATGAATAGTTTCTCTCGATACAAAATAAATATAAATATCTATGTCCAGAAATACCGACAAGGCATTTGGCTAGCTAGCTAACTAACTCCAGCTAGCTGTCAGGTCCATAAGCCTTATTGACAGAACGGTTCAGCTGACTGGTCAATCACAAGTTTCTCATCTAAATGACAGCGACAGTACAGCTAAACGTGATGTTACTGAAATTAGAAATATCACAAAGAGGAGTGTGTCTTACCTGATAATAGGTAGCTATGCAGTTAAATCCTGAACTCTTCTGTGTGGAGGAGACTAGAGGGTCGTTGATGCTGTCTGGAGGTCTGTCTGATCAGTGCCGCAGCGCAACGTGACACTGTTACAGAACTCTCCGCCCAGGGGCGGGACCTGGCGTCATCACCCCAAATACTGAATATTCATGAGGACGCCTAGGGATGGGGAGGCTCTGAGGTCGACGAGCACCACCATGTGACATATGTGTCAGCCGGGCGTCGGGGAAGTGTGTCTGTGGTGTATGATGCAGGTGACGATGGGAATTGTTGTGGAAGTCTTCGTTTAATCAGCAGGGCTCTTCATGGGCCATTTTGTGAGTGAGTGAGTGAGTGAGTGAGTGAGTGAGTGAGTGAGTGAGTGAGTGAGTGAGTGAGTAGACAGACAGACAGACAGACAGACAGACAGACAGTGAAGGACAGAGACACACCTCCCTCCCTAGAGAAAGAGAAGTTCTCTCTCTCTCTCTTTCCCTCCCAGCAACACCATCCTCAGTCCTTCCTCTCTCTACCCTCTCAACACTGGTGGAGCTGGAAACACAATCATTTCACTCCACCTGCAATAGCATCTGCAAATCTGTGTATGCAACCATAAAACGTTGATTTGATTTGACACATGAAAACACCCAAAGTTGTGATCAGTTTAATAGTTGAGCTGGTGGTAGTTAGAAAAATACAGAGCAAAGCATTGGTGCAACAACAACCTCATCAGAGATCAGGAGTTAGAGGGCCTAACATGGCATCCAGACTGACAGCAACATAACTATCACATCCGGGTCCAGTACATACTTCAAATACATGAGCTGATTTATTTCACCCCGGTACAATGGAATCAATAGAACAGTCCCAAAGGTGCAAATTCAAAGTGAAATCCAGTGCTACTCAAATACTTTGTATTTTGTATTTGACTCAGGTCTAATCAGGTGTGATGCATTGTGGGTTAGAAATAAGGGCAGACCTTTATAAAACCCTCCAGTATTAGCATAGTGGTACACGTGCTATAGACAGGCTAGAGTTGTTGTAGAGGTGTTATAAATCCCAGGAAGGGTTGTCTAGTTCTGCTGTTATACAGCTGGTATCCTACTACTACAGTGGTATAGTGATGTGCAGGTTAACTCATAACCCACAGTCCTGTGGGCGGTTATATCCGCAGGGCAGGCGGGTTAAGGGTCATGAAATACTTCTGAAATGTATATCTCTATAGGCTAAATTTAGATTTTTCTTTCATTATTTTAGGCTATCTGGCATTATTCTGGCATTAGTGCATGAACCTAAACGTTAAGACCGAACTGTAAGGGCCTAACTGTAAGGGCCTAACTGTAAGGGCCTAACTGTAAGGGCCTAACTGTAAGGGCCTAACTGTAAGGACCTAACTGTAAGGGCCTAACTGTAAGGACCTAACTGTAAGGACCTAACTGTAAGGGCCTAACTGTAAGGGCCTAACTGTAAGGACCTAACTGTAAGGGCCTAACTGTAAGGGCGCCAAATATCCTACAGCCCAATCACCAAACGCTGTTAGTAATATTTCTGATTCTTAAAACCATTTCTGGTATCTGAACTGGCCAGTCCGACGGATTAATCTGGGTTTGGGAGATGCCAGGAGAACGCTATCTGCCCCAATGCATAGTGCCAACTGTAAAGTTTGGTGGAGGAGGAATAATGATCTGGATCTGTTTTTCATGGTTCAGGCCCCTTAGTTCCAGTGAAGGGAATCTTAACTCTACAGCATACAATGACATTCTAGATGATTCTGTGCTTCCAACTTTGTTGCAACAGTTTGGGGAAGGCTTGTTCCTGTTTCAGCATGACAATGCCCCCATGCACAAAGCAAGGTCCATACAGAAATGGTTTGTCGAGATCGGTGTGGAAGAGTGGAGGCTGTTATGGCAACAAAGTGGGGACCAACTCCATATTAATGCCCATGATTTTGGAATGAGATGTCCACTGTCCACTTACTTTTGGTCATGTAATGTACCTTAAAAAAAACGGTAGGGGCGTGGTTCAGAAAACCAGTCAGTATCTGGTCTGATCACCATTTGCCTCATGCAGCGTGACACGTCTCCTTCACATAGAGTTGATCAGGCTGTTGATTGTGGCCTGTGGAATGTTGTCCCACTCTTCAATGGCTGTGTGAAGTTGCTGGAAATTGACGGGAACTAGAACACACTGTCGTACACATCGATCCAGAGCATCCCAAACATGCTTAATGGGTGACATGTCTGGTGAGTATGCAGACCATGGAAGAACTGGGACATTTTCAGCTTCCAGGAATTGTGTACAGATCCTTGCGACATGGGGCCGTGCATTATCATGCTGACACATGAGGTGATGGCGGGGAATGAATGACACGACAATGGGCCTCTGGATCTTGTCACGATATTTCTGTGCATTCAAATTGCCATGGATAAAATACATTGTCCATAGCTTATGCCTGCCCATACCATAACCCCACAGCCACCATGGGGCACTCTGTTCACGACGTTGACATCAGCAAACCGCTCTGCCACACAACGCCATACACGCTGTCTACCATCTGCCCGGTACAGTTGAAACTGGGAATCATCCATGAGGAGCACACTTTTCCAGCGTGCCAGTGGCCATCCAAGGTGAGCATTTGCCCACTGAAGTCAGTTGTGATGCCAAACTGCAATCAGGCCAAGACTCTGGTGAGGATGACGAGCACGCAACTGAGCTACCCTAGGTCTTTGGTTGAGCAAACTAAACAGTTTCACCAGCAGTCCGGGTGACTGGTCCCGCAGGTGAATAAGCCGGATGTGGAGGTCCTGGGTTGGCGTGGTTACACGTGGTCTGCGGTTGTGAGGCCGGTTGGATGTACTGCCAAATTCTCTAAAACAACGTCAAATTCTCTGTCAACAGCTCTGGTGGACATTCCTGCAGTCAGCAGCTCTGGTGGACATTCCTGCAGTCAGCAGCTCTGGTGGACATTCCTGCAGTCAGCAGCTCTGGTGGACATTCCTGCAGTCAGCAGCTCTGGTGGACATTCCTGCAGTCAGCATGCCAATTGCACGCTCCCTCAAAATATGAGACATCTTTGGCATTGTGTTGTGTGATAAACATTTTAGAGTGGCCTTTTATTGTCCCCAGCACAAGGTGCACCTGTGTAATGACCATGCTGTTTAATCAGCTTCTTGATATGCCACACCTGTCAGGTGGATGGATTATCTTGGCAAAGGAGAAATGCTCACTAACAGGGATGTAAACACATGTGTGCACAACATTTGAGAGAAATACGCTTTTTGTGTGTATGGAACATTTCTGAGATATTTTATTTCAGCTCATGAATCATGGGACCAACACTTTACATGTTGCATATATTTTTGTGTTGACTAACAAAATATAAATTATAAGCAGAAACATATTTCAATCAGTCAACAACAAAAACTTCTGCATCCCCTGTCAAAAATCCCAAACTCATTCCTCAATCTCTGACTGTAGCATAAAGCGTGGGTCAGGGTCAGGGTCAGGGTCAGGGTCAGGTGGGGATGAACAAACAGCTGACCCACACACCACTACAGTGGATGATGTTCTGTTTGCTCAGCTAGGCGATATTACTGTTGTTTTTTGTCTCTTTAGACACCGTAACAACAACATACCTCAAAATAGTCTGAATTCATTTTTGCAGAGGAGGTCTTAGCTGCACACGTTTACATCTAGCTAATATGTTAGGTGCAGTATTTTTTAAGTGAAAACTGATTTTCTGACAGATTCAGAAGTAGAAACTAGCACCCTTACAGAACTGGCTCTTGTTGAATGATAAACATCCCTAAATTCTTAGAATTAGGATTTTTTGTTTGCAGTGTACAAACTTAACATGATGAACAGGAATGACATTTAAAATAACAACCTGAAAGCCACACTTCCAATAAGCCACGCCTCCAATCTGATAGGCTGCCAGCTCTACAATATATTATTAAAAAGGTTAAAAAAAAGGTTCCGGTTTTAACTTTTCAGAGGGGTTCCTTGAGGAATCTTTTTCAACTGGAAAGGTCCTGCAGGCGTTCCTTCCAGTCACCTTTACTGCTAAGAGTGTATTGTTAACCAATCATCAACGAAGGGGTGTAGACTTCGGCTAACAAAGTTCGACATGCCTCAAGAAATGTTTGTGTGTGCGAACAGCCGGAAAAAATAACTACCGAACCCCTAAACTAACAAAGACTTCACAAAATGTCATCGTCATAATATATGCGCAAAGCGGCATGCCACGTTTCAACCGGAATCAGACGACAGCTTTTATTCATCCTTAGTAAACAAACACAAATCTATCATCATCATCCTCACCACTAGCATCACCATCATCACCGTCATCAGTTTGGCTGGGCTTCCAGCTCTAGGAAGAGTCTTGGTGGTTCCAAACGAGGTCACGGTGTTCTTGGGGACCTTCAATGCTGCAGACATTTGTTGGTACCCTTCCCCAGATCTGTGCCTCGACACGATCCTGTCTCGGAGCTCTACGGACAATTCCTTCGACCCCATGGCTGTCAACTGTGAGACCTTATATAGACAGGTGTGTGCCTTTCCAAATCATGTCCAATCAATTGAATTTACCACAGGTGGACTCCAATCAAGTTGTAGAAACATCTCAAGGATGATCAATGGAAACAGGATGAACCTGAGCTCAGTTTGGAGTCTCATAGCAAAGGGTCTGAATACTTATGGAAATAAGGTATCGTTTTTTTTTTTTTTTAACATATGCAAAAATGTCTAAAAACCTTCCAGTGTGTCATATATATATTTAAATAATCAGTTCACAAATCTGAACATATCTTTATTACGCAAATATTCTACAGGAGAGGGAGGGGCTAAAGGTCAGGGGTCTTCCTGTGATGTCATGGAACGTCATGTGACCATACTCTATTATCTGAGCGTCTGTAGGACCTTTTCACACAAACATCTCCTTCTTCCCATGTGGCAGAGACCTCTGAGTGTGTGTGGAGCCGGGCATGGACGTGTGTGTGTGAGGGGGCCCGAGGACAGGAGTGTGTGTGGAGCCGGGCATGGACGTGTGTGTGTGAGGGGGCCCGAGGACAGGAGTGTGTGTGTTAGAGTGTGTATGTGTAGGTCCAGACGCGGCAGTGTGTGTGTGCCCATGGTGATTCTGGCAGCCCGGGCCAGGTAGTGGTGTGTGTAAGTGTGAGTTTGTGTATGTGTTGGGGTCATCCAGGTTTGTGTATGTGTCTGGATCGTCCAGGTGTGTGTGTGTGCCGGGGTCGTCCAGGTGTGTGTGTGTGTCAGGGGTCCCTGCAGGGCTGAGCATTGTATCGTAGTCGAAGTCTCTTAACGGCTGTAGAGAGAGGGTCAGTCCTCGGCGGGCCTTGGCCAGCCGGTCAGGACGCTCCCGCAGCGCCAAGATGACCTCCACAGGTCGTCTCTGTAGCAACGCCAGATCAAAGGTCGCGCCATGGAAAAAGGTCTGCCGTTTGAAACGCTCCAGGGTCCGAAGCCGCCGCGTCGGTGTCTTACACAGCAGCTGTCAATCAATCAAGCACATTTATTTATAAAGCCCTTTTAATTAATGTGTGTCATAGAGTTACATAGACTAATTAAATAAATAACTCTAAACTAGAGTAATGTGTGTATGTGTCATACATAGACTACTCTAGTTTAGAGTTATTTATTTATTTAATGTGTGTATATGTCATAGTTATTTATTAATTTAATGTGTGTGTGTCATAAAGTTATTTATTTATTTATTTAATTAAATGTGTGTGTCAGAGTTATTTATTTAATGTGTGTGTGTGTCATAGAGTTAGATAAACTGCTCTAGTTTGAGGCAGCGCCAACTGGGTGTGACTTCCTATGGGTTAAGGTGGGATTTCATCCGGGTCACCAGGAGGTGGCAGTATGCACCCTTTCAGTTTGTTTACCAACTCATTGAAGTACCAGTAGAAGAACTGACTACTTCATAATGGATATGGATCAATGGTGCTGCCCAGACATAATGGGACAGATACAAAGATGAGAAATGTAACTAAGTATACAGTCGTGGCCAAAAGTTGAGAATGACACAAGTATTGGTCTCCACAAAGTTTGCTGCCTCAGTGTTGATGATGGCAATTTGCATATACTCCAGAATGTCATGAAGAGTGATCAGATGAATTGCAATTAATTGCAAAGTCCCTCTTTGCCATGAAAATGAACTTAATCCCCCAAAAACATTTCCACTGCATTCAGCCCTGCCACAAAAGGACCAGCTGCCATCATGTCAGTGATTGTCTCGTTAACACAGGTGAGAGTGTTGACGAGGACAAGGCTGGAGATCACTCTGTCATGCTGATTGAGTCAGAATAACAGACTGGAAGCTTTAAAAGGAGGGTGGTGCTTGAAATCATTGTTCTTCCTCTGTCAACCATGGTTGACAGAGGAAACACGTGCTGTCATCATTGCTTTGCACAAAAAGGGCTTCACAGGCAAGGATATTGCTGCTGGTAAGATTGCACCTAAATCAACCATTTATCGGATCATCAAGAACTTCAAGGAGAGAGGTTCAATTGTTGTGAAGAAGGCGTCAGGGCGCCCAAGAAAGTCCAGCAAGCGCCAGGACCGTCTCCTAAAGTTGATTCAGCTGCAGGATCGGGGCACCACCAGTGCAGAGCTTGCTCAGGAATGGCAGCAGGCAGGTGTGAGTGCATCTGCACGCACAGTGAGGCGAAGACTTTTGGAGGATGGCTTGGTGTCAAGAAGGGCAGCAAAGAAGCCACTTCTCTCCAGGAAAAACATCAGGGACAGACTGATATTCTGCAAAAGGTACAGGGATTGGACTGCTGAGGACTGGGGTAGAGTCATTTTCTCTGATGAATCCCCTTTCCGATTGTTTGGGCCATCCGGAAAACACCTTGTCCGGAGAAGAGAAGGTGAGCGCTACCATCAGTCCTGTGTCATGCCAACAGTAAAGCATCCTCAGACCATTCATGTGTGGGGTTGCTTCTCAGCCAAGGGAGTGGGCTCACTCACAATTTTGCCTAAGAACACAGCCATGAATAAAGAATGGTACCAACACATCCTCTGAGAGCAACTTCTCCCAACCATCCAAGAACAGTTTGGTGACGACCAATGCCTTTTCCAGCATGATGGAGCACCTTGCCATAAGGCAAAAGTGATAACTAAGTGGCTCGGGGAACAAAACATCAAAATTTTGGGTCCATGGCCAGGAAACTCCCCAGACCTTAATCCCATTGAGAACTTGTGTTCGATCCTCAAGAGGCGGGTGGACAAACAAAAACCCACAACTTCTGACAAACTCCAAGCATTGATTATACAAGAATGGCCTGCCATCAGTCAGGATGTGGCCCAGAAGTTAACTGACAGCATGCCAGGGCGGATTGCAGAGGTCTTGAAAAAGAAGGGTCAACACTGCAAATATTGACTCTTTGCATAAACTGAATGTCATTGTCAATGAAAGCCTTTGACACTTATGGAATACTTGTTATTATACTTCAGTGTTACCATAGTAACTACTGACATAACGATCTAAGAACACTGAAGCAGCAAACTTTGTGGAGACCAATACTTGTGTCATTCTCAAAACACCACGACTGTATGGTGTACGTACGTGCCTTCACGTGTGTGTGCCTTCGCATGTGTGTGTCCGTCCGTGCGCGCGCGTGTGTGTGCGTGTGTGTGTGTGTCCGTCCGTGCGTGTGTATACCTCAGTGATGAGTAGAGCCAGTGGAGGGCTGAAGCTGAGGGGGATATCGTAGGGGAAACACCTCACTCTCCTCAACATACTGTAGTGGTCTGGTTCAGGCAGGACTGGGAACTGGACGGTGGGAGAGTGAGAGAGAGAGAGAGAAGGATATATACAGTTGAAGTCGGAACGTTTACATACACCTTAGCCAAATACATTTAAACTCAGTTTTTCACATTCCTGACATTTAATAGTAAACATTCCCTGTTTTAGGTCAGTTAGGATCACCACTTTATTTTAAGAATGTGAAATGTCAGAATAATAGTAGAGAGAATTATTTATTTCAGCTTTTATTTCTTTCATCACATTCCCAGTGGGTCAGAAGTTTACATACACTCAATTAGTATTTGGTAGCATTGCCTTTAAATTGTTTAACTTGGGTCAAATGTTTCGGGTAGCCTTCCATAAGCTTCCCACAATAAGTTGGGTGAATTTTGGCCCATTCCTCCTGACAGAACTGGTGTAACTGAGTCAGGTTTGTAGGCCTCCTTGCTCACACACGATTTTTCAGTTCTGCCCACATATTTTCTACAGGATTGAGGTCAGGGCTTTGTGATGGCCACTCCAATACCTTGACTTTGTTGTCCTTAAGCCATTATGCCACAACTGTCGAAGTATGCTTGGGGTCATTGTCCATTTGGAAGATCAATTTGCTACCAAGCTTTAACTTCCTGACTGATGTCTTGAGATGTTGTTTCAATATATCCACATAATTTTCCTTCCTCATGATGCCATCTATTTTGTGAAGTGCACCAGTCCCTCCTGCAGCAAAGCACCCCCACAACATGATGCTGACACCCCCGTGCTTCACGGTTGGAATGGTGTTCTTCGGCTTGCAAGCCTCCCCCTTTTTCCTCCAAACATAACGATGGTCATTATGGCCAAACAGTTCTATTTTTGGTTCATCAGACCAGAGGAAATTTCTCTAAAAAGTATCATCTTTGTCCCCATGTGCAGTTGCAAACTGTAGTCTGGCTTTTTTATGGAGGTTTTGGAGCAGTGGCTTCTTCCTTGCTGAGCGGCCTTTCAGGTTATGTCGATATAGGACTCGTTTTACTGTGGATATAGATACTTTTGTACCTGTTTCCTCCAGCATCTTCAAGGTCCTTTGCTGTTGTTCTGGGATTGATTTGCAGTTTTCGTACCAAAGTACGTTCATCTCTAGGAGACAGAACGCGTCTCCTTCCTGAGCGGTATGACGGCTGCTTGGTCCCATGGTGTTTATACTTGCATACTATTGTTTGTACAGATGAACGTAGTACCTTCAGGTGTTTGGAAATTGCTCCCAAGGATGAACCAGACTTGTGGTCTACAATTTTTTTTCTGAGGTGATTTCTTCTGATTTTCCGATGATGTCGAGCAAAGAGGCACTGAGTTTGAAGGTAAGCCTTGAAATACATCCACAGGTACACCTCCAGTTGACTCAAATGATGTCTAAATACAATGACTTTACTTGGTTTATACACAGTAAATAAGACCCCAGGCACTGCCACACACACACACAATGCCAGACAGTGTAGTGACTCACCTTCCCAGTGACCAATGAGAAGAGGAGGATTCCCAGCGACCACCAATCAACTGCGTGGCTGTAGGGTCCCCCACTCAGAACTTCAGGGGCTAGAGAAACACACACACACACAGCAGAACATGTCTGTCACACACTGTATATCTCGCTGTGTGTGTGTAGACTGTGTATGTATGTATGTGTGTGTGTCTCTGTATGTGTGTGTGTGTAGACTGTGTGTGTGTGCACACCCATGTACTGGATGGTTCCACAGATAGTGAAGGCTCTTCCTCCTCTCTCCAGACGACGGGACAAACCAAAGTCAGCCAGACGGAGGTGGCCTGGAATAAACCATTATTACTGTTATTAGTACTGGAATAAACCATTATTACTGTTATCAGTACTGGTATAAACCATTATTACTGTTATCAGTACTGGAATAAACCATTATTACTGTTATCAGTACTGGTATAAACCATTATTACTGTTATTAGTACTGGAATAAACCATTATTACTGTTATCAGTACTGGAATAAACTATTTTTATTCTCATTATGATTGTCACCATCACTCCAGTTATACATGCCTACTGTTCTAGACAGGAACATCTCTGTTGGTCTTCCTGTGTTCCATACTGAGTAGCTACTGTAGACGCCACAGGGACATCGGGCATTACAATGTGACTGACTGACAGCTGTGTTCCAGAACATTGTGTTCTACAAACTGTTATAATCTAGAATGTTTTGTCTGTTGTAGTCTCGTGTTGCCACCCCCCCCCTCGGAGGACGGGCGAATATTGAATTGCAAAAATGTCCACATGGCTGCTTTGCTTTGCTACCATTATTTTGTTTTTTTAAGGACACAAAAATTAGAGACAGTGGGAGAACCTATTCAAGGAATCAAATACATGTTTAAAAATGATGTATTATTAGCTAGTTAGCCAGCTGGCTACAGTAGGCCAAGAGAGCTTCTAGTTACTTTACACACTGTTTAGCTAACTGAATTTAATGTCAACAGATAGCTAACTTCCTATTAGCTAGCTATCTTGATGTAATCATTGTAAATTAAAAACAGTCTCATACATGGTAGAGGGTGAACTTGGGGAGAGTGTAGGCTACTGGATAGGACAGGTCATTTTGTGTGAGGACAGTGAAAATATTCTGCAGTTCCAGTCCCTAGAGGGAAAACCCTTGAGAACAGAGAGACAATAACATAATATTCAGGGCGGTGTGGCCCACCCTGGTGTGGCCCGTCTTCTTGTTTTGAGCTGATAGGAGCGGACCCTGGTGTGGCCCGTCTTCTTGTTTTGAGCTGATAGGAGCGGACCCTGGTGTGGCCCGTCTTCTTGTTTTAAGCTGATAGGAGCGGACCCTGGTGTGGCCCGTCTTCTTGTTTTAAGCTGATAGGAGCGGACCCTGGTGTGGCCCGTCTTCTTGTTTTAAGCTGATAGGAGCGGACCCTGGTGTGGCCCGTCTTCTTGTTTTAAGCTGATAGGAGCGGACCCTGGTGTGGCTCGTCGCCGCTCACCCATCCGTGACAAGGATTGACGAGTTGTACGTTCCGAGATGTCGTTCTTCACACCACTGTTGTACTGTGCTGTTATTGGTCTGTTTGTGGCCTGCCTGTTAGCTTACATGATTCCTCCCATTCTCCTTCCACTCCTCTCATCAACAAGGTGTTTTCACCCACAGGACTGCAGCTGACTGGATGGTTTCTGTTTGGCGCACCATTCTGGGTAAACACTAGACACTGTCGTGCGTGAAAAGCCCTGGAGGCTGGCAGGTTCTGAGATACTGGAACCGGCGCACCTGGCACCAACAATCATACCATGCTCAAAGTCACTTAGGTCACTTGTTTTGCCCATTCTAACGTTGAATCGAACAGTAACTGAATGCCTTGATGCCTGTCTGCCTGCTTGATTTAGCACGGCCACGTGACTCACTGTCTGTAGGAGCTAAACATTTTCCTGGATAGGGTGGTGTACCTAATAAACTGGCCAGACTGACTGTTCTCAATTTAAAATAATACATTACACAATATATGAGGCAAACCATATACCAGATTCTGTACATTCCATTTAAGTGCTGACATACTGTCGCTGATTAAGCCTTCGCTCCTGGATGGTAAAACTCTCTCTGACACACGGCGTAACTTTACCTTGGTCCGTGAGCAGAATGTTCTCCATCTACAGTAGAACACACAATAGTCACATGTTTAGAAGGTTACATCACATCCAGACACTGCAACATATACAGGGAGCTCCATACTTCACTGGACAGGGACCATGTGTTGGTTATTCTGGTTCTGTACTCCAGCACTTTGAGTTTGAAAGGATACAATGAGGATGAGGATGAAGTGCAGACGGTCAGCTTTAACTTGAGGGTATTTATCATGAAACCAACACTTTACATGTTGCGTTCATATTTTTGTTCAGTATTCATTGGTTGACGTATGGAACAGCTCTGATGTCATTTCCATTCTAGCTCTTACCTTCACATCTCTGTGGATGATCCCAAAGTCATGGAGGAACCCTGGAGAGACAGACAACATAGTCAGCATCCTGGACACAACCACAACATAGTCAGCATCCTGGACACAACCACAACATAGTCAGCATCCTGGACACAACCACAACATAGTCAGCATTTGTCTAGTGTGTGTGTGTGGTGTGTGTGTGTGTGTGTGTGTGTGTGTGTGTGTGTGAGTGTGGGTGTGTGCATACTCACCAAGAGCGCAGCCTAACTCTGCAGCAAACACCCTGACAGCGTCCTCGCTGAACTGGCCAATCATCAACCAGTATGTATACAGGTCCCCGGTACTGCAGTAGTCACACACTAGAGAGACACACAGTATGAGAGAGCATCAACATGTTAGGCTGAAACACAGTGGGGGGTGAGGAGAGGAGGGAGGGAGGATCTGGGTCACATTCTAACTCAGTGGCTGACTCAGAGGGGGGAGGAAGGGTTGAGAAATAGAGAGGGAAAGAGGAGTGAGGGGGTCAGAGCTGGGACAAATGGCTCTCCAGAGGGCTCTGGTCGTAAGTAGTGCACTTTATAGGGAATAGGGTGCAATTTGGGACGTGGCAGTCCAACAGGAGAGGAACAGGAGGAAACCTAGAGAGGAACCAGACAGGAGCATCAACACGTGTCCAAGCAACAGTTTATAAGGCTGAACGGATACAGGAGAGGGATTAGAACTGGGCGGGACTAAGACCCCAGGTGGTCTGTTATTGGTGGAGAGTGCAGAGCTGAGGGGTGAGTTGAGGTTCCTGTGTGAGGGCAGTGGGATAATGAGGTTAAGGGTAGTGGGACAGTGAGATAATGAGGTTAAGGGTAGTGGGACAGTGAGATAATGAGGTTAAGGGAATTGATAGTGAGATAATGAGGTTAAGGGCAGTGAGACAGTGAGATAATGAGGTTAAGGGCAGTGGGATAATGAGGTTAAGGGCAGTGAGACAGTGAGATAATGAGGTTAAGGGCAGTGGGATAATGAGGTTAAGGGCAGTGGGATAATGAGGTTAAGGGCAGTGGGATAATGAGGTTAAGGGCAGTGTGATAATGAGGTTAAGGGCGGTGGGATAATGAAGTTAAGGGCAGTGGGATAATGAGGTTAAGGGCAGTGGGACAGTGAGATAATGAGGTTAAGGGCAGTGGGATAATGAGGTTAAGTGCAGTGGGACAGTGAGATAATGAGGTTAAGGGCAGTGGGATAATGAGGTTAAGGGCAGTGGGATAATGAGGTTAAGGGCAGTGGGATAATGAGGTTAAGGGCAGTGTGATAATGAGGTTAAGGGCGGTGGGATAACGAAGTTAAGGGCAGTGGGATAATGAGGTTAAGGGCAGTGGGACAGTGTGACAGTGAGATAATGAGGTTAAGGGCAGTGGGACAGTGAGATAATGAGGTTAAGGGCAGTGGGACAGTGAGATAATGAGGTTAAGGGCAGTGGGACAGTGAGATAATGAGGTTAAGGGCAGTGGGACAGTGAGATAATGAGGTTATGGGCAGTGGGACAGTGCGTTGTAGGGTCGAGGGGGTTTCTATGTGACTCACTAATATAGAAGTGTCATAGTGTCTGAGTAAGAACACAGTGAGGTTGGTTTTTAGGGTTCAGGGTATTAAGGTTCTATAGGGGTTCAGGGTATCAAGGTTCTATAGGGGTTCAGGGTATTAAGGTTCTATAGGGGTTCAGGGTATCAAGGTTGTATAGGGGTTCAGGTCTAGGTGCTTCCTATGTGACTCACTAATGTAGAGGTGTCTCTGTGTCTGCCAGCAGTCCTGAAGGTCATGGACGAACGGGTGACGCACCTGACGCTGAGGACAAAGGTCACAGTTCAGCCTAAGCGTCATCTCGGTTACCCAGAAGTAAAAATCCCTCGCAAAAAGAAAATCTTTGTCAAAACGGCTCCTTCCCCTAATTTCACCCGTGTTTATCATGGCCAAAAAGTAAAATATATCAGAAATGTTTAAGATGTAGCAATTTTGACTGTGGAATCTGTGGAAAGCATTTATCATCCACACATGGGCTTGATCACTGCACCAGTTAAAGACCTCCTTCGACCAATCCTGACTCGTCCAAATAATCAATGACGAAAACCAGAAACAAACTGCTTGTAATCACGTATTTCTACTTGCAGTTTACATGGAGTATCTGTCCAAAAGAGACTAGCTTGAGTGACACTAGGGGTCAACCAGGGTCAGGACAGGGGTCAAAAGTTACAGCAGTGGGTGTCTGTGTGTCTCTTCACAGTCCCGGCTGTTCCATAAGGTGTATTTTTATCCGTTATTTAAATCTGATTCTACTGCTTGCATCAGTTACCTGATGTGGAACAGAGTTCCATGTAGTCATGGCTCTATGTAGTACTGTGTTCCTCCCATAGTCTGTTCTGGACTTGGGGACTGTGAAGAGACCTCTGGTGACGTGTCTTGTGGGGTCTGCATGTCAGAGTATTTTAAACAGACAGCTCGGTACATTCAGCTTGTCAACACTTCTTACAAAAACAAGTAGTGATGAAGTCAATCTCTCCTCCACTTTGAGCCAGGAGAGATTAACATGCATATTATTAATGTTAGCTCTCCATGTACTTTTGAGGTCCAGCCGTGTTGCCCTGTTCTGAGCCAACTGTCATTTTCCGAGGTCCCTCTTTGTGGCACCTGACCACACGACTGAACAGTAGTCCAGGTGCGACAGAACTAGAGCCTGTAGGACCTGCCTTGTTGATAGTGTTGTTAAGAAGGCAGAGCAGCACTTTATTACGGACAGACTTCTGCGTCTTGTGCGTTGCAAGATAAATGTACACATACATGTTATTTAAGCGTTGCACTGCTTACGAGCGTCTGTTGCCAGGCGCTAAAATAGAACTTGGTTCTATTAGTGACGCTGAACGCGCTGCAAGTCCCGCCTCTCCCATCTCCTCATTGGTGTTAAGGATCATATACCAACGTGGGTGATTGGAAGATGAACTGAGGTCCACGCTACAGTCGGTGGTGGTGATGTACCTTAAGGTTGGTTGCCAAGCGCCATATAAAGTCCACAAGAAAAAGAAGCCTGAAGGAGGAGAGATGACTAGAAACGATTTGGTTGACCGTTTTATCTGTGGATTAATTGTCGGAGTAGAGGACCTTGTGCATTTCAGGTAAAATAACAACCCAATGTTTATATACCAGGACGAATTAGCTAGCAACAGCAAGCTAGCTAGATGAATTGTCATAAATGTTTAATGTGTTTCGACCTGTCCCTAAATTAACGTAATTGGTTCAGAGTTTGTTTTGATGTTTCAACCTGCGTGTCAGTGATCACGTTTTGGGCGGAGATGGCGCGTGTGCGGTTTGGTCAGCATCTTAGCTACTGTTGTATCAACATGTTTTGACCATGACAGTTTACAGTCCAGGGTTACTCCAAGCAGTTTAGTCTCCTCAACTTGCTAAATTAACACATTATTTATTACAAGATGTAGTTGAGGTTTAGTGAATGATTTGTCCCAAATACAATGCTTTAAGTTTTGGAAATATTTAGGACTAACTTATTCCTTGCCACCCATTCTGAAACTAACTGCAGCTCTTTGTTAAGTGTTGCAGTGATTTCAGTCGCTGTAGTAGCTGACGTGTATAGTGTTGAGTCATCCGCATACATAGATACACTGGCTTTACTCAAGACCAGTGGAATGTCGTTAGCAAAGATTGAAAAAAGTAAGGGGCCTAGACAGCTGCCCTGGGGAATGCCTGATTCTACCTGGATTATGTTGGAGATTCTTCCATTAAAGAACACCCTCTGTGTTCTGTTAGACAGGTAACTCTTTATCCAGAATATAGCAAGGGGTGTAAAGCCGAAGGTGCTCTGCTTGTTGAATGTCCTTCCCTATAAGCATGCTGAAAGTCTGTTGTCAATTTGTTTACTGTAAAATAGCATTGTATCTGGTCAAACACCATGAAAGGTTGGTTATTTGAGCCAGTAAAGGGGGCTTTATTATTCCTGGGCAGCTATTCTTGCTTCCCTCCAGGCCTGAGGGCACACACTTTCGAGTAGATTAAGATAGAAGAATTGGTAAATAGGAGTGGCAGTGTGTATAGCTAGTCACGGCCCTGTCTAAACCACTATAACAGTGTGTATAGCTAGTCACGGCCCTGTCTAAACCACTATAACAGTGTGTATAGCTAGTCACGGCCCTGTCTAAACCACTATAACAGTGTGTATAGCTAGTCACGGCCCTGTCTAAACCACTATAACAGTGTGTATAGCTAGTCACGGCCCTGTCTAAACCACTATAACAGTGTGTATAGCTAGTCACGGCCCTGTCTAAACCACTATAACAGTGTGTATAGCTAGTCACGGCCCTGTCTAAACCACTATAACAGTGGTTATATGCTATAACAGCACAACCTCTCTCTCTCTCTCTCTCTCTCTCTCTCTCTCACTCACTCACCTGTACTATGACCTCTTCTTTAGACTGTTCCAGAACGCCCAGCCTCAGGATCTCGGACTTAGGGATGACCTGAGAAACACACACACACACCCACACACACACATTATAGCAGCGAAGGTGGGGACCAACTCCATATTAATGCCCCTGATTTTGGCATGAGCAGGTGTCCATATACTGTTGGTCATGTAGTGTATATGACATGTACGCGAGTGTAAAGTGCTATTGGAGGGTTACCTTGACAGCGTAGGTTTTCTGCTTGGCCTTGTCCTTCACCTTCAGTATGGGACCAAAGGATCCTTTAGCGATATAACCCAACACCTGCAACAGGACAGAGGAGGGCAGAGTATAGTCTCCAAAACCCGAGGCAACAATGACTAGGGGCTGGTTTCAATAGAGAGCTAAAGTAATGGGGTCTTTTTGTAGGCTAACTCCGCCATGGCTCGTTGGGTAAAGGCTAGGAGGAAATTAATGGGGTTTCTGGATAAAGGCCGAAAATAAGGTCTGTGGTAAACAAAGGGTTAGGAGATCTTATACGTTTTGTTCTGAGATAATCTTTGTCAGCTAACATCACTGACGCATGTAATCAATACAAGTAAAAAGCTAACAATGTGCTAACATGTAAACAATACAAATACACCTCAGTTGGCCTTTGAAGTCACCAACTCTATGCACAGCTTATCTAGCTTCAAACTAGCGAGTGAAGCGGTCTCTAAACACTTGGCTTTAGTTTACAATCCAAGCGAGCATCTTCCGGATGAGATGGTTACAGCTTGGAGGAAAACACTATTTATGGCATTTCTGTTCGAGCTGGTGAGCAGAAAGTGAACTAACAGGACTAGTGTAGGTTAGACTAGTTTGCTGGTAGGTGTAGTGACGTGAAGATGTCATAACTAATGTGGTAGTTCCATCCTCTGACAGTCAACTGACTTATTTATAATTCATTAAGGTCATATTAAAAGGAAAGATTCACCGATTTTGAATATTATATTGTTTCTGAGGATCTCTGAGTGATGTTCTATCCATTCCCTGTGTCATCTCATGTTTTCATGTGTATCTGTGTTCTTGCTCTTCAAGCAGGCAGCAATGCATCCAGGATGACGTAGCAGTGCGATAAAGCCGCTCTCACTACACTGGACGTTAATAGGAATACAACTTTTTGATCTCGAAATGTCAGATTTCAATCCTGGCCGATGTCGTAATGCAGGAGGTTGTCTTCCCTCAAATGAGCCATTGATCATATGTTTGTGATATTCCTACCTGGATGAATGTGTCATTTAACGGAGGGTCCACAATGTTCCTCCTATTTGTCTCTCTTCAGTCCAGGGTGCATTGCATTGTGCTGCTAAGTGGCTCCACCATACCCCAGTGGCTCCAACATACCCTAGTGGCTCCACCGTACCCCAGTGGCTCCACCATACCCCAGTGGCTCCAACATACCCCAGTGGCTCCACCGTACCCCAGTGGCTCCACCGTACCCCAGTGGCTCCACCATACCCCAGTGGCTCCAACATACCCCAGTGGCTCCACCATACCCCAGTGGCTCCAACATACCCCAGTGGCTCCACCGTACCCCAGTGGCTCCACCGTACCCCAGTGGCTCCACCGTACCCCAGTGGCTCCACCATACCCCAGTGGCTCCACCATACCCCAGTGGCTCCACCGTACCCCAGTGGCTCCACCGTACCCCAGTGGCTCCACCGTACCCCAGTGGCTCCACCGTACCCCAGTGGCTCCACCGTATCTCAGTGGCTCCACCATAGCTCAGGGGCTCCACCATACCCCAGGGGCTCCACCATACCCCAGGGGCTCCACCATACCTCAGGGGCTCCACCATACCTCAGGGGCTCCACCATACCTCAGGGGCTCCACCATACCTCAGGGGCTCCACCATACCCCAGTGGCTCCACCATACCCCAGTGGCTCCACCATACCCCAGTGGCTCCACCATACCCCAGTGGCTCCACCATACCCCAGTGGCTCCACCATACCCCAGTGGCTCCACCATACCCCAGTGGCTCCACCATACCCCAGTGGCTCCATCATACCCCAGTGGCTCCACCATACCCCAGTGGCTCCATCATACCCCAGTGGCTCCATCATACCCCAGTGGCTCCATCATTACACACACCTGTTCCCCATTTTCTCCGTGATTACTCCCCCTTTATTTAGCCCTCAGTAGACAACCGTTATTAGCTAGTATTGTTTTCTCTCTCAGAGGACCAGCAGGCCTCCAGAAGGACTAACTATTCAGTAGTGATGTTCAATGGACCAAATAATGAGAGGCTGACTTACAGAGCTGTTGGGGTTGGTTTGATATTTCACTATTGACTATTTTGAAACAGAGATGTTTTGGTATTTGTGAATGTTGCTTGTTGATGAATTGTGTATATGTTTGTGAAAAAAGGAAGATGTTTTGAGTGATAGTTTACGACTCTTTTACCGCACCTGTGGTTGTGTGGCCAATGGCAGAATAGCATTAAAAACGTGTTAACTATAATTGATGGTGATGGTCGTCCCTGCACGCTGTAACCTGCAGTTTGAACTAACATTATTATTTCAGTTGTTTTCACATAGTCATCTTTATGCATAGATTGGTGCCGCGCGTTTTAGTATGTTTTTCGTCAGTTTTTTTAGCAACGGGATTATGGAGTGCTACTGTTTTACGAAGGTTTTAGCGGTCCTTTTTATCACTGAGGCACTTTTTATTTTTCTCAGCGCCGAACGTACAAGCGAGTCCTCAATTATTTACAACCGAGCCCAGCTCCTGGATTTAGCACACTATTGCACCCCAGGGAAAAGATTTTCCGGACGAGTTGAAAAGGCGACGGCGTGGATGCAGGGCAGGTCGGAAGTGTAAGGCAAAGCTGAGTAAGTACAAGCCGGCTATACCATCTATCATTATGGGCAACATGAGATCGCTGCATAACAAGGTGGATGAGCTTGAGGGTCTGGTCCATGGGCACAGAGAATACCGGGAAGCTAGCCTATTGTGCTTTACAGAGACATGGCTGAATGATAACATCCCCATAGAGAACGTAACTATCAGCGGTTTCCAGACCATCAGAGCGGACAGGGATAGCGCTTCTTCTGGTAAGAGTAAGGGAGGGGTGCTGGCTTTATTAGTTAACAACAGATGGTGTAATCCGAGACATATTACTGTTAAGGAACCGTTTTGTAGCCCGGACATTGAGCTGTTAGCCGTTAGCCTGAGACCCTACTATTTGCCGAGGGAATTCACGGCGCCCATTGCAGTTATTGTTTACATCCCGCCCTCCGCTGACGCAAACAGTGTGTGACGTCATCCACTCTGCTATCGCGAGGTTACAGACAGCGCATCCCAGTGACTTTGCCATTTCGGGGGATTTTAACCATGCATCTCTCTCTTCAACGCTGCCCACGTTCAAACAGTTTGTGAAGTGCCCAACCAGGAATAATAAAACTCTGGACTGTGAAGGATGCATACAACTCCACTGCACTCCCTCCCCTCGGTAGATAGGATCACAACCTTGTCCACCTCACCCCACTCTACAGGCCTATGGTCCAACAGCAGCCAGTGACCACTAGGACCATTAGGAGATGATCCCCGGAGACAAATTAGGCCCTAGAGGACTACTTTGAAACAACAGAATGGGATGTGCTCTGTGAGGCTCATGGGGAGGACATTGATAGACTTACAGACTGCATAACAGACTATATACATTTTTGTGTAGACAACACTATACCCACCAGGAAGGTACGCTGTTTTCCAAATAATAAACCCTGAGTCACCAGCGACCTGAAGGCCCTGCTGAATGAGAAAAAGAGGACTTTCAAGGAGGGGGACAGGGACAAATTGCAATGCGTCCAGAGGGAGCTGAAGTTGCGGATTGCTGAGGGGAAGAGAGGGTATAAGGAGAAGATGGAGGACAAGCTGAGGCAGAGCCAGGTGAGAGAGGTGTGGAAGGGTATGAGAAATATCACTGGCTTCAAAAAGTCAAACAGTGGGCAGACGGAGGGGACCCAGGACAGAGCCAATGAGCCGAACCAATTTTTTAACAGGTTCAATACTGGCCCTGTCCACCTCCCCTCCAGCTCCCCAGGCCACACAATTTTTTAACAGGTTCAATACTGGCCCTGTCCCACCCCCACTTTGCTCATAACACCTCTGTTAAGACAATCAGCGACCCCCTCCCCACCTCCGCCCCCACTCCCTCTGGACTGATCCTCAACACCCCCCTTCCCCCCACCTGGGCTGGCTTTCACCACCAACCAAGTGAAGAGAGAGCTGGAGAGACTACATCAGTGGAAAGAGGCGGGCCCTGATGGCATCAGCCAAAGGGTGCTTAGGGTCTGTGTTGACCAACTGTGTGGAATACTCCAGCGACACTTCAACCTTGGCCTGAGCCTGGAAAGGGTCCCTGTGGAAAACATCCTGCCTGGTCCCAGTGCCCAAGAAGGCACACCCCACTGTCCTGAATGACTTCAGAACTGTAGCGCTAACATCCCACATCGTGAAGACCCTGGAAAGGTTAGTCCTCGATCACCTCAGACCCATGGTGTATACATCACTGGACCCTCTGCAGTTTGCATACCAGCACAACATTGGGGTGGATGATGCAATATGTTATTTGACTTCACCAGTGTCTTCAATACCATTCAGCCCCTGCTACTGGGTGAGAAGAGGATGAAAGTGGAAGCACTCTTAGTCTCCTGGGTCACGGACTACCTGACCGGTGGGCCACAATTTGTGCGGCTACAGAGCTGTGTGTCAGAACGGGCAGTGAGCAACACAGGGGCCCCCCAGGGAACGGTCCTGTCCCCCTTCCTGTTCACCCTCTACACCTCAGACTTCAGATATAACTCTGAAAAATGCCACCTACAGAAGTTCTAGGATGACTCTGCTATTGTAGGGTGCATCAGGGGTGGGCAGGAGGAGGAGTACAGGAGCACAATCAGTGACTTTGTGTTGTGGTGTGAGCAGAACCACTTTCAGATCAACATCAGCAAAACAAAGGAGATGGTGGTGGACTTCAGAAGAACCAAGGCATAACCGACTGCAGTCCCTATACAGGGGATGGATGTGGAAATGGTTGGGTCATATAAGTTCCTGGGAGTCCATATGGACAACAGGCTGGAATGGGCTGGTAACACCGGGGCTCTGTACAAAAAGGGCTGAGGTCCTTCAACGTGTGCAGTAGACAACTGCATACTTTCTACCAGTGCCATCTTTTTTGCAGTGGTGTGCTGGGGCGCCAACATAAAGGCTGTGATGCTTCTCGGGTAAATAAGCTGATCAGGAAGGTTAGCTTTGTTCTGGGGATTAGCCTTGACACTCTATAGGAGGTGGCGAACATAAAAGTAAGTATTTTGAAAATAATTGTATGAATTGACATTGCCAATAAATATGCACAATATGTAAAAACCAGCTCCTCCCTCGACAGAGATCGATCATCTGGAAAAGTAAAGCAAATAGCATGTGCATTGAGAAAGTATTCAGACCCCTTGATTTTTTCCACATTTTGTTAAGTTACAGCCTTACTCTAAAATTCAAATCTACACACAATACCCCATAATGACACAATACCCCATAATGACAAAGCGAAAAAAGGTCTTTAGAAATGTTTGATAATTATTTATTTTTTTAAATCAGCTCCTCCCTCAACGGGATTGATCTACTTAACGTTTTAAGGCTTCGGCCCACCACCTAATCTTTCGATGGTGATGACTTTTTACAGCCCATTTTCTTGTCCGAGCCGACAAGGTGAAATACCTGTAGATGTGTCCTTGAGCAAGGCACGTAACCTTAATTTGCTCCAGGGGCTGACCCTGTAGGTAGGCCATCATTGTAAATAAGAATTTGTTCTTAACTATATCCTGTCCCAGCTTGTTTTCCCTGGCTAAACTAGCTGGCTAAACTAGCTGGCTAGCTAGACTATGATAGTTTTCGTCCTCACTGCACCATCAACCTCGAAACTCCTTTGCTAGTTATAACTAAGAAATTTGCTGGAAATAAACGTGAAAATGATTTCTTGCTTATTGTTTTGTTGATAGTCATGACTGATTCGAGATATCTGTGGCAAAGGATATCAATGCTACTTAATATGGATCCAAGTTCAGTTTTGAGATCCACTGGCGTCATTGGCGTAGGGTTAGCTGGACGTTTCTGATCTTGGAACTGTGGAATCTGGCAGCCTGTCCCCACTTGGCTTGATGGGATATGTAATGATTTTGCCAACACAGCCAGATGTGTATACAGTCTTGTACCCTTTTTCTCCCCAATTTTTTATCTTGTCTCATCGCTGCAACTCCCCAACGGGCTTGGGAGAGGCAAAGGTGGAGTCATGCGTCCTCCAAAACATGAACCGCCAAACCACGCTCCTTAACACGGTAAACTAGCATCCGGGGTCAGCCTGCAGGGCCATTCACTCAGTTTAGCTCAACATTGATTGGATTTTATTTTAATACTTTTTTTTCTTTTTATCAAGGGAGGCCAAATGCTCGCTGGCTTCCCTTGCATTCAATGCTACGGGCGGCAACAATGTTATACTCCTTTTGACCACACAGAATTAGATAGATGGTCTACACATACAGAGACAGAGGGGGGCGCTGTTTCGTTCGATCGGATGCTTTCTCCGGTGAATTGAAGGACATTTATGAAACACAGAAACAAAATAAATTATTTTGTATGTGGAAGCCTGGTTTCTCTTGGCATCCATGAATACACGCCACTGCTGACGACGGACTCTTTTGGCATAGAGAGGACCTGTACGTCACTGCTGATGACTTTGGCATAGAGAGGACCTGTACGTCACTGCTGATGACTTTGGCATAGAGAGGACCTGTACGTCACTGCTGATGACTTTGGCATAGAAAGGACCTGTACGTCACTGCTGATGACTTTGGCATAGAGAGGACCTGTACGTCACTGCTGATGACTTTGGCATAGAGAGGACCTGTACGTCACTGCTGATGACTTTGGTATAGAGAGGACCTGTACGTCACTGCTGAGGACTTTGGCATAGAGAGGACCTGTACGTCACTGCTGATGACTTTGGCATAGAGAGGACCTGTACGTCACTGCTGATGACTTTGGCATAGAGAGGACCTGTACGTCACTGCTGATGACTTTGGCATAGAGAGGACCTGTACGTCACTGCTGATGACTTTGGCATAGAGAGGACCTGTACGTCACTGCTGATGACTTTGGCATAGAGAGGACCTGTACGTCACTGCTGATGACTTTGGCATAGAGAGGACCTGTACGTCACTGCTGATGACTTTGGCATAGAGAGGACCTGTACGTCACTGCTGATGACTTTGGCATAGAGAGGACCTGTACGTCACTGCTGATGACTTTGGCATAGAGAGGACCTGTACGTCACTGCTGATGACTTAGGTATAGAGAGGACCTGTACGTCACTGCTGATGACTTTGGTATAGAGAGGACCTGTACGTCACTGCTGATGACTTTGGCATAGAGAGGACCTGTACGTCACTGCTGATGACTTTGGTATAGAGAGGACCTGTACGTCACTGCTGATGACTTTGGCATAGAGAGGACCTGTACGTCACTGCTGATGACTTTGGTATAGAGAGGACCTGTACGTCACTGCTGATGACTTTGGCATAGAGAGGACCTGTACGTCACTGCTGATGACTTTGGCATAGAGAGGACCTGTACGTCACTGCTGATGACTTTGGCATAGAGAGGACCTGTACGTCACTGCTGATGACTTTGGTATAGAGAGGACCTGTACGTCACTGCTGATGACTTTGGCATAGAGAGGACCTGTACGTCACTGCTGATGACTTTGGCATAGAGAGGACCTGTACGTCACTGCTGATGACTTTGGCATAGAGAGGACCTGTACGTCACTGCTGATGACTTTGGTATAGAGAGGACCTGTACGTCACTGCTGATGACTTTGGCATAGAGAGGACCTGTACGTCACTGCTGATGACTTTGGCATAGAGAGGACCTGTACGTCACTGCCTATATCACTACCTTATCCGCTTGAATAATACAACATAGTAGCTAGACTTCAAGATGAAGATCACCAAGGTTATTTTTAATCAGTGCATTTCACAAGTGGCTGCAAAGGTTTAGCAAACTTTGGTTTAGAATCGCACCATTCTGTCATGTCTATTGCCTAGTCACTGTTGCCTAGTCACTGTTGCCTAGTCACTGTTGCCTAGTCACTGTTGCCTAGTCACTGTTGCCTAGTCGCTGTTGCCTAGTCGCTGTTGCCTAGTCGCTGTTGCCTAGTCACTGTTGCCTAGTCACTGTTGCCTAGTCACTGTTGCCTAGTCACTGTTGCCTAGTCACTGTTGCCTAGTCACTGTTGCCTAGGGTCGGGTTATTGAGAAAGAGTAAAGGGGACAGCAGTCAGACCATTATTACACCAGTATTGCATGTTGTCCTGGTGTGTGTGTGTGTGTGTGAATGTACTGTATGTTCCATGCGTCCGTGTGCGTGTGTGTGTGTGCGTGTATGTGTGTGCGTGTATGCGTGCGTGTATGTGTGTGCGTGTATGTGTATGCGTGCGTGCGTGTGTCCTACCTGGAAGTGTTGGTGTCCTGGCACAGCTCTGTGGGGGAACTCAGGGAGGAACATGGATATGAAGCCAGGTAGACTCCACTCTGCTCTCAGTCTATCTGGCCCTCCTCCCCCTAACACCTGGTCTGGAATAGGCGGGGTCTTGTCTCTGACCATCCTCCGTTGGCCGAGCCGCAGGGTGGGAGGGGCCAGGCGACAGAGGCTGGCAGGGATGGACAGACCGACGGATGAAAATAATCCCCTCCATCCTGAAGAACATGGAGTCTCTTCTCTTCTCTCTGACTCTGCTGGGGGTCTCTGTGGACGGGGAAGGTACCAGACATCCATGGGGAGGAAAGACAGAGAATCAATTCCAAACAGCCCAAGTCCTGTCTAGTCCTGTCTAGTCCTGCCTAGTCCTGTCTAGTCCTAGTAGAGGCTACCTCACCATCCTCTTTACTAGACCTCTCTTGTTTCTCTTCAATGTATCTTCTCCCTCTTCTCTTTCACTCCATCTCTCTCTCTTTCCTCACTTCTAGCTGATTGTGTCAGGATGAAATCATTAGTGTTTAATTGGTTCAGAGTTGTCTGTCTGCATCACATCCTGTCGGCGTCCTGGGGCTATCAGGACATGTATTAAAGATCCAATATCAAAACATATCTGGGTTATAATTCAGTACCTTACTGTGATTGGTTTATATTACAATAGTTTAAAAGAATCACAAACAATCTTAATAGTAGGGAAGTTGAATGACTGGTCACTATGGGGAGAATGACTGGTCAGCACAGTCACTATGGGGAGAATGACTGGTCAGCACAGTCACTATGGGGAGAATGACTGGTCAGCACAGTCACTATGGGGAGAATGACTGGTCAGCACAGTCACTATGGGGAGAATGACTGGTCAGCACAGTCACTATGGGGAGAATGACTGGCCAGCAGTCACTATGGGGAGAATGACTGGCCAGCAGTCACTATGGGGAGAATGACTGGCCAGCAGTCACTATGGGGAGAATGACTGGCCAGCAGTCACTATGGGGAGAATGACTGGCCAGCAGTCACTATGGGGAGAATGACTGGCCAGCAGGCGCTGGCCACACACCAATACACTAAAATGAACAGTCCAATTATCACTTAAATAGCAGACAACCAAAACGTAAAATGTGTTCACAAAAAATATTGTTCTCACATGAGTTAGAACACTACAACCCAAACATGTGATACACTAGACCACGCTGTCGAACCAGTGACGCATACATTATTCCCAGATTGTGTGTTGGTTTTGATCAGTGTTGGTTTTAACAGGACGTGCAACCTCACCTCATCTCCCTTCACTCGCGCAATGAGTGATGTACAAAACAGTGGTGTGTTTCTGATCTGTGTTGGTGACCCCTGTATCAACATGCAACATTCCAACATGTAGCATGTGTTCTGCAGGTTGTCCTCCAACCAGTGATGTAAACATATCTCCAGGTTCCATGTGGTTTTTGAGTTGTGGTAGTTTCAACAAGGCATATCCCCGTAATAGATGAGTGATTTATTGCCAATTGTCTAAACAGGGTTTTTGGTGTTTGTGCATTTTATAAATATGATTACTATTGTTGCACATGTATGTGTAGATGGTAAATAGCATGTTCAATATATCACATCTGTTTCTACATATTGATTGCGATCCTGTGTGTTTCGACATCGAGATATTTATAAATGTTCAACTTAACTTTTAGGAATATAGATGAAACTTTCAACATTAATTTCCAACGGCATTGTACTTAATCCAGTAAAATATGCTGAATTAGTCTAAACAGGTGCTGTGATTTATGTATTTTGAGGATATAGGCCTACCATAAATCACCAAACCGTTTTGCCCCTGCCTATTAATAACAAAGAGCAATTTCTCAAGCCATAATTGATGTCGGACTGTCAGGAAGTGATCGGAGACGGGTTGTGGATGTGAGCCCCCTGATCTCATGCACTGAGCTGGCGTCTTCTGATTAATGAAGGAGGTCATCCTTAACAACTCTCACTGATGAAGTCATAGCAGCGGTGAACCTGAGAGAGAGGAAGAGCCCTGTTATCTCACCTGGCTGGCTTTACTGGCGTCCGCCCCCATCTGGTCTGTCTCTCAGCTTGTCGTCATCCACCACGACACTGCGTCTTCATCATCATTCTCCTCATCCCAACTCCAACCTCGTCCCATGCTAGTCGCTCTTCACAGCCCTCACTCTGTAACACACACCGCCACTACACGATGCCCGGCCGTCCGTAGTAAAACATGAGTAGCTAGTACTTCCTGAAGTCTTCCACCATGTCGTCGACAGCAGACAGAGCAGATTTGGCGACATAAACAAAATAATCCCTTCTGTAGGACACGTCAACACTACATCCGCCCACATGGCGCTTATCCAATCAGACTGGGAGCTTGTAGCGTTATATGTCCCCGGCCCCGCCCTCTCAAAGGAGATTCTCCACTATAGACTAATTATATATTTATACAGATTAAACACAGTAAAGACAATGATAAAAATTTACTTTGTAGTTAAGGACAATAAACACTTGTTGTTCAGCTGTTAATGTAATGTAGTTACATGAAGTTGAAAAGTACAAATGTAAAGGTTTTTATCCAGTTGAATCCCAACTGCAGTGGTCATTAATTTACAATGTGTCAGACTGAGGCAGCAGCCTACATCTTCCTGTATCTGTTCTCCTCTCTTTCTGTTAAGTGATTCCTGGTCCAGTCAAATCAAATCCAACAATCTAATACAATGTATTTCTCACATGCATTGAATACAACAATCCAGTTTAAAAATACAACTAACACAAGAGGAATAAAATAAAATACACACTAATGGAGCTATATACAGGAAGTACCAGATCAATGTGGAGCTATATACAGGAAGTACCAGATCAATGTGGAGCTATATACAGGAAGTACCAGATCAATGTGGAGCTATATACAGGAAGTACCAGATCAATGTGGAGCTATATACAGGAAGTACCAGATCAATGTGGAGCTATATACAGGAAGTACCAGATCAATGTGGAACTATATACAGGAAGTACCAGATCAATGTGGAGCTATATACAGGAAGTACCAGATCAATGTGGAGCTATATACAGGAAGTACCAGATCAATATGGAGCTATATACAGGAAGTACCAGATCAATGTGGAGCTATATACAGGAAGTACCATATCAATGTGGAGCTATATACAGGAAGTACCAGTACCAGATCAATGTGGCGCTATATACAGGAAGTAACAGTACCAGATCAATGTGGCGCTATATACAGGAAGTACCAGATCAATGTGGAGCTATATACAGGAAGTACCAGATCAATGTGGAGCTATATACAGGAAGTACCAGATCAATGTGGAGCTATATACAGGAAGTACCAGATCAATGTGGAGCTATATACAGGAAGTACCAGTACCAGATCAATGTGGAGCTATATACAGGAAGTACCAGTACCAGATCAATGTGGAGCTACACTGGGGCCCAAAAGTACTTTAAAATATTACTTAACAATCCTAAAGAAATGTATGTACTTTTTACTCCATACATTTCCCTGACACCTAAAAGTAGGACAGGAAAATGGTCCAATTCACAAACTTAAGAGAACATCCCTGATCATCCCTACTGACTCTGATCTGGTGGACTCACTAAACACACATGCTTTGTTTGTAAATTATGTCTGAGGTTTGGAGCATGCCCATATCTAACCGTAAATTTAAAAAACAAGACAATTGTGCCATCTGGTTGGCTTAATATGGAATTTTAAATGATTTATACTTCAGTATATTTTAGTAATTGCAATTACTTTCAAAACTTAAGTATAGTTAAACTAAATACTTTGACTTTTACTAAAGTATGATTTTACTGAGTCATTTCCTATGAAGGTATCTTTACTTTTACTCAAGTATGACAATTATATACATTTTCCACCACTGACCTTTACTCAGTACTTTTAACAAGTGTGCAACAGGTACACCTCCAGTTGACTCAAATGATGTCAATTAGCCTATCAAGCTTCTAAAGCCATGACATTTTCTTCTGACCCACTGGAATTGTGATATAGTGAATTATAAGTGAAATAATCTGTCTAAACAATTGTTGGAAGAATTGCTTGTCATGCACAAAGTAGATGTCCTAACTGACTTGCCTGCTAATTGACATCATTGGAGTCAATTGGAGGTGTACCTGTGGATGCATTTCAAGCCCTACTTTCAAACTCAGTGCCTCTTTGCTCGACATCATGGGAAAATCAGAAGAAATCAGCCAAGACCTCAGAAAGAAAATTGTAGACCTCCACATGTCTGGTTCATTCTTGTGAGCAATTTCCAAACACCTGAAGGTACCACGCTCATCTGTACAAACAATAGTACGCAAGTATAAACACCATGGGACCAAGCAGCCGTCACACCGCTCAGGAAGGAGACTCGCCACTCAGCAAGTTAAAAGCCACTGCTCCAAAACCGCCATAAAAAAGCCAGACTACGGTTTGCAACTGCACATGGGGACAAAGAACGTACTTTTTAGAGAAATGTCCTCTGGTCTGATGAAACTAAAATAGAACTGTTTGGCCATAATGACCATCGTTATGTTTGGAGGAAAAAGGGGGAGGCTTGCAAGCTGAAGAACACCATCCCAACCGTGAAGTACGGGGGTGGCAGCATCATGTTGTGGGGGTGCTTTGCTGCAGGAGGGACTGGTGCACTTCACAAAATAGATGGCATCATGAAGGAAAATTATGTGGATATATTGAAGCAACATCTCAAGACATCAGTCAGGAAGTTAAAGCTTGGTCGCAAATGGGTCTTCCAAATGGACAATGACCCCAAGCATACTTCCAAAGTTGTGACAAAATGGTTTAAGGACAACAAAGTCAAGGTATTGGAGTGGCCATCACAAAGCCCTGACCTCAATCCTATAGAACATTTGTGGGCAGAACTGAATAAGCGTGTGAGAGCAAGGAGGCCTACAAACCTGACTCAGTTACACCAGTTCTGTCAGGAGGAATGGGCCACAATTCACCCAACTTATTGTGGGAAGCTTGTGGAAGGCTACCTGAAACGTTTGACCCAAGTTAAACAATTTAAAGGCAATGCTACCAAATACTAATTGAGTGTATGTAAACTTCTGACCCACTGGGAATGTGATGAAAGAAATAAAAGCTGAAATAAATAACTACTATTTTTCTGACATTTCACATTCTTAAAATAAAGTGGTGATCCTAACTGACCTAAGACAGGGAATTTTTACTAGAATTAAATGTCAGGAATTGTGAAAAACTGAGTTTAAATGTATTTTGCTAAGGTGTATGTGAACTTCAACTGTAAATAATGGAGTCATGGTATATAAATAGTGTTGTCATGGTATATATAAATACTGTACTAAATCAATCCTGCCCTTCTTTCTAAATTAACTTCTAGGCGAACCAGTGTTGGAATGTTTGGTGAGGAGGAGCATCCCTGCGTGTGGGTGTGACTATCAATGAGAACCAACCAATAACAGACAAGACGAGGGCGCTGCGTTTTTATGAACATTTATTCCTCTGTACATCTCCACAGCAGCCGTTTAGATGATGCCAATCTGGAACACAAGACATGCCAGGCGTTAGCCAGGCGTCAGAACATTTCTAAAGCATCACAGAGCAGGTGGTCTCTGGCATCAGTGGTTCCTTTGAGTCAGTCAGTATTCATCAGAAATTAAATCATACATCATCTGCTCAGAGCATCTCCTGCAGTCCGATTGGATACCACACATCTAGTCTCCAATGCTATTGGCTGACAGTGCATCTCAGTACTCTCCTATAGATGGACTAGGGTCCCGTCTTAACAACGCTACATTTAAACAGATTTAAATAATGGTAGAATTAAAACAAAAACACAGGAAGTAATCCATGGCTGTCTCACCTTGTTGGCGACATCCAACGCATCGTAATCTGGAGCGAGACGCACGTATGCCTTCTTCTCACCATCAGGCCTGGATGGACAGAGGGGAGCGTGAGGAGGAGGAGACAGAAGGAAGGGGTGAGAAGGGAGACTGCTATCTCCAGGTATGTGTACCTATGATCCATTACCAGTACTTCCCTAACTTTCTACAGAGCCTAAGTTGAAAGAACAGCTAGACACGTCTAAAATAACATACAATAACAGACAAGAGGAGAGCGTGTGTATGTATAATACAACATTCTGCTAACTTTCCAAATTCCATACTTTAATAGAAAACCTGGTTGAAAGATTCTCAGAACCTGGAAGGCAAGATATTCAGAATCCTCCAAACAGGATTTTGGGAAAATTACAGAATTGTTACTCTACACACATCCCGGAGTCAAACACACAAAACAGGTTATAGCAATGTCACCATTTTTTGTGGGGTTCCTGAGGGTACGTCTAAATGCTTTAAGAACTGGTAGAATGTACAGACAAGGATATGGTAAGATGAGAGTTCAGTGTAGGTAAACCTAGACGTTGAATAACGCTGAAAGAGGTTGCATCTCCGAATGTGTGTGTGGGGGAGGAGCTATCTGAGGCATGTTGAGCAGGACTAGAGGCTCTACAGGGAAATAAACAAGATCTAACAGAAACAGCAATAGACAAGGCATATTGACATTAGAGGCATAAAGCAATCACAGGTGGCAATGGTGAGGACTGCTAACAGTGGCTAACGATGGATAATAGCTAGTTAGCTGGTGAGGACTGCTAACAGTGGCTAACAATGGATAATAGCTAGTTAGCTTGTGAGGACTGCTAACAGTGGCTAACAATGGATAATAGCTAGTTAGCTTGTGAGGACTGCTAACAGTGGCTAACGATGGATAATAGCTAGTTAGCTTGTGAGGACTGCTAACAGTGGCTAACAATGGATAATAGCTAGTTAGCTTGTGAGGACTGCTAACAGTGGCTAACGATGGATAATAGCTAGTTAGCTTGTGAGGACTGCTAACAGTGGCTAACAATGGATAATAGCTAGTTAGCTTGTGAGGACTGCTAACAGTGGCTAACAATGGATAATAGCTAGTTAGCTTGTGAGGACTGCTAACAGTGGCTAACAATGGATAATAGCTAGTTAGCTGGCTAGTTTCAGTCGGATGATGCAGTTAAATGGCAAAAAGAAATAGCAGATCCGTTCCACATTGGGTGAGGCGGGTAGCAGGAAAGTATATTTAGTTCGTAGATGGAAAGTGAGATTGAGAAATATACACGGAAAAGACAGAGAAAAAATACTATTTACACTGTTGGCCATGAACTAACAGAAGACCTTCTAATGTAACAGGTGGCCATGAACTAACAGAAGACCTAATGTAACAAGTGGCCAGGTCAGACCAGCAGGCAGGAGACCTAATGTAACAAGTGGCCAGGTCAGACCAGCAGGCAGGAGACCTAATGTAACAGGTGGCCAGGTCAGACCAGCAGGCAGGAGACCTAATGTAACAGGTGGCCAGGTCAGACCAGCAGGCAGGAGACCTAATGTAACAGGTGGCCAGGTCAGACCAGCAGGCAGGAGACCTAATGTAACAGGTGGCCAGGCCAGACCAGCAGGCAGGAGACCTAATGTAACAGGTGGCCAGGTCAGACCAGCAGGCAGGAGACCTAATGTAACAGGTGGCCAGGCCAGACCAGCAGGCAGGAGACCTAATGTAACAGGTGGCCAGGTCAGACCAGCAGGCAGGAGACCTAATGTAACAGGTGGCCAGGTCAGACCAGCAGGCAGGAGACCTAATGTAACAGGTGGCCAGGTCAGACCAGCAGGCAGGAGACCTAATGTAACAGGTGGCCAGGTCAGACCAGCAGGCAGGAGACCTAATGTAACAGGTGGCCAGGTCAGACCAGCAGGCAGGAGACCTAATGTAACAGGTGGCCAGGCCAGACCAGCAGGCAGGAGACCTAATGTAACAGGTGGCCAGGTCAGACCAGCAGGCAGGAGACCTAATGTAACAGGTGGCCAGGTCAGACCAGCAGGCAGGAGACCTAATGTAACAGGTGGCCAGGCCAGACCAGCAGGCAGGAGAAAACACATTGTGTCTAATAGTTAGATGTCTGTACCTTATTTAGGTAATGGACTAATATCAGGGTTAGTTCAATAATGTTAGGATTATAATGTTATGTACCTGATCAATGTGTCTAGTAGTTAGATGTATAGAGAGGTAGTGACCTACCTAATCAATGTGTCTAGTAGTTAGATGTATAGAGGGGTAGTGACCTACCTGATCAATGTGTCTAGTAGTTAGATGTATAGAGGGGTAGTGACCTACCTGATCAATGTGTCTAGTAGTTAGATGTATAGAGAGGTAGTGACCTACCTGATCAATGTGTCTAGTAGTTAGATGTATAGAGAGGTAGTGACCTACCTGATCAATGTGTCTAGTAGTTAGATGTATAGAGGGGTAGTGACCTACCTGATCAATGTGTCTAGTAGTTAGATGTAGAGGGGTAGTGACCTACCTGATCAATGTGTCTAGTAGTTAGATGTAGAGGGGTAGTGACCTACCTGATCAATGTGTCTAGTAGTTAGATGTATAGAGAGGTAGTGACCTACCTAATCAATGTGTCTAGTAGTTAGATGTATAGAGAGGTAGTGACCTACCTGATCAATGTGTCTAGTAGTTAGATGTAGAGGGGTAGTGACCTACCTGATCAATGTGTCTAGTAGTTAGATGTATAGAGAGGTAGTGACCTACCTAATCAATGTGTCTAGTAGTTAGATGTAGAGGGGTAGTGACCTACCTGATCAATGTGTCTAGTAGTTAGATGTAGAGGGGTAGTGACCTACCTGATCAATGTGTTGACCTTGGCCACATCGATGTCGTAGAGCTTCTTGACGGCGTGTTTGATCTGGTGCTTGTTGGCCTTGACATCAACGATGAAGACGAGGGTGTTGTTATCCTCGATCTTCTTCATGGCCGACTCTGTCGTCAGAGGGAACTTAATGATGGCATAGTGGTCCAACCTGGGGAGAGGGATGGGGAAAGCTCACGTTCATTAGATCAGTGTGCGACCCAACCGAAGCCCTTCAAATGTCACGTGTCCCACCACTATATTTTAACCCCATTAAAAGACAGGTCTGTTGCTCTAAGGTGCATCAGTGGTTTTATAAGAATGGAATCATGGGATATCATACTTTGATCGCTGTTGCCATCATTTGCACCCCGAGCAAAGAAACTAATGTAAAACCGTACGATAATCTTCATAAAATACAAGAATCCACAAAACAGATGTATAGTTTGTACAGACATCATTCTTATAGTTTGGATGACTTACTTGTTCCTGCGAGGGGCGCTCTTCCGGGGGTACTTGGGTTGTCTGCGGAGGCGCAGGGTTTTGGGGCGGCGGAAGGTTGGGGAAGTTCTTATCTTCTTCTTCCTCTGGCTGTGGACTCCCTTCAGAACAGCCTTCTTGGCCTTCAGGGCCTTCACCTTGGCCTCAGTCTTGGCAGGGACAGCTAGAGGCGAGATAATGTTCCAACTAGGTTTAGGCTTAACGTTACTATATGAAGTGAGTAAAACGGACAGACTTTTTGGGATTAGCTGGGATCTAGCAGGCTGTCACGTCAGTCTACTGCGTCAATGATTTGTTTGCGTTATCTACGTTAGTTACATAGCTATTTAATATATCTATACTGAACAAAACTATAACATACAATATTACAACATTAAAAGTTCAGGAATTACAAAGTTCAATTGAAATAACTGAGTTGAGACAGTAGTATGTTTCATTCTGGACCCACTTTCCATGTGTCAGGCTGTTTTTATTACATTTTTTTTATTTATTTAACCAGGTAAGCCAGTTGAGAACTAGTTCTCATTTACAATGACGGTCTAAGAACATGAGATGCAGTGTCTTAGACCACTGAACCAGGTTGTCTGTAGTGACTCCTCTAGTACTGAGATGCAGTGTCTTAGACCACTGAACCAGGTTGTCTGTAGTGACTCCTCTAGCACTGAGATGCAGTGTCTTAGACCACTGAACCAGGTTGTCTGTAGTGACTCCTCTAACACTGAGATACAGTGTCTTAGACCACTGAACCAGGTTGTCTGTAGTGACTCCTCTAGCACTGAGATGTAGTGTCTTAGACCACTGAACCAGGTTGTCTGTAGTGACTCCTCTAACACTGAGAAGCAGTGTCTTAGACCACTGAACCAGGTTGTCTGTAGTGACTCCTCTAACACTGAGAAGCAGTGTCTTAGACCACTGAACCAATGTTTTCAGTATTTAATATACTATGTCAACTACGGCAAGCAGCTGGGAAATCTGGTAATATTATGAAACTGGTTTCCACGGCTGATGCAATGAACTAGTTATCAGGAGAAAAAAAACGTGTTAAAAATGTAATGTGTCCAGCCTATCTGGATGTGCCAATCACCTTCTCTGATGACTTTTGGAAATAACCTACTTCACTAAACCAGTAATTTCACTACGAACATTAGTTGAAAGAATTTTCAGGATATAAAATAAAAGAGTATAATCGTGCCTTTTAACAGGGCAACTATGCAGAACACAAATTTAGATTAGACGTTCTTGGGAGACTTCAAAAAATGACATATCTGAGATTACAAATTCCTTTAGAAATTAAGACATCAACTGAAATATACTTAATTATACCACGTGCTGCAAGCACTACCGTTAGTTCAGATGTATGAAACTAATAGGCGGAATTAAACAGCCGCTAACTAGCATAGCCACAGTGGCTGGCGACATGGCCGGTGGTTACTTCCTACATTTGGCGACTTTAGGACAGATCAAATAACTTAGGACGTCTGTGATTTTCAACCATTGTAAATAACATATTCATCTTTGCATATATGTATAAATAACATGGGTAGTTCTTCATTTTAAGTTATTTAACGCGAAAACAATGTACGGATTGACAGACCTTCCTTCTTCGCCTTCGGTGCCATGTTGAGAAAGGAAGAGCACTTGGGGTTTCCAACGCTATAACACAGGGGCGAGACAGCGGCGTCATATCGCGAGACTAGAGAACTGCAACATGGTACTTGTAGTGTCAGAACATGGATATAACCAGCAGTCCTAACACTTTAAAGACACAGCCTCGTCCACTTACCCTCGCCGTATGACCAAATGATTAGCCAAGCAAGCGAAGTTTCCAACGTAAGCCCCTCAACCCTCGTTTTTTGTCGAGTTTGCGAACAATTATGTTTCCTCCGGGGCCTGAACCTCCCCATAATTCAATTCGCGGTGCTTGTACATCCCCTATGGAGAAGTCAACATACAAGTGTAAGTAAAAACGAATGTAAATAAGTTAGAAATTGTGTTACATCAGAAGTGTCCACTTAATTTGAGGGCTGAAATTAAGTGGACACTTCTGATGACGTCTGACGAGTGTACACTTGCAGGGCAAGGAAGGAATGATTTCCAACTTTGAATCACACCTTTAAGATGAATTGGATTAAAGCAATATCTTAAAAATCACACTTCTATATGGTATTTTATGTCATTTATATGTTTTTTCTCCTTACATTTCTTCTGTTATGTAATTACAATATAGAAAAAATCCCAGTGAAATGTTCAAACAATCCCTGTTAGCATGGTCCTTGATATACAAGCATAATGTCTCACCTCACAAATTATTTATTTGGAACAATAAAGATGTGCTTTATAAAGGTCAGTCAATTTTTTTAAATAATTGGTTCCAAAATGATCTCATTCTGGTGAGTCAACTTTTCAAAGAGAAAGGTATATTATTCAGTTATGCGGAGTTTCTTGCCCGCTATAAGATCCCAATAACTCCTAAGGAATTTGCTAGTTTTTGATGCAATTCCTTCGGGAGTTATTGTTCTATTTAAAGTTGTGGGCAATTCTGTACCTTCTTTTCCACCATTCGATCCGGCTGGCTCACCAGTAGGTAACATTTGTTTTTCGTCCTGTACTTATAAAAACAACAGGAAAATACGAGCTTTATTTCAATGTGATGTAGTCTCAGTTCCTTATGTCATCTCTTACTGGAATGGTATTGTACAGAATATTAATTGGAAAGTTGTTTGGTCTCTTTCTCAGAAATTCCTTTTATCTAATAAGGTCAAGGAAGTTTCGTACAAACTGATTCATAAGTGCTATCCTACTAGACAACATTTTTAAAGACATTGATGTTTCTTGTTCATTTTGTACAATCAGGATGTGTTACATTTATTTTGGTTTTGTTGTCATACAGAAGCTTTGGCAAGACATCTGCAGATTTGTGTTGGATAATATATACGCACATTTCTCTCTTAAACTTGAAAATGTGATTTTTGGTTTCACAGATTTTGGCTAAGACTTGGAGAAACCTTTTTTTTTTTAATCAACTTGATTATCATGTTAGCTAAGTTTCACATTCATAAATGCAAATTTCTTAATCGAAAGCCTCTTTTTGTTATTTTCTTTAATGAAGATGAACAATATCTTATTCCTGCAACAAAAAAGCTATGAAAACCATAGACATATGTGCATCATTCAAGGTCTTTATGTAAACCAGTGTATTTGTTTGTATCCCCTACTTGTGTTTTTGTTTCCTTATGTATATGAATATGTTTACTTTGTTCTGTATTTCTCTTCTTGTATCCTGAAAATAATTTGTAAAATTAATAAATATATACAAGAAAAAAAAGGAATGATTTTTAAATGGACCACATTTGCCCGGAAGTTCGTCACTCCTTCATCTCGCGATGATTGCGTTTTCAGCCAACGGTAACTTGTTTTATGTGCGCTACAGTCAATTATGATAACATATTTACTGACATTAACTATATAATTATTAATACACGCCTGCTGTGTGATCGCTAATTAATTTGCTAGCTAACTAATGTTAGCCTGCATAGCTGGAACTTCTGAAGATGGAAAATATTTTACTTCTACATTTTCCAAAAACGCACATCATTACTTTTACGAGCCGTGTTTGTGCCGCCATGTGCATTAGTAGCACAATTTGTATTCGTTTTTACTCACACTCGTTTTTACTTACACTTACAAGTGTAAATAAGTTAGATATTGTGCTACTAATGAACTGACGACACAAACACGTCTCATAAAAGTAATGATGTTTTTGTTAGGTTAGTATTTGGAAACATTAGCTAGTTGGTACAACTTTCCCCGACATCACACTTGTGCATTATCATTTTTAATTTACCGGATATCGTCGGATGGATAATATTCGATGTCTGAGGATGCGTTGTCTTCTAGCCAAGATATGAAATGCAATCCTAATTGACTAGTTCATATAAAGCACACAACAACTACCGGTGGTTCCATGATGACTGAAATAATCATGTCCAATCAATCTAATGTACATGTTAGTCATTTACCAGACGCTCTTATCCAGAGCGACTTACAGTTAGTTAGTGCAGACATGTTCATACTTTTATCATACTGGTCCCTCGTGGGAATCGAACCCACAACCCTGGCGTTGCAAGCTACGCGGGACTACTAAATCTACCACAGGTGGACTCCAATAAAGTTGTTGAAACATCTCAAGGATGATCAATGGTAACAGGAAGCACCTGAGCTCAATTTAGAGTCTCATAGCAAAGGGTCTGAATACTTGTGTAAATAAGTTATGTTTTTTCATTTAAATAATACATTTTAGAATAATGCTGTAACGTGAAAGGTAAGGGGTCTGAATACTTTCAATGCACTGTATACTACTAACCTCATGCTATGAATATGCATAGCCATCTCCAGACAACTCCGATATTAAGTGTTTTTTCTAAAAGGTGCCAGGATGTTGCGTGTCCTACTTACATCAGTACACTCATAACAACTTAAGCATTACTAAACTTCTATTATATCAAATCACGTAGCAAATAAGCCATTTGTTTTTTTGTTGATGAAACTCAACCTTCTTCGCTTGGTGGGCAAAACGCAAAAACCAGCTGCTGGAGGGAGACATATTTTCAGCCGAGTTGGGCTTCTCTTTTCCTCTTTGATACAATTCTACAAGATGTCATTTTATTGTCTTCATGTCGACAGAAATTCTCAAAGCCATTGGACACTTTAATACAAGTGTTGAAATTTAGACAAGGACATTGAACTGTCATTTGGTTAAGGTACAATGCTTTATACTAGACAGATTCATTAGTCACATTGCATATTTTCATAAATCAATCCAATGCTTTAACATCCTTGACAGGGAATGAACCAAGACACACATTATGGAGTAGGGGGAGGAATGAACCCTCAGAAAGAGTCAGTAAACAGGTCTCTGGACCAATCACACACTTCGTTCTCCTCGTGGCTGGAGGGGCTGACACACCTACTGTCTCCTGTCTGCTGGTTGGCTAAACCCTCTGTCTGTCCTTCTCTCAGTGTCTGGTGAATATGTGTAGATCTCCTGTTCTCACCCTCTCCCCCTGTGGTCCTCCCTCTGTTCTCACCCTCTCCCCCTGTGGTCCTCCCTCTGTTCTCACCCTCTCCCCCTGTGGTCCTCCCTCTGTTCTCACCCTCTCCCCCTGTGGTCCTCCCTCTGTTCTCATCCTCTCCCCCTGTGGTCCTCCCTCTGTTCTCACCCTCTCCCCCTGTGGTCCTCCCTCTGTTCTCACCCTCTCCCCCTGTGGTCCTCCCTCTGTTCTCACCCTCTCCCCCTGTGGTCCTCCCTCTGTTCTCACCCTCTCCCCCAGTCCGTTGTCGGTCTGTCCTTCTGGAGCACCAGGGTCTTTGAGTGGGAGAGATCACCATCTCACTGCTGTCATCACACACACTCAGTGTCCCCTCACACACATTCACACTACTGTTGCTTCTCCCCTCAGGTGTTCTCCTCAGAGCTCTTCTCTTTAACCTCTGACACTGCAGAGCTAGTACATATTCTCTGGGCTCTGGCTGCCGGGGTCTGGGCTCTGGCTGCCGGGGTCTGGGCTCTGGCTGCCGGGGTCTGGGTCTCTTTGTGTGTGGTGAAGCAGTTTTCCTGATGATAGGGCTGGACTGGGACAAAGGGAAACAGTCACAACACTCTGAAGGTGTGTCCATGTGTGAGTCCATGTAGGGGGTATGAGAGTCCATGTAGGGGGTATGAGAGTCTGTGTAGGGGGTATGAGAGTCTGTGTGGCGTGTGTGTGAGTCCGTGTGGGGTGTGTGTGAGTCCGTGTGGGGTGTGTGTGTCTTGATGCTGGTCTGAGAGCAGTTGAAGAGGTCTGCTGAACAGTTATACTCTTCTTCCAGGTCAGCTGTGTGTCCGGGTAAGTGTCCGGGTAAGTGTCCAGGTATGTGTGACCTAGGGCTGCGGCCTCTATTGGTCAGCTGTCCAACATTAGTAATGTCCAGTAGAGTTCTGTGTGATGTGGGGCTTGACTCGGTGTCTGTCAGGGTATTGGACAGGTTTCTCCAAACAGGGCTGGTCTGGGCCTGATGGTCAGTTGGTGTCCGTGTCTCTGTGTCTGCGGGATCACAGACAACCTCCCCCAGACACTCAGAGAACGGCAGGTCTTCCCAAGCCACACAGTCAGATAGACAGGTCTGTTCACATACTGACCTGTACTCATCCTCCATGTCTGAAACACCCCTCTTACTGAGGCTGGATGGTACAGTTCGTATATGGCCAGGCTGTGTTGGAACGGTCCACGTGAGAGAGTCAGGGGGGTGAACAGGGGAGTCGGGGTCGTCACAGAAAGTCTCCCCCTCATCCTGGCTGCTGTTCCTACTTTGTCCTCCCTCCCCATGGCTCGGTCTATGGGGCGAGGTGGGGACTCTATCTTCTCCCTCCTCACAGACAGTCAGCCACCAAGACACAGCAGGGGCTCTCTGTCTCCCTGTGACCCCCCCCCCACCCTCAAAGCTACACCCCTCTTCCTCCGGTTCTGCAGACGAAGTGATCACCCCCGGAGACTGTTGCCAGGGTGCTGTGTGTATGTAGGTCGGGGTTGGGGTGAGGGTTAAGGTGTGATGCAGTGACAGGGATCGGCCACAGGAGGGCAGTGTAGAGTTGAAGCTGCAGAGAGGAGAGGGGTGGAGCAGGAGAGGAGCTGTACTGGTGTCAGCGCTGGGTTGGGGAGCTGGTCTAGGATCAGTTGTCGAGTCAGCGCAGAGAGCAGCTTGCTGTACGAGGGTTCTGTAGTAACTGACCACAGAGCAGCCTGAAGCAGAGGCCAGGGGCAGAGAGATCTGACTGGCGATGAACTGGCCTGACTCGGTCCTGTAGGGGAGGGGGCCAGATATCTGCACCACAGACATCACAACATAGATGGATGGAATAACACAATACTTCTTGGGGAACACATAATTTTGTAATAGTTGATATATTGTATTATAAACTGGGTGGTTCGAGTCCTGAATGCTGATTGGCTGACAGCTGTGGTATATTTGGCCGTATACCACAGGTATGAAAAAACATTTATTTTTACTGCTCTAATTACGTTGGTAACCAGTTAATAATAGCAATAAGGCACCTCAGGTTTTGTGGTATATGGACATATATTATACCTCCTCGTGCCTTATTGCTTAAACAACAGCCAAGTGGTTTCCTTTCTCATGAAGTGGTTGAGATGTTTGATCTAAGGGCCATAAACCATAGCCATTATTAGTGTTGTACCTTGATCCCAAAAACAAAATGTCTTCCAATGAAGCAGTCCTCTACAGCCTTAACCAGCAGCCTGCTTTGACATCCTGACCTCTGACCTTCACCTCCCCTTGGACCTAAAGACACCTCCACCAGCCTGGACACACACAAAAACACTTTATCCATGTTGGCATTCTCATACAAACACTATTTTCATTCAACACACAGTAACCCTGTGGACTTCACAGGAACTAGGTTACGGCAGCTCATGGTCTTAAAAATATTGCTTCAGAACCCGTCCCTTTTTCCAAATGTTGTTACGTTAGCCTTATTCTAAAATGGATTAATTATTTTTTCACCCCTCAATCTACACACAATACCCCATAATGACAAAGCGGAAATAAGTTTAGACATTTTTGCAAAGGTCATAAAAAAACATTATTTACATAATTATTCAGACCCTTTGCTATGAGACTCTAAATTGATCTCAGGTGCTTCCTGTTTCCATTGATCATCCTTGAGATGTTTCTACAACTTGATTGGAGTCCACCTGTGGTAAATTAAATTGATTGGACATGATTTGGAAAGGCACAGACCTGTCTATATAATCCATGAGGTTGAAGGAATTGTCCGTAGAGCTCCGAGACAGGATCGTGTCGAGGCACAGATCTGGGGAAGGGTACCAAAAAATGTCTGCAGCATTGAAGGTCCCCAAGAACACAGTGAATCTCCATCATTCTTAAATGGAAGAAGTTTGGAATCACCAAGACACTTCATAGAGCTGGCTACCCGGCCAAACTGAGCAATCAGAGGAAAAGGGCCTTAGTCAGGGAGGTGACCAAGAACCTGATGGTCACTCTGAAAGAGCTATAGAGTTCCTCTGTGGAGATTGGAGAACCTTCCAGAAGGACAACCTTCTCTGCAGCACTCCACCAAATCAGGCCATTATGGTAGTGGCCAGACAGAAGCTCAGTAAAAGGCACATGACAGCCTGCTTGGAGCCAAAAGGAACCTAAAGGTCTCAGACCATGAGAAACAAGATTCTCTGGTCTGATGAAAACAAGGTTGAACATTTTGGTCTGAATGCCAAGGTTCACGTCTGGAGGAAACCTGTCACCATCCCTACGGTGAAGCATGGTGGTGGCAGCATCAAGCTGTGGGGATGTTTTTCAGCGACAGGGACTGGGAGACCAGTCAGGATCGAGGGAAAGATGAACGGAGCAAAGTACAGAGAGATCCTTGATGAAAACCTGCTCCAGAGCGCTCAGGACCTCAGACTGGGGCGAAGGTTCACCTTCCAACAGGACAACGACCCTGAGCACACAGCCAAGACAACGCAGGAGTGGCTTCGGGACAAGTCTCTGTATGTCCTTGAGTGGCCCAGCCAGAGCCTGGACTTGAACCTGATCTAACATCTCTGGAGAGACCTGAAAATAGCTGTGCAGCAACGCTCCCCATCCAACCTGACAGAGCTTGAGAGGATCTGCAGAGAGGAATGGGAGAAACTCCCCAAATACAGGTGTGACAAGATTGTAGCGTCATACCCAAGAAGACTTGAGGCTGTAATCGCTGCCAAAGGTGCTTCAACAAAGTACAGAGTAAAGGGTCTGAATACTTATGTAAATGTAATATCAGTATTTGATTTTTGGTGGGTGGCAGGGCGGGGGTGTGTTACCTGTGAAGGTGGGTGGGTGGCAGGGCGGGGGTGTGTTACCTGTGAAGGTGGGTGGGTGGCAGGGCGGGGGTGTGTTACCTGTGAAGGTGGGTGGCAGGGCGGGGGTGTGTTACCTGTGAAGGTGGGTGGGTGGCAGGGCGGGGGTGTGTTACCTGTGAAGGTGGGTGGCAGTGGCTCCAAAGAGGGGGTTGAGACAGCTCCCGAACACAGTCACCCCAAATATGGTGTTGTCTCTGGTAACCCTTAGAGACAGGCGGTACCTGTAGTCCAGGTGTTGTTCCAGACAGCTGTAGCAACACCTGGAGCAGTGCCATCTACAGGACAACAACACTACAGTCAGACAGACTCAGCACCAACCTGAGGTTAAACAAACCTCTGTGCACACCTGTATCTGGGTGGCTCCCAACACCTGTGTTGTCACTGAAACACACTGTCGGCTGCAACTGTGATAAAGCTGGTTAAAACTAAGTGCTAGTTTGATGTGATATGCGAGCAGAGGGGTTTATGTTTCTAGAACTGAGAATCGATTCACGTTTAGATGGAGTATTTGGCTGTTTGATGCCAGGGCCAGTCTACTTCTGGAAATAACATAAAGTAAGTAACGGTAGGCTCTTTAAGAGTACATCTTGGGTTTAGCTGCAGTTTACCTGTTGTGTGTGTAGTGCTTGACTTCCACAGTAAAATACCAGGACTTCTCACTTTGGGGGAATTGCGTACTGGCTCCTCTATTTCATTTTTTCACTTAACACTAACAATGTATAATGTACAGTGTCCCTCGGGGATCAATAAAGTACCTATCTATCCATCTATAACAAAGTAGCCAATAGCAGGCCCAGATTGACACGCAAAAAAGGTTGATCAAAGCGAACTCTGCATTGAATACCATTCATTTCTAGATTCTGCTTTGTTGAAGTTTATTTGCCGCTAGGTGATAGTAGGCTGTTCCAGAATGAAAATACACCAGACCTCATGGCTGGTTTTTTCTCTGAAATGCACTGTCAACTGTGGGACATTATATAGACAGGTGTGAGTCTTTCTAAATCATGTCCAATCAATTGAATTTACCACAGGTGGACTCCAATCAAGTTGTAGAAACATCTCAAGGATGATCAATGGAAACAGGAAGCACCTGAGATCAATTTGGAGTCTCATAGCAAAGGGTCTGAATACTTAAATAAGGGATCTGTTTTTTTATTTGTAATAAATTCACCTGTTTTCGCTTTATCATTATGGGGTAGTGTGTAGATTGAGGGAAAAATTATTTAATCCAATTTTTGAATAAAGCTGTAACGTCTGAATATTTTCCAAATGCACTGTGATCATTAGGTCTTGATTGGTGAATGCTGTACATGCTAGCTAGCTACTGTAGGCTACATATTGTCATTGGGCTAGCATGGCTATTCACGTCCCCTTTATTAAATGTCTACTTTGCAGAGGAGTTTGCTATATTAGGGCAGAACAGTATTTGTTCATGGAAGTTTCTTCTTCTTATTATTATTATTATTATTATTAGAGAAAAAGATCAACAGCCATCAAAACAATGTAGAGAATCTGGACGGTCATGAAAATATAAACCCATAACAGTGAATAATGCCGGACTATCATCACTACTCTGGACGGGTCCGACTTAGAATACGTTGACTCCTACAAATGCTGCCAAACATGCCCTTGTAAAACTGACTATCCTACCGATCCTTGATTTCGGCGATGTCATTTACAAAATAGCCTCCAACACTCTACTCAGCAAATTGGATGTAATCTATCACAGTGCCATCCGTTTTGTCACCAAAGCCCCATATACTACCCACCACTGTGACCTGTATGCTCTCGTTGGCTGGCCCTCACTACATATTCAACACCAAACCCACTGGCTCCAGGTCATCTATAAGTCTTTATTAGGTAAATCCCCGCCTTATCTCAGCTCACTGGTCACCATAGCAACACCCACCCGTAGCATGCGCTCCAGCAGGTATATCTCACTGGTCACCCCCAAAGCCAACACCTCCTTTGGCCGCAATTCCTTCCAGTTCTCTGCTGCCAATGACTGGAACGAATTGCAAAAATCCTTGAAGCTAGAGGTTCCTATCTCCCTCACTAACTTTAAGCATCAGCTGTCAAAGCTGCTTATCGATCACTGCACCTGTATATAGCCCTTCTGTAAATAGCCCACACTACTACCTCATCCCCATGTTTATTTTTCACTAATCTTGCACTCCAGTATCTCTATTTGCACATCATAATTTGTACATCCTTCATTCCTGTGTTAATGATGATAATCTGTAATTTATTTCACCACTATGGTCTATTTATTGTCCTACCTCCTAACCTTACTGCATTTTTGCACTACATTTTACACTCTGTATATAGATTTTCTATTGTGTTTTTGACCATGTTTGTTTACTGTGTAACTCTGTGTTGTTTTTGTCTCACTGCTTTGCTTTGTCTTGGCCAGGTCACAGTTGCAAATGAGAACTTGTTCTCAACTGGCCTACCTGGTTAAATAAAGGTGAAATAAAACCTACCTGGTTAAATAAAGGTGAAATAAAACCTACCTGGTTAAATAAAGGTGAAATAAATTGCCAAAACTATTGTCGATAGTATCTACTTGGGCGCGGTACGGTTTTGTAAAGATAAGGAACGTATTGTTCATATCAGCGCGAAATACTTGACTTGTTAACGGAAGACACTGTGGTCAACTCTGCCTTCAGTCTGTCTTTTTCATTGGAAAGATTTTTACTAACTGATATGAAAGATATGGCCCTTAAGTTTCTAAAACGGTTTCGCAAATAATCATAGCGATGACTGACGTTTCTAGACGTTAAAAAACAGCTTCGGGATTGTAGTTCACACAGAGCCAGTAGTGGGCGAATTAAGCGGAATCGAGAACTACTGTCTAACCTTCTGTGTGTCTAACCTTCTGTGTGTGTCTTACCTTCTGTGTGTGTCTTACCTTCTGTGTGTGTCTTACCTTCTGTGTGTGTCTTACCTTCTGTGTGTGTCTAACCTTCTGTGTGTGTCTAACCTTCTGTGTGTGTCTAACCTTCTGTGTGTGTCTAACCTTCTGTGTGTGTCTTACCTTCTGTGTGTGTCTAACCTTCTGTGTGTGTCTAACCTTCTGTGTGTGTCTAACCTTCTGTGTGTGTCTTACCTTCTGTGTGTGTCTAACCTTCTGTGTGTGTCTTACCTTCTGTGTGTGTCTAACCTTCTGTGTGTGTCTAACCTTCTGTGTGCGTCTAACCTTCTGTGTGCGTCTAACCTGGCCGTGTGTGTCTTACTTTCTGTGTGTGTCTAAACTTCTGTGTGTGTCTAACCTTCTGTGTGTGTCTAACCTTCTGTGTGTGTCTTACCTTCTGTGTGTGTCTAACCTTCTGTGTGTGTCTAACCTTCTGTGTGTGTCTAACCTTCTGTGTGCGTCTAACCTGGCCGTGTGTGTCTTACTTTCTGTGTGTGTCTAAACTTCTGTGTGTGTCTTACTTTCTGTGTGTGTCTTACCTTCTGTGTGTCTAACCTTCTGTGTGTCTAACCTTCTGTGTGTGTCTTACCTGGCCGTGTGTTGCATCCTGGAGAAGCATCCTCTACAACATGGGTATAACACACACGAGTCCTGAAGAGACAGCACAACACAGTCCACCAGAGCCCTTCTCACTGACATTAGTGGGCTGGTAACTTACTTCGCTACATGTGTATGACTAGCAGCTAACTAACGGTAGCTAGTAGGCCAACTATTTGATCTGCTTTCTTGCATCGATACCCTTCAAATAGCAACTAGATGTTGATGAATAACTCCAACTCATAGCAGACATGTTGGAGCACCGTGATCCACGATCGGCATCTTTTAAATAGTGATGTTAGGTTTGATACCGGATCTCCAAGGCTTGCGTCGAAATCGCTAAGGGGTTTATCTTCTTCTTCTTCTATGGTATAACGGCGTTCGCAACAATTAAATGTGCGTTCCGCCACCTACTGTTCGGGTGGATAATAAGGATCCCCAATTATTATTATTTTATTTTTTTGGTGGGGGGGGGGGTGAAAATAAATAAAATCTCATACAAACTAACAAAAAATAAATGAATTAAACAAAATCAACCTGCTTTTCTGTAAAACACGCATTCTAATCAGGTCCCAACACAGGCTCAGAAGCCTCCTAGCGACAAAAGTCCTTGTAGTGCTTCTGCCGTAAAGTCGTGGAGCCCCATAAACTTCTTGGCTGCAGATATAATGATATCCAGTATCTTGGACTTCTTAGACACGTGAGCTGTACAATTAATCACTGTGGCTACAAATACCACAAAATCCACCTTCTTCACAATGAGTGTATCCAGATCACCTTATTGACTTTAAAACACTAGTTGCAATGCATCCACCCTTTGCCTCTCGTCACCTCCTCCACATACGAAATCCGCTGCACAGCCCTGATCCTTGACACATCGACCTCCTTCACCCTAACAGGGCACTCAAGTAATTCTGGAGTATGCAACATATTCCAATCACAGATTATTCAGTATCATACTTCTCCCGTCTGCAAACATTTGACACGTGACCATATTCTTTACAATTTCCTCACTGTAATGGTTTGGACACATGCTCTCACCGAATACCTCACATATCCAAGCTTCACATATTCAGGTAGTCTCCTCAACATTTCCCATTCCTCATTCCCGTCCGACCTCTCTGACCGTGTCAAACAACCTCTCCCTTTCTACATCATACATTTCACAAAATAATAATACATGTTCAACCGTAAAATTATCTCAAGCAAATTTGGTAATACACAAAGCAACTCAAACAGCAATGAAATTGCATCAATTATATATATATAATTTTTTGATACATCTCCCGTTTGGCATGTCTTTTGTGATGAGGTTCACAGCACCACTGACAGATGTGTTGACTTGAAAACCCTCCCCCCTTTTGTTCCATGCTGGCTGAAGACCTAGCTAGCCAGTAACTAGCTAACACCAGACACAGATGAAGACCTAGCTAGCCAGTAACTAGCTAACACCAGACACAGATGAAGACCTAGCTAGCCAGTAACTAGCTAACACCAGACACAGATGAAGACCTAGCTAGCCAGTAACTAGCTAACACCAGACACAGATGAAAGGGGAAACATATAGGTATCTCTGCCATAGATGAATAGGATCAACTTTTTAATATATTTGTTGACGCCCTACAGTCACATTGTGGCACCAGTACAGTAGCTGTATAAACCACACCCCTCTACAATCACGCCTTCTCCGATGTTGGTTACAAGGCGGTACTTATTTAAATTAGGTAAGAGTATATCATGTTACCATTGGTTTATTAAAATGAGAGTTAAGGTTAAATGTCCCCTTGTCCAACTGTTTGACATGGGGGAGGAGACCAGTCATTTTATCAATGTAGAAGCAACAGTCATTCTTCATACTTTGTAGTGATGGGAAGTTCGGCTCTTTTCCGAGAGCCGGCTCTTTTGGCTCAGCTCCCAAAGAAGAGCCGGCTCTTTCGACTCCTGAACGGCTCTTAATTTAGGATTTTTTTGTAGGCCTTTATTTTACCCTAACTTAAAAAAAAAAAAATGGTTTGTGTGTTGAAAACCCTTTCATGTGCAGTGTTTTTATGCATTTATTTTGTTACAAAAGCATTCTTTTGTTTTTAATCATTTTAATCAAACATTTTTTTGCACAAATTAACAACAAAAAAACAGCAAATAAACAGAATTGAACTAGAACAGAACTAGAACCAAACTCAAGCAAACAGTATTAATGTCCTCAGTGAAGATTGGCATTCAAAAAAATCAGATGCCTCAGCTTTGATGGACTGATCCTATTTCTTCTTTCTGAGATTATCTGCCCTGTTTTTGAGAAGATTCTTTCTGAAGGAACCGATGTTGCCACAATACACAGTCTCCCTTCCATCACCTTCGCCAGGCGTGGAAAGACTGAGGCCTTGGCCTGCCACCAGCTCAGTGGGTCTTCTGCTCGTTGGATGATGGGCTCCTCAAGATAAGACCTCACCTCCAGTATAGCATCAGCTGTAGGATTTCTTCTTGTAGCATCTCCTGTAGCTCTTTCATCAAAAAGCCTCCAAACAACAGAGGTTTGTGGTTCCTCATACACTTGGCCTTCTAATGGCGGAGCTGGCTGGCTGCTAGGGGTGCATCTTGCTGCTGCACTAATTCTCTGAAGTGCCTCATCAACAGCTCTGTTGTCATTGAATGCAAGTTTTTTAAACCTAGGATCCAATAATGTGGTTTCTGAGTGGACAGTGTTGTACTCCATACGCAGAAATTTCCGGTCCATGGCTGAACAAAGAGCTGCAACCAATTCTTTCCCTTTCTGCATGGTTACAGTCTGTTGGGCTGTCACACGCTGCAAACCTTTGCATAGCAGGAGCATTTTTGAGGCAGAAACATAGCTGAGGGAGAGAAACAGCAACTTTTAAAATGAAGCTTTTTTTAAAGTATGTGGCATATTATATGTGGCACATTATACTGTATTGTTTCTGCAATGTATAATAGTGGCTGAATGGTAGTAGTGAAAAAAAATGGTCCAAGGTACCTGTCTGCACCTATTTCCACAGTCACCTCCTCAAATGGTTGCAGGACGGTGCAGACCTCTTTCACCAGCTCCCATTCCTCTTGACATAGAGCATCAACTGGTGCGTTGATGAGGGCCAGGGTGGAGATGATGGCATCTTTTGTTTCAAGAATTCGTTTCAACATATAAAATGTTGAGTTCCACCTGGTGGCACACTCTTGTTTGGGCCTCAGTTCAGGCATCCCCATCTGGCACTGTGTGGACTTTAGCCTCTGTGTTGCAACTGTGCTTTTGTGGAAAAACTCCACAACAGCCTTCACCTTATCCACGGTTGGTTTGACCACCTTTAGGGCATCTCTAATCATGAGGTTTAGTGTATGTGCCAGACATGGGTGATGGGTCCACTTAAGAATTTTTATGGCTTTGGTGATGTTTGCTGCATTGTCACTCACACAGCACACTACTTTGTCCTCTACTTGCCACTCTTTTGCCACTCTTACTAGCTCATCTGCTAGGTTTTCTGCAGTGTGTCTCTCTGTGAACTCAAAGCAGTCCAAAAGGCAAGATGTCATCTTGTAATTTTCAATGAAATGGCAAGTGACAGCCATGAAAGAGCAGGTTGTTCTGGAGGTCCAGCAGTCAGTTGTCAGGCAAACTGATGGAGCTTGTTTCACCCTTACTTGCCATAATGCCCGTTCTGTGTCATATAGTTTAGGTATTGTTGTTTGGGACAATGTTTTTCTACTGGGAAGAGTGTATGTGGGATTTAAAGTTTTGACAAAACTTTTAAAACCTCTGTCCTCCACAATTGAAAAGGGTTGGAAATCAGTAGCTATCATTTTAGCTAGCTCTACATCAATGCTGTGCTGTTTGGATGGGGTCATCACTTTGGGTATAAACTGGCTTATTTTGCTTTGAGCTGCAGTAGGAGAGGTTATACCTGCATGTGTGGGGAAGCCAGTAGATGCTGCTGCAGTTGCTGTTTTTTGGGGATGAGACACACCAGGATCTGTAGATGGGGTGCTAGCTTGCCCTCTCTCCTCTAACTGCACTGTAGGATGGACAGTTCTCATATGTCTATGCAGGTTTGTGGTGGAACCTGCTCTTAAAGTAATTTTCATCTTGCAGTGAACGCACTCTGCTTTGTTGTTTCCATTGTCTTTAAACTGGAGCCAGATGCTGCTTCTCTTTCGGGTGTCACTCATAGTTACGACTCACACACTCTCCTCACCGCTATCTGACAGACTGTGTCGTTATTAACGTTGTTACGACTCATTAACTTGCAGTGGAGTGCCGCTTCACTTCACCCCCCTCTCTGTTTTTACATAATGGTATGATCCCATATCCTCACATCTGATTGGCCGCGATGCGATTGCTAACCAATCAAAACAAAGTTCTGCCTGTAAGCACGCAGCGAAAGGAAAAAAACTGGGAGCCGGCTCTCACTCGATGCGAGCCGGCTCTTCTGATTCACTACAAAGCATCGGCTCTCAGAGCCGCATCTTTTGCGCATGACACATCACTAATACTTTGGTCATCAGACTTTGATCTGGTGTCCTTCAAATATCATCCAATTTCATGAAAAACATGATTCTGACCGTTCATGACCATTAAGTTTTCATGTACCGAATACAAGTCTACATTTCAATGTGTTCCCATGCATTTTCAACTCTACTGTTGGGTTAAATAGCAAATGGACCTACTTTGGTCTTGGCACCTGCGGATCCAGCATGCTTTCCCGAGTCGTAGCGGGAGGAACACACACCATATCATTGCAATTATTCCAGGTTTACCTCGGTATAATGGTTATTATATCAGTACTTGCACATAAAGGAGCTTCCACCGCTATTTCTCACATAATACACTTTACTGACAAAAAAAGAGGCCACCGTGTTTAACGAACAAATTATTCTGGTTTTATTTTTTTCTGACATCTGTTTAATATGCTTACCTCTTACAGATTTGGCCAATACCAGATCAACAAAAGTGTCACAAGTGAAATGAGCAAGCTGTGTCACTATCTTGACATGCGAAGGACAGAATGCTCTTTTGTTCTGGGCAATGAACATGAAGGCTCTTCCTATACTGTCCCGAGTGGCCATCAGGGTCTTGATGTAACCGGTTCTGCACCGGTAGTCCGGTACCCTTCAGCGTTGTGTTCTGGTAAGTTGGAAGACAAGGCTCTGGACACAATTCTGCCGGTTGTCTCTCTTTTAATGACTGCATGGAATGGATACAAACACAAGGTAAAAGTTAATGCTGCCGTCTGGACTCTCATACACAAGTACAGTATATTCTGGACTCTCATACACAAGTACAGTATATTCTGGACTCTCATACACAAGTACAGTATATTCTGGACTCTCATACACAAGTACAGTATATTCTGGACTCTCATACACAAGTACAGTATATTCTGGACTCTCATACACAAGTACTGTTATTATGCCTAAAATAACATAGCAGGACTGTGGTTGGGTTTGGGACCAGTTTTTGCGGTAGCAGGTGGCAGACCTCTATTGTGGACCATGACAGTGAAGCCTGTTTAGAGATGTTTATCACTGTGTCAGTGTGAAAAGTAGGGAATTAGCAAACTGACAGATCAATAACGTTACATTGACATACTGACTAATACAACTCACATTGCACTGAAAAAACTTCAGAATATCAATCTTCAATGGTTTGGCCGATGGTTTCATCGTTTGATTCAGGTTTAGTGTGATTGAGGCAAAAATAATAGCTAATGTTTGTCAACTTTTGGCCAGATCTCTTTAATGGTACATCAACTGGCGAAAGCTTGTCAAGTTCATTTACTTCTGAAACGTGACAAAACAAAGGCTACAAAACATTTCTATACAAACAACAGCTGTTAGATAGTAATAATAGCCACCTCATATCGCTATCTGATATATGGCTAGAGCTGACCTGGCTGTGGTAGCTACTCACTAGCATAGCTTATTCATTCAGTCCAGAGTGGATGAAACATTAGCTAACATTGCATGTTAGTTACAATACTAGCTCAGCACTGTGAATAAACACTAGTTTCTGGGGTTTTCTGTTAAGTTAAACATCAGTTACCTTGCCAGCTACATCAGTCAACTAAAGAGTAGCAAGTTTCTGTTCTGCTTCCTTTTCCAACTCGGTGAACGAGCACAATGTGTACACTGAACTGTGCTTAAATCTCCTGTGCTGGTCCATCCAGCCTGCTCTGTGGTGTCCCTGTGGTCCTAAATCCAGCCAGATAAACACTCCAAACAGCCTGCCCGATCGCTCAGAAGAGTTTGCATGGTCCTAAAGCACACCGTTACAGCGTTTTGTATCACATTCCAATGATAAAATCTCCATCCCCAGTGAAAGTTGTGCCCCTGCACACACGTACACATGGATTTTGCATTGTAGATATATGGTAGTAGAGTACTGGCCTGAGAGCACACACTTAATGTGTTGTGAAATCAGTTGTAAAATGTATTCTAATGTTGTAAAAATGATATATAACTGCCTTAATTTTGCTGAACACAATACAATTGGGCTCAATGATCCATGAATCAGACCAACACCCATGTCCAAGAGGCAAACCTTTTAATTGATTGCAACCAAGGTGGGTTTAAGAAAATCATGTATTGTACTGGGGGCATTTATATGCAAATATCACTTCAATATGAATGAATGTTCATGTTTAGCCTATGATTTTTCATATATCATGAATAAATACAGGTCAATGACACCTTTCTACTATTACATTGGGGACTTCTATTTGGACATTTCGAAATTCCTTGCCCCAGAAGTACGTTTTTAGTGTTGCTGGTATGCCTTCGTCTGCTACCCCTCTGGCTAAACATGTCAAATCTTTAAAGGTAGCAAGCTCAGAACAGTTTCATAAACTCCTATTTTTTCAAATGAATTAAAGTGTTGCTGTAATTGTGGATGGTTTGAGGAGAACGTTGATGTCAACGAACGGAAGTTGTTGTTCCCCATCGGACCTTGTTTTGTGAAACACTGGCGGTATTTTCGATTCTTCGCGTATGTTTCCATTTTCCTGCAAAATATGATTTTGTTGTCCTCTTTCTTTTATTTGTTGACATTATTTGCAGAAACAAATGTAGTTTACTCTGTGCTATATTCACAACTTTTGCATGCTAATGCTGTTAACGTTATCTGGCGAAAAGTTTAATGATGTACCAAATAACTTACAGCTAACGTAGCTAGCTAGCTAACGGGTGTTACCAGGATACTAATGAATGTTTTATTTCACCATCCGCTGTCGTAGTGAGGCTGCTGCCTTTCTGCTCCAGTCAACCCAGTAACAGTGAGGTCGGATATGGAGGATTGCTGAGCTCCGCTCTCTATCGTGGTCAGTCCGCCCGTCCAGCCGGCCAGGATGAGCTCCCCGGGCCCTTCTGCCAAGAAGAAACGTTACATGGGACGACATCAGATCATCAATAAAAAGAGGTGGCAATTTTTCTTCCACAGTACACGGAGTTAACTTGTCATGTTAACACATAACTGTCCCACTGGAACGGTAGTTTATTTGACTAGGACTAGATCTCGAAACATGGTTATTTACTATATTATAACAGATCTGGGCTACCAAGTGGGGCAGTGGTCTAAGACACTGCATCTCAGTGCTAGAGGCGTCATTACAGACACCCTGGTTCGAATCCAGGCTGTATCACAACCGGCCGTGATTGGGAGTCCCATAGGGCGGCGCACAATTGGCCCAGCGTCGTCAGTTTGGCCGGTGTAGGCCGTCATTGTAAAAAATAATTTGTTCTTAACTGTCTTGTCTAGTTAAATAAAATAAATATATAATGGTGTGTATAGACAGTATATGACAGTATGGACTGTATATGAATAGAAAAGGTGAGTTTTTTATATATATATATATATATAATGAACCATGACTAGAATACAGTATATACATATGAAGTGGACAGCAGTAGTTATATATAATGAACCATGACTAGAATACAGTATATACATATGAAGTGGTTAAAACTGTTATGTAAACATTATTAAAGTGACCAATGTTCCATGTCTATGTACATACGGCAGCAGTCTCTAAGGTTCAGGACAGGGTACTGGGTGGAGACAGCTAGAACAGTGACTGATGTTCAGGGTGGAGTACCGGGTGGTAGCCAGCTAGAACAGTGACTGAGGTTCAGAGCAGGGTACTGGGCGGAGACCTGCTAGTGGTGACTGTTTAGCAGTCTGATGGCCTGGAGATAGAAGCTGTTTATAAGTCGCTTGGTCCCAGCTTTGATGCACCTGTACTGTGTCCTAGGGCTGGGACGATACCATTATCACAATATTAACACTGAGTACACCAAACTATCTGGTCCTTTAAAAACCTGCTGTATGTAACATAGTGTGAGCTATAGCTTGTAAAATAAATACATGTATCTCTGGATGACATCATAATGATGTGTGTTTCCAACATTAGGGTTAAATTCGTTTTGTGTTTTGATTCTTTACCACGATACTAATGAATATCACGATACGGTATCGTCCCGTCCCTACTGTCTCTGCCGAGGTGGTAGAGGGTGAACAGGCCGTGGCTCGGGTGGCTGAGGTGGTAGAGGGTGAACAGGCCGTGGCTCGGGTGGCTGAGGTGGTAGAGGGTGAACAGGCCGTGGCTCGGGTGGCTGAGGTGGTAGAGGGTGAACAGGCCGTGGCTCGGGTGGCTGAGGTGGTAGAGGGTGAACAGGCCGTGGCTCGGGTGGCTGTTACTATTTGTATCTTACAGGCTGAACTGTAGTAGTAAGTAGGATGTTACTATTTGTATTGTACAGGCTGTACTGTAGTAGTAAGTAGGATGTTACTATTTGTATTGTACAGGCTGTACTGTAGTATTAAGTAGGATGTTACTATTTGTATTGTACAGACTACTGTAGTAGTAAGTATTAATTACTATATTATAACATGACTACATGTTTATCCCTGTGTTAATTACTACATTATAACATGACTACATGTTTAACCCTGTGTTAATTACTATATTATAACATTATGACATGACTACGTTTTAACCCTGTGTTAATTACTATATTATAACATTATGACATGACTACATGTTTTAACCCTGTGTTAATTACTATATTATAACATGACTACATGTTTTAACTCTCTAGATGTTGTAACTCTGTTTCTCTCTGCAGTGTCCCTGACTAGATGTTGTAACTCTCTGTTTCTCTCTGCAGTGTCCCTGAATAGATGTTGTAACTCTCTGTTTCTCTCTGCAGTGTCCCTGACTAGATGTTTTAACTCTGTTTCTCTCTGCAGTGTCCCTGAATAGATGTTTTAACTCTCTGTTTCTCTCTGCAGTGTCCCTGACTAGATGTTTTAACTCTCTGTTTCTCTCTGCAGTTCCCTGAATAGATGTTGTAACTCTCTGTTTCTCTCTGCAGTGTCCCTGACTAGATGTTGTAACTCTCTGTTTCTCTCTGCAGTGTCCCTGAATAGATGTTGTAACTCTCTGTTTCTCTCTGCAGTGTCCCTGACTAGATGTTGTAACTCTCTGTTTCTCTCTGCAGTGTCCCTGAATAGATGTTTTAACTCTGTTTCTCTCTGCAGTGTCCCTGAATAGATGTTTTAACTCTGTTTCTCTCTGCAGTGTCCCTGAATAGATGTTTTAACTCTGTTTCTCTCTGCAGTGTCCCTGAATAGATGTTTTAACTCTCTGTTTCTCTCTGCAGTGTCCCTGACTAGATGTTGTAACTCTCTGTTTCTCTCTGCAGTGTCCCTGAATAGATGTTTTAACTCTGTTTCTTTCTGCAGTGTCTCCGACTCTGAGCAGCCACTCACCCCAAGACGCTCCAGTCGCCTGCAAAACATTCATACACACACTCTGCCTGACAACACACACACTGCCCAGAATGTGGCTGCAGGACAGATGTGTGTGGTAGGAGACTCCTCTTTGGACCCTGGAGAGGAGATGCTGCAGGCGCTGGAAGCTCTGGACCCTGGTGGGATGAAATTAACACATGGGGTAGAGAGAGGGATATCCCACGCCTCAGCAGCTCCAGTCCAGACCTCCCACAGCCTGACCCCAGGACCAGGACCAGAGGTCGGGGCAAGGGTTGGACTTGGACCAGGTGTGTGTGAGCAGCCAGGGCTGATTCAGACAGCGGACCGTAAGGACCTGGCTCAGTGCCTGCTGTTTAGGGAAGACTCAGAGGACAGAGAGCATGTTGGGAAGCTTCCATACAGACCCACGGACGCCCCACCCCCTCAGAAGAACTGCAGATCCAGAGGGTGTGTCTTTACAGTAGATTCATCCACAGACAATATCATGTTATCTTATTCTGACTGTATTGATGGGGTTTTACCTTTAACAGCCGCAGGGCCAGGGGGAGGAGCTCTGAGACCACACCCACAGGAAGAGGAAGCAGTACCTGCTACAATGCTGACTCCCCATTGGACGTGTCTGATGACTTCATCCTGTTCAGCCCCTCCCACCTGGCGCTGGCGAGGGAGAAAGCGGAGCTACAGCGGTCTCTGAGGAACAACATGTCTGCCTCTGTTCTCACGCCCCCTACAGGGCTGGAGGCCAGCACACTCAACACCACAGGTACAGTATGAAAGGACTAGTCAGTGTGTGTATCTAATGTGTGTGTGTGTAACGTGTGTGTGTGTGTGTGTGTTTCCCCCAGGGGTGTGTGTTCGTCCAGAGGAGCAGTGTAACAGGTTGTTGTTGTCCAGCTGGGGTCTACCTGCTGCGGTCCTTCAGCGCTACCGTCGCCATGGTGTCTCCTCCATGTTCCCTTGGCAGGCTGAGTGTCTCAGTCTGGGACGGGTGCTGCAAGGACACAACCTGGTCTACTCAGGTACACTGACCTCTGACCCCTGACCGTACCAATCTACCCCCCCAGAACCCTGACCCCTGACCGTACCAATCTACCCCCCCCAGAACCCTGACCCCTGACCTCTAATTCCCAGCTCCAACCAGTGCAGGGAAGACCCTGGTGGCGGAGCTGTTGATGCTGAAGAGAGTACTGGAGACCAGGAGGAAAGCTCTGTTTATTCTACCCTTCGTATCCCTGGCCAAGGAGAAGATGACTTACCTACAGGTAGAGAGGGATAGAGGGAAGGAGAGCGAGAAATGCTCTGTGTAAATGTACAGTGCCTTGCGAAAGTATTCAGACCCCTTGGATTTCTTCATTTTATTGTGTTATAAAGTGGGATTGAAGTGGATTTAATTGTAATCTTTTGTCAACAATCAACACAAAGAAGTATTCAGCTCTGAGTCAATACATGTTAGAAACACCTTTGGCAGTGAATACAGCTGGGAGTCTTTCTGGGTAAATCTCTAAGAACTTTGCACACCTGGATTGTGCAATGTTTGCCCGTGTATTATTAAAATAATTATTCAAGTTGTTGGATCATGGCTGGACAGAAAAGTCTTGCCGTAGATGTTCAAGCATTATTTTTGTTTTTTGTATTTTACCCCCTTTTTCTCCCCAATTCCGATCTTGTTTTATCTCTGCATCTCCCCAATGAGCTCGGGAGAGGCCAAGGTCGAGTCATGCGTCCTCCGAAACATGCCAAAGTGTTTCCTCCGACCCGCCAAACCACGCTTCTTAACACCCGCACGCTTAATCCGGAAGCCAACTGCACCAATGTGTCGGAGGAAACACTGTCCAACTGACGACCGAAGTCAGCCTGCAGGCGCCCCGCCCGCCACAAGGAGTCGCTAGGCACGATGAGCCAAGTATAGGCCACCCGTCCAAACCCTCCCCTAACTCGAATGACACTGGTCCAATTGTGTGCCGCCCTATGGGACTCCCGGTCACGGCCGGTTGTGACACTCGGGAGGCCCTAATTTTCAAGCAGATTTAAGTCAAAACTGTAACTTAGCCACTCAGGAACATTAACTTCTTGGTAAGCAACTCCAGTATAAATTTGGCGTGAAAGATGAATTCCTCTCCCAATGTCTGGTTGAAAGCAGATTGAACCAGGTTTTCCTCTATTTTGCCTGTGCGCCATTCCGATTATTTTAATTATTATTATTATATATTTTTTTACAAGCATACCCATAACATGATGCAGCCACCACTATGCTTGAAGATATGGAGATTGGCACTCCGTAATGTGTTGTAGGGTCATCATTTAGATTTTAGTTGAGCAGTGGGAAATAGATAACTTTTTTCATGGCACATGAGACGTGTCGGATCTGTCTCAGTGGACTAACCCATTGAGGAGGCCGCGGGAATGCCACGGTCCAAGACACCTGTCTGTTATGCGCCTGTCTCAGTGGACTAACCCACGATGCCACGGTCCAAGACACCTGTCTGTTATGCGCCTGTCTCAGTGGACTAACCCACGATGCCACGGTCCAAGACACCTGTCTGTTATGCGCCTGTCTCAGTGGACTAACCCACGATGCCACGGTCCAAGACAAAGGGAAGTGTGGCTCAGCTGCACAAGGCACGTTTCTCCAGAATGTTCTCTCCTGCCATTTCGTGTGTATTCATTGTTTCATAAGTTAATTGTGTGCATTGTTTGCTGTGTCTATCAATCCCCCGTTACATACATCACCAGTGGTCATTCATAGTCTGCAATGTTTGTTTGGTTACGGTCATTTCAGTTAATGCATTCAGTATATTATTACAGTCGTTTACCGTGCTCATTGTTGGAGTGGACACCTTGTTTTCAAAACTTTCAACCTATGCTACACTTGTGAGAACAATTTACCAGTTTTGTTAATTTTTGAATTGTCTTTTGTTTGAAACACACCTGTCAATGTTGAGTACGGATGCGCACCTGATTACGCATATAGTAGTAGGACTAGTTTACTTGGCCTGCGCACAAATGTAGTCCTATAAATGTGTCCATTTGAGGCTGATAGTAGTATTTCTGATTGTCTTAACTCACCACCAATGAGCTGTGGAGTTTCTCAAAGTCTGTTGAACAATATTTCCATCTCTCTCCATTTTGATAACCAATCGTCATGAAAGGGAAAAATGTCATGCTCTGATCCAGTGGAAACATCATAAAATACCTGATTACTTCTCATCCCTTCCACAAATAGCCTACAGCTCACTGGCTTGGGAAACTCGGAGGGTCCGGAATATTTTATATAATGTTTATATAAAGTTTGCTGGTGCGAGTTTGGGGCAGACCCAGTTGATAGTTGACACAATGTTTCAAGTTTGTTGCAGACAGGCAATGCGTAGCCAATGTGATTTATAGGATATTTATTTTTTTCTATCTGCAGGCTGCAATGTTTTTATTTGTTGACTTTATGTTGGCTATTTGTACGTAGTTGGCAATAAAAGTTACTTTTGTATAATTTTCATTTAGATAGAATGTATATTAACCACAGACAATGATTTTCAGATACAAAGACTATTATAAATTAAATTAAACTGTTGCTGACTGGCACACAGATCGGTAGAAATGGTCATATAAATTGGCTACAAATGGAAAAGGTTGTAACCTTTTAACAGAGAATTCAGGCAGGTAACAGCAGAATCTGCTGCCAGCAGCAGTGGGAGGAGGACTGGGTTTGTTTCTTCTGGTTAGGCTATCTTGATCTCTGGCTCCCCCTTGAGTCATTTGTGTGTCTTTAATTATTTAATCAAACAGCGATTGGTCGAAAAAGAAGATGACGATTTGTTTTGTAGGGGACAGCCCTAACGTGTTGTATCCCTGAGCGGCTTCCTTCCTCTCCGGCAACTGACTTAGGAAGGACTGGGGGTATTGATTAAGAACTTCACTGAGTACCACTCTTCATATTTTCAGGCATGGTGGTGGCTGCGTCATGTTATGGGTATGCTTGTCAAATTCACTTTGTAGCAGGACAATAACCTAAAACACAAGGCCAAATATACACTTGAGTTGTTTACCAAGAAGACATTGGATGTTCCTGAGTTGCCTAGTTACAGTTTTGACTTAAATCGGCTTGAAAAACTATGGCAAGACTTGAAAATGTCTCTTTAGCAACCAACAACCAACGTGACAGAGCTTGAAGAATCTAAAAAGAATAATGTGCAAATATTGTACAACCCAGGTGTATAAAGCTTTTAGAGACTTACCCAGAAAGACTCACAGCTGTAATCGCTACCAAAGGTGATTCTAATGTGTATTGACTCAAGGGTGTGAATACTTATATAAATTAGATATTTATGTGTTTACATTTTCAAAAGATTTGCTAACATAGATAACATAGATAACATAGATAACATGACAAATGTTACACAAAAATTCGGAAAGTATTCAGACCTCTTCCTTTTTCCACATTTTGTTACGTTACAGCCAATCCTCTTCAAACTACTCACAATACCCCATAATGACAAAGCGAAAACATGTATATATACTGTATATATATTAAAAATTAAAAACAGATACCTTATTTACATAAGTATTCAGACCCTTTGCTATGAGACTCCAAATTGATCTCAGGTGCTTCCTGTTACCATTGATCATCCTTGAGATGTTTCTACAACTTGATTGGATTCCACCTGTGGTAAATTCAATTGATTGGACATGATTTAGAAATACTCACACCTGTCTATATAAGGTCCCACAGTTGACAGTGCATGTCAGAGAAAAAAATCAAGCCATAAAGTCGAAGGAATTGTCCGAGACAGGATTGTGTCGAGGCACAGATCTGGGGAAGGGTACCAAAACATTTCTGCAGCATTGAAGGTCCCTAAGAACACAGTGGCCTCCATCATTCTTTAATGGAAGAAGTTTGGAACCACCAAGACTCTTCCTAGAGCTGGCCGCCCGGTCAAACAGAGCAATCGGGGGAGAAGGGACTTGGTCAGGTAGGTGACCAAGAACCCGATGGTTATCATGACAGAGGTCCAGACTTCCTCTGTGGAGATGGGAGAACCTTCCAGAAGGACAACCATCAAGTCTCTGAATGTCCTTGAGTGGCCCAGCCAGAGCCCAGACTTGAACCTGATCTAACATCTCTGTAGAGACCTGAAAATAGCTGTGCAGCGACGCTCCCCATCCAACCTGACAGAACTTGAGAGGATCTGTATTTGTCTTTATATTGTGTGTAGATTTGATGAGGAATAAAAAAAATATATAACAATTTTAGAGTAAGACTGTAACGTATCAAAATGTGGATAAAGTCTAGTGGTCTGAATACTTTCTGAAGACACTGTATATACTGGGAGTACCAGTACCGAGTTAATGTTATGGGTGTGTGTATATGTTACTGACGTGTGTGTATGTCATCTACAGAGTG
>CM042404.1:620000-632500 GCA_023634145.1 Thymallus thymallus | reverse complement strand
TCTATAGGTATACATGTAGATAGGTACTGTACATACACACCCTTCTATAGATATACATGTAGATAGGTACTCTACATACACACCCTTCTATAGATATACATGTAGATAGGTACTGTACATACACACCCTTCTATAGATATACATGTAGATAGGTACTGTACATATACACCCTTCTATAGGTATACATGTAGATAGGTACTGTACATACACACCCTTCTATAGGTATACATGTAGATAGGTACTGTACATACACACCCTTCTATAGATATACATGTAGATAGGTACTCTACATACACACCCTTCTATAGGTATACATGTAGATAGGTACTGTACATACACACCCTTCTATAGATATACATGTAGATAGGTACTGTACATACACACCCTTCTATAGATATACATGTAGATAGGTACTGTACATATACACCCTTCTATAGGTATACATGTAGATAGGTACTGTACATACACACCCTTCTATAGGTATACATGTAGATAGGTACTGTACATACACACCCTTCTATAGATATACATGTAGATAGGTACTCTACATACACACCCTTCTATAGGTATACATGTAGATAGGTACTGTACATACACACCCTTCTATAGATATACATGTAGATAGGTACTCTACATACACACCCTTCTATAGATATACATGTAGATAGGTACTGTACATACACACCCTTCTATAGATATACATGTAGATAGGTACTGTACATACACACCCTTCTATAGATATACATGTAGATAGGTACTGTACATATACACCCTTCTATAGGTATACATGTAGATAGGTACTGTACATACACACCCTTCTATAGGTATACATGTAGATAGGTACTGTACATACACACCCTTCTATAGATATACATGTAGATAGGTACTCTACATACACACCCTTCTATAGGTATACATGTAGATAGGTACTGTACATACACACCCTTCTATAGATATACATGTAGATAGGTACTGTACATACACACCCTTCTATAGAATTGGAGCCTGTTTCATTGCTTTATTATTGTTTTAAATGTCCAGCAAATTGATTTAATATTTTGCACGTTTTTATCTTCAGAGAAGTTATGGACTATATGTGATGTATAGAAATAATTATTAATCTCCTCTCAGGTGGTCAGAACGGCTCAGCTCTCCAGGCTGTGGCATTGGACCAGGGGGGAGTGGTGGACGTGTTAGCCCAGCTCAGACGCACCCCAGCTGGGTTAGACCCGGTCCTACAACGCACCGTGCCCTGGGGGGTGGCCTTCCACCACGCTGGTACAAATAGACAGACAGACAGCACACACACAGACAGCACACACACAGACAGCACACAGACGACACACAGACAGACAGACAGACAGACCGCATAGACAACACACAGACAGACAGCAGACAGACAGCAGACACACAACACACAGACAGACAGACAGCACACAGAAAGACAGACAGCACACAGACAGCAGGCAGACAGCACACAGACAACAGGCAGAGAGACACAGGGATACACACCCACACAGACAGACAGCACACAGAAAGACAGAACACAGACAGACAGCACACAGACAACAGGCAGACAGCACACAGACAGACAGAGAGACACAGGGATACACACCCACACAGACAGAAATAAAACACACCATTGTAATGTTAACACTCCTCTCTGCAGGTCTGACGTTTGATGAGCGAGACGTGTTGGAGGGAGCGTTCCGAGGGGGCGTGGTCAGAGTGTTGGCGGCGACCTCAACCCTGTCATCAGGGGTCAACCTGCCGGCACGGAGGGTTATCATACGAACTCCAACCTTCAATGGCCGTCTGCTCGACCCCCTGACCTACAGACAGATGGCCGGACGCGCTGGGAGGATGGGAGTTGACACTGAGGGTGAGGAGGGGGAGGATGGGAGTCCACACTGAGGGTGAGGAGGGGGAGGATGGGAGTCCACACTGAGGGTGAGGAGGGGGAGGATGGGAGTCCACACTGAGGGGGAGGAGGGGGAGGATGGGAGTCCACACTGAGGGTGAGGAGGGGGAGGATGGGAGTCCACACTGAGGGGGAGGATGGGAGTCCACACTGAAGGGGAGGATGGGAGTTGACACTGAGGGTGATGAGGGGGAGGATGGGAGTCCACACTGAGGGTGAGGAGGGGGAAGATGGGAGTCCACACTGAGGGTGAGGAGGGGGAAGATGGGAGTCCACACTGAGGGTGAGGAGGGGGAGGATGGGAGTTGACACTGAGGGTGATGAGGGGGAGGATGGGAGTCCACACTGAGGGTGAGGAGGGGGAAGATGGGAGTCCACACTGAGGGTGAGGAGGGGGAAGATGGGAGTCCACACTGAGGGTGAGGAGGGGGAAGATGGGAGTCCACACTGAGGGTGAGGAGGGGGAAGATGGGAGTCCACACTGAGGGTGAGGAGGGGGAGGATGGGAGTTGACACTGAGGGTGATGAGGGGGAGGATGGGAGTCCACACTGAGGGTGAGGAGGGGGAAGATGGGAGTCCACACTGAGGGTGAGGAGGGGGAAGATGGGAGTCCACACTGAGGGTGAGGAGGGGGAAGATGGGAGTCCACACTGAGGGGGAGGAGGGGGAGGATGGGAGTCCACACTGAGGAAGGGAATTTTAATCTCAGTAATTTAATGTATCTCTGTGGCTGAGGAGGGGTGGAGGACAGGAAGTCAATTGAAAATGCCCCCCTGTCCCCCTCCTCTCCCTCTCGTCCCTTTCCCTCATCAAGGGGAGAGTGTGTTGGTGTGTAAGGAGGCGGAGCGTCAGAAGGGTGTGTGTCTTCTTCAGGGCTCTCTGCAGCCAATCAGCAGCTGCCTGGTGAAGAGGGAGGGGGAGGGGCTAACCACCAGCATGCTCCGAGCCATCCTGGAGGTACAGTAGCCTGACCTCTAACCCCTGAGCTATTCATGTTTTTACATTTATTACCATAGACTTGGATAGACAGCTCACGTGCAACACAGCCTGTTGTAGGATGGACAGCACCATTGAGGACTATCTCCATTTTGAAGTAGTCATCTGAATGGGACTTCCTGTGGGTTAAGGAAAGATCACATGATTCCATCCAGGTCAACAGGAGAGATCAGACAATTAATTATACTCCTGAAAAAACATTGAGTAACTGCAGGTGTCAGTAAATCACCAACCTTGTCTTTATACCTGTTCAGACAACACCCACCAGGTGGCAGTAAATCACCAACCTTGTCTTTATATCTGTTCAGACAACACCCACCAGGTGGCAGTATGCCCCCTTTCAGTTTGTTTACCGACTCATAGAAGTAGAAAAAAATGTACTACTTTAAAATAGAGATGGTCCTCAGTGGCGCTGCCCACGGTGTCACATATGCAGAGAAGGTACCTCTATTTACCTCTGTGTCTTACACAGCTACCTGCTACACAGCTACCTGCTACCAAGCTTTAACTTCCTGACTGATGTCTTGAGATGTTGCTTCAATATATCCACATAGTTTTCCTTCCTCATGATGCCATCTATTTTGTGAAGTGCACCAGTCCCTCCTGCAGCAAAGCACCCCCACAACATGATGCTGCCACCCCAGTGCTTCACAGTTGGGATGGTGTTCTTCGGCTTTCAAGCCTCCCCCTTTTTCCTCCAAACATAACGATGGTCATTATGGCCAAACAGTTCTGTTTTTGTTTCATCAGACCAGAGGACATTTCTCCAAAAAGTACGATCTTTGTCCCCATGTGCAGTTGCAAACCGTAGTCTGACTCAAATGATGTCAATTAGCCTATCAGAAGCTTCTAAAACATGACATAATTTTCTGGAATTTTCCAAGCTGTTTAAAGGCACAGTCAACTTGGTGTATGTAAACTTCAACTGTATATACCTGTCTCTTGTCAGATCATCTACAGTGGGGAGAACAAGTATTTGATACACTGACGATTTTGCAGGTTTTCCTACTTACAAAGCATGTAGAAGTCTGTAATTTTTATCATAGGTACTCTTCAACTGTGAGTGACGGAATCTAAAACAAAAATCCAGAAAATCACATTGATTGATTTTTAAGTAATTAATTTGCATTGTATTGCATGACATAAGTATTTGATACATCAGAAAAGCAGAACTTAATATTTGGTACAGAAACCTTTGTTTGCAATTACAGAGATCATACGTTTCCTGTAGTTCTTGACCAGGTTTGCACACACTGCAGCAGGGATTTTGGCCCACTCCTCCATCCAGATCCTTCAGGTTTCGAGGCTGTCGCTGGGAAATACGGACTTTCAGCTCCCTCCAAAGATTTTCTATTGGGTTCAGGTCTGGAGACTGGCTAGGCCACTCCAGGACCTTGAGATGCTTCTTACGGAGCCACTCCTTAGTTGCCCTGGCTGTGTGTTTCGGGTCGTTGTCATGCTGGAAGACCCAGCCACGACCCATCTTCAATGCTCTTACTGAGGGAAGGAGGTTGTTGGCCAAGATCTCGCGATACATGGCCCCATCCATCCTCCCCTCAATACGGTGCAGTCGTCCTATCCCCTTTGCAGAAAAGCATCCCCAAAGAATGATGTTTCCACCTCCATGCTTCACGGTTTGGATGGTGTTCTTGGGGTTGTACTCATCCTTCTTCTTCCTCAAAACACGGCGAGTGGAGTTTAGACCAAAAATCTCTATTTTTGTCTCATCAGACCACATGACCTTCTCCCATTCCTCCTCTGGATCATCCAGATGGTCATTGGCAAACTTCAGACGGGCCTGGACATGTGCTGGCTTGAGCAGGGGGACCTTGCGTACGCTGCAGGATTTTAATCCATGACGGCGTAGTGTGTTACTAATGGTTTTCTTTGAGACTGTGGTCCCAGCTCTCTTCAGGTCATTGACCAGGTCCTGCCGTGTAGTTCTGGGCTGATCCCTCACCTTCCTCATGATCATTGATGCCCCACGAGGTGAGATCTTGCATGGTGCCCCAGACCGAGGGAGATTGACCGTCATCTTGAACTTCTTCCATTTTCTAATAATTGCGCCAACAGTTGTTGCCTTCTCACCAAGCTGCTTGCCTATTGTCCTGTAGCCCATCCCAGCCTTGTGCAGGTCTACAATTTTATCCCTGATGTCCTTACACAGCTCTCTGGTCTTGGTCATTGTGGAGAGGTTGGAGTCTGTTTGATTGAGTGTGTGGACAGGTGTCTTTTATACAGGTAACGAGTTCAAACAGGTGCAGTTAATACAGGTAATGAGTGGAGAACAGGAGGGCTTCTTAAAGAAAAACTAACAGGTCTGTGAGAGCCGGAATTCTTACTGGTTGTTAGGTGATCAAATACTTATGTCATGCAATAAAATGCAAATTAATTATTTAAAAATCAGTCTCTCACAAATTACAGACCTCTACATGCTTTGTAAGTAGGAAAACCTGCAAAACCGGCAGTGTATCAAATACTTGTTCTCCCCACTGTATATACCTGTCTCCTGTCAGATCATCTATATACCTGTCTCCTGTCAGATCATCTATATACCTGTCTCCTGTCAGATCATCTATATACCTGTCTCCTGTCAGATCATCTATATACCTGTCTCCTGTCAGATCATCTATATACCTGTCTCCTGTCAGATCATCTATATACCTGTCTCCTGTCAGATCATCTATATACCTGTCTCCTGTCAGATCATCTATATACCTGTCTCCTGTCAGATCATTGTTGGGGGCGTGGCCAGCTCTCCTCAGGATGTGAGGCTTTATGCTTCCTGTACGCTGCTGGCTGCTGGTGCCCGCTATGACACCACACCTACACCAGGGGGCGCTATGACGGAGGCAGGAGGGGAGACGGGAGGAGAGGAGAGGGAGGGAGCGATAGAGGCCTGTGTGGAATGGTTGATTGAGAATGAATTCATATCTATCCAAAGAGAGGGAGAGGGGTATGAGAGAGGGGGGGCAGGAGGAGAAGAGAGGTACTGCCCTACCAACCTGGGTTCTGCCACCCTCTCCTCCTCTCTCTCCCCTCCTGAGGCACTGGGCATCTTCTCAGACCTACAGAGAGCCATGAAGGGTTTCGTATTGGACAACGACCTACACACACTCTACCAGGTACACCCCTCTCTCCCTCCAGATAACTCCTGTGTTTGTATCCTCCAGATAACTCCTGTGTTTGTATCCTCCAGATAACTCCTGTGTTTGTATCCTCCAGATAACTCCTGTGTTTGTATCCTCCAGATAACTCCTGTGTTTGTATCCTCCAGATAACTCCTGTGTTTGTATCCTCCAGATAACTCCTGTGTTTGTATCCTTCAGATAACTCCTGTGTTTGTATCCTTCAGATAACTCCTGTGTTTGTATCCTTCAGATAACTCCTGTGTTTGTATCCTTCAGATAACTCCTGTGTTTGTATCCTTCAGATAACTCCTGTGTTTGTATCCTTCAGATAACTCCTGTGTTCGTATCCTCCAGATAACTCCTGTGTTTGTACCCTCCAGATCCAGATAACTCCTGTGTTCGTACCCTCCAGATAACTCCTGTGTTCGTATCCTCCAGATAACTCCTGTGTTTGTATCCTTCAGATAACTCCTGTGTTTGTATCCTCCAGATCCAGATAACGCCTGTGTTTGTATCCTCCAGATAACGCCTGTGTTTGTATCCTCCAGATAACGCCTGTGTTTGTATCCTCCAGATAACGCCTGTGTTTGTATCCTCCAGATAACGCCTGTGTTTGTATCCTCCAGATAACGCCTGTGTTTGTATCCTCCAGATAACGCCTGTGTTTGTATCCTCCAGATAACTCCTGTGTTTGTATCCTCCAGATAACGCCTGTGTTTGTATCCTCCAGATAACGCCTGTGTTTGTATCCTCCAGATAACGCCTGTGTTTGTATCCTCCAGATAACGCCTGTGTTTGTATCCTCCAGATAACTCCTGTGTTTGTATCCTCCAGATAACTCCTGTGTTTGTATCCTCCAGATAACTCCTGTGTTTGTATCCTCCAGATAACTCCTGTGTTTGTATCCTCCAGATAACGTCTGTGTTTGTATCCTCCAGATAACGCCTGTGTTTGTATCCTCCAGATAACGCCTGTGTTTGTATCCTCCAGATAACGCCTGTGTTTGTATCCTCCAGATAACGCCTGTGTTTGTATCCTCCAGATAACGCCTGTGTTTGTATCCTCCAGATAACGCCTGTGTTTGTATCCTCCAGATAACGCCTGTGTTTGTATCCTCCAGATAACTCCTGTGTTTGTATCCTCCAGATAACTCCTGTGTTTGTATCCTCCAGATAACTCCTGTGTTTGTATCCTCCAGATAACTCCTGTGTTTGTATCCTCCAGATAACTCCTGTGTTTGTATCCTTCAGATAACTCCTGTGTTTGTATCCTCCAGATAACGCCTGTGTTTGTATCCTCCAGATAACTCCTGTGTTTGTATCCTCCAGATAACTCCTGTGTTTGTATCCTCCAGATAACTCCTGTGTTTGTATCCTCCAGATAACGCCTGTGTTTGTATCCTCCAGATAACGCCTGTGTTTGTATCCTCCAGATAACGCCTGTGTTTGTACCCTCCAGATAACGCCTGTGTTTGTATCCTCCAGATAACTCCTGTGTTTGTATCCTCCAGATAACGCCTGTGTTTGTATCCTCCAGATAACGCCTGTGTTTGTATCCTCCAGATAACGCCTGTGTTTGTATCCTCCAGATAACGCCTGTGTTTGTACCCTCCAGATAACGCCTGTGTTTGTATCCTCCAGATAACTCCTGTGTATGCTGAGTGGACCACAATAGACTGGTACCAGTTTTGGTGTCTATGGGAGGGGCTTGGCTCATCCAATAAGAGAGTAGCAGAGCTGGTGGGGGTTCAGGAGAGCTTCTTGGCTCGGTCTGTTAGCGGGAAACTGATCGCCAAGACAGACCGGCAGAGACGACAAATGGCCATACATAAACGGTACAACACAACACACACACCAGGGTTTGGCTTTTGGCAAAAAAATGATAATGGAAGTCGAACTATTAAATTTGCGCCGGCCGATTTTACGGGAGAAGAAATAAAATCCCATTGTGAAAATGTATTGCTGTAAATACCAGTGGATGTAGTGAGAGCTTCTGCTCCAGCTCATTACACAGCGGTTGGCTGCTGCTGGAGGGCAGCAGTTCTAAATGCATTCGCATGTTAACTGTTTTAAAAGACACAATTTACGAGCTACTATTTTTATTTCTCAACTGGTAACTGAAGAGCTCTTCCCGTTACCGTTAAAGTGCATAGTCAGTGGAAGTATGCATCTTGAAAACATGTTGTTTTAAACCTGAACGTTTTACTTCATATTATGAGGCATGTCTTACCTTGCTTCAAAGTAGCCTAGCCAAAATCCAACCTAACGTCTTTATAAAGACTTCCATATGCCATTGAAACCAGTAGCCTATTTCCTTCATGCTCTATTGGTTTTCAAATCAACTTTATTTAATTGTCCAGTAGCCAAAGGAACAACTCCAGTCATATTAGCAACAGTGTTTTCCACTAATTGCATTATGGAACAAACATTCACCATAGCCTACTGCCTTGTGCGCATTGCTACACTTATAATAATTTGATCACCATTTTAAGCTGAACGTTCTGATTTGTTGCATCAGTCTGAATTACCGTGTTACCGTGTGACACATTTTCCTAACGGAAACCCTGACACGTGTGTACACACACACACACACACACTCACACACACACACACCCCCTAACCCCTGCTCTTTCTCTCTTCAGGTTCTTCACTACTCTGGTCCTTCAGGACTTGGTCAATGAGGTTCCTCTGGGTACCGTGGCAACCAAGTACAACTGTAGCCGCGGACAGCTACAGTCTCTACAGCAGTCTGCCTCCACCTATGCAGGTAAAACAAACACACACACACACACACCCCTACCCAGGTAACAGTGTTCTGTTAGATACTTCTGTTCACGTCCCAGACCAGGCTGTAACCATAGTAACGGTGTGGTTTCCTGTCCCGTAGGCATGGTAACGGTGTTCTGCCGGCGGCTGGGATGGCACAGCTTGGAGTTACTCCTGTCTCAGTACCAGACCAGGCTGAGCTTCGGGGTCCAGAGAGAACTGGTGGACCTGGTCAGGGTCTCACTGCTGAGTGCATCAAGAGCACGGACACTCTACGACCAGGGCCTCGCTACGGTGGCCCAGCTGGCCAGGGCTAAGATCACTGATGTGGAGAAGGCCCTACGCAAGGCTGTCCCATTTAAGAGGTTAGGAAGAGGGAGGAGAGTGTGTTGTAAAGGGATGGTGGTGATGATGATGATGATGATGATGATCTCTTCCTCTCCAGTTCTCGTCGTGCGGTGGATGAGAGCGAGGGGGAGGCAGCCGAGAGGCGGAGCTTACGGTGTGTCTGGGTCAGTGGGGGGCGGGCTCTAACAGAACACGAGGCAGCCATTGAGATTGTGTCTGAGGCCAGGCTCCTCCTCCAGCAAGACCTCGCCCTATTGGGGGTGACCTGGGACCCCGGGCCACTGCCCACGGAGACACGCCCTAACAATGACCATGACAAAGACTCACCTCAGACACAGCGGGACCGGTCCAAATCCTGGAGAGATGGAGAGAGGAGGATGAACGAGAAGAAAGCGATGGAAGACGGAGAGAAAGAGGGAAGAGGAGAAAAGAGAGAGGGAGAGAGAAATGAGAGAGGAGGAGTGGAGGAAGGAGAGAGGGAGGAGAGAGGAGGAGTGGAGGAAGGAGAGAGAAATGAGAGAGGAGGAGTGGAGGAAGGAGAGAGGGAGGAGAGAGGAGGAGTGGAGGAAGGAGGGAGAAATGAGAGAGGAGGAGTGGAGGAAGGAGGGAGAAAGGAGAGAGGAGGAGTGGAGAAAGGAGAGAGAAAAGAGAGAGGAGGAGTGGAGGAAGGAGAGAGAAAGGAGAGAGGAGGAGTGGAGGAAGGAGAGAGGGAGGAGAGAGGAGGAGTGGAGGAAGGAGAGAGAAAGGAGAGAGGAGGAGTGGAGGGAGGAGTGGAGGAAGGAGAGAGGGAGGAGAGAGGAGGAGTGGAGGAAGGAGAGAGGGAGGAGAGAGGAGGAGTGGAGGAAGGAGAGAGAGAAGAGAGAGGAGGAGTGGAGGAAGGAGAGAGAAAGGAGAGCGGAGGAGTGGAGGAAGGAGGGAGGGAGGAGAGCGGAGGAGTGGAGGAAGGAGGGAGGGAGGAGAGCGGAGGAGTGGAGGAAGGAGGGAGGGAGAAGAGAGGAGGAGTGGAAGAAGACCCTAACCTTCCTGTCTGTGACAAAAGATATATCAACACTCAGGACTTAGCTGAGCTAGTCAGTAGCCCTCATCCCCCTCTCAATCCCTCCATCCACCCCTTCCAATCTCCCCCTCCCCGTTTCAGAGCCCCCACCTCCAGAGTGCAGGAACCTCTGGCCATTGTTTCTTGGGGGACAGTAAAGAGGGACGGACTGGGCGTGGCAGGGACATCTCCTGTACAGCCGTCCACAGCTCTGAGGAAAGTACTGCGCTCTATACACTCAAAGTGGAGAGAGAGGGAGGAGGAGGAGAGGGAGGAGAAGAGGGGAGAGAGGGTGGAGAGGGAGGAGGAGGAGAGGGGGAGAGGAACATCCTTTAAACTTCCTCCTAAAACCCTAGTAGTCCCTGCCTCGGTCTCACCAGAGGTCCCTGCCCCCCCTCCTCCCCTCTTTCTCTCCTCTGCCCAAGACCCAGTTCTTTCTCTCTCTCCTGTGGTCAAACGCCGGAGGGTGGAAGAGGAGGATAAGTGTGGGTCTCCTGAACTCTACGAGGAGGAGGAGGAGGAGGAGGAGGAGGAGGAGGAGGAGGAGGAGGGAGGGTTTGGGGATAGTTTTGAGTTGGACACTCAGACTGAGAGAATGATTATACTACAAGACCAGAGAGAGGAGGAGAGGGAGAGAGGGAACAGGGAGGAGAGAGGGAACAGGGAGGAGAGAGGGAACAGGGAGGAGAGAGGGAACAGGGAGGAGAGAGGGAACAGGGAGAAGGGTGGAGAAGAGAAACCCATCAATGTTAACCCACCGGACCGCTCACCAGGCAACAGTATTCATGGCAAACCCCATACCCATGGTTCCCATGACGACGCTGCACCCAGATACAACATTTCCCTGACTGACAGCCAGATGGAACACATCCTCGATGACCAGGTACACACACACACTCAACCACAGCCACCACATTGATGGTGGTGGTTATTATGGTGATGGTGGTGGTTATTATGGTGATGGTGATGGTTATTATGGTGATGGTTATTATGGTGATGGTGATGGTTATTATGGTGATGGTGGTGGTTATTATGGTGATGGTGATGGTTATTATGGTGATGGTGATGGTTATTATGGTGATGGTTATTATGGTGATGGTGATGGTTATTATGGTGATGGTTATTATGGTGATGGTTATTATGGTGATGGTGGTGGTTATTATGGTGATGGTTATTATGGTGATGGTGATGGTTATTATGGTGATGGTTATTATGGTGATGGTGATGGTTATTATGGTGATGGTTATTATGGTGATGGTGGTGGTTATTATGGTGATGGTTATTATGGTGATGGTGGTGGTTATTATGATGATGGTGGTGGTTATTATGGTGATGGTTATTATGGTGATGGTGATGGTTATTATGGTGATGGTGATGGTTATTATGGTGATGGTGATGGTTATTATGGTGATGGTGATGGTTATTATGGTGATGGTGGTGGTTATTATGGTGATGGTTATTATGGTGATGTTATTATGGTGATGGTAGTGGTTATTATGGTGATGGTGATGGTTATTATGGTGATGGTGATGGTTATTATGGTGATGGTGATGGTTATTATGGTGGTGGTTATTATGGTGATGGTTATTATGGTGATGGTGTTGGTTATTATGGTGATGGTGGTGGTTATTATGGTGATGGTGATGGTTATTATGGTGATGGTGGTGGTTATTATGGTGATGGTTATTATGGTGATGGTGGGGGTTATTATGGTGATGGTGATGGTTATTATGGTGATGGTGGGGGTTATTATGGTGATGGTGATGGTTATTATGGTGATGGTGGTGGTTATTATGGTGATGGTTATTATGGTGATGGTGATGGTTATTATGGTGATGGTGGTGGTTATTATGGTGATGGTGATGGTTATTATGGTGATGGTTATTATGGTGATGGTGGTGGTTATTATGGTGATGGTAGGGGTTATTATGGTGATGGTGATGGTTAATATGGTGATGGTGATGGTTATTATGGTGATGGTTATTATGGTGATGGTGATGGTTATTATGGTGATGGTGGTGGTTATTATGGTGATGGTGATGGTTATTATGGTGATGGTGGGGGTTATTATGGTGATGGTGATGATGCTTGTGATGGTGTGCTCTTCCTCCAGCAGATCTTGGCAGGCGATAATGATGACGATGATGAACCCCTCCCACCCCCTAGCGCACGCTGCTCCTCAGTGACCAATGAGAACAGTCTAAACGGCAGTAGCAGCTTCTTATTCGACAGCCTGAACCACAGCTCCTTATTGGCTGGGTTTAGCCACGACTCTGACCAATCAGTGGAGGAGAAGGAGGAG
>CM042404.1:487500-612500 GCA_023634145.1 Thymallus thymallus | reverse complement strand
CACTGCTACAGGTAACACACACTCTGCTACAGGCAACACACACTCTGCTACAGGTAACACACACTCTGCTACAGGTAACACACACACTGCTACAGGTAACACACACACACTGCTACAGGTAACACACACACTGCTACAGGTAACACTGCTACAGGTAACACTGCTACAGGTAACACACACACTGCTACAGGTAACACACACACTGCTACAGGTAACACACACACTGCTACAGGTAACACACACACTCTGCTACAGGTAACACACACACTCTGCTACAGGTAACACACACACTGCTACAGGTAACACACACACTCTGCTACAGGTAACACACACTCTGCTACAGGTAACACACACACTGCTACATGTAACACACACTGCTACATGTAACACACACTCTACTACAGGTAACACACACTCTACTACAGGTAACACACACACTGCTACAGGTAACACACACTGCTACAGGTAACACACACTCTACTACAGGTAACACACACACTGCTACAGGTAACACACACTCTACTACAGGTAACACACACACTGCTACAGGTAACACACACACACTGCTACAGGTAACACACACACACTGCTACAGGTAACACACACACTCTGCTACAGGTAACACACACTCTGTTACAGGTAACATACACTCTGCTACAGGTAACACACACACTGCTACAGGTAACACACACACACTGCTACAGGTAACACACACTCTGCTACAGGTATCACACACACTGCTACAGGTATCACACACTCTGCTACAGGTATCACACACTCTGCTACAGGTAACACACACTCTGCTACAGGTAACACACACACTCTGCTACAGGTAACACACACACTGCTACAGGTATCACACACACTGCTACAGGTAACACACACACTCTGCTACAGGTAACACACACACTCTGCTACAGGTAACACACACACTCTGCTACAGGTAACACACACACACTGCTACAGGTAACACACACCCACACACTGCTACAGGTAACACACACCCACACACTGCTACAGGTAACACACACACACACACACACACTGCTACAGGTAACACACACACACTGCTACAGGTAACACACACACTCTGCTACAGGTAACACACACACACACTGCTACAGGTAACACACACACTCTGCTACAGGTAACACACACACACACTGCTACAGGTAACACACACACACTGCTACAGGTAACACACACACTCTGCTACAGGTAACACACACACTCTGCTACAGGTAACACACACACACTGCTACAGGTAACACACACCCACACACTGCTACAGGTAACACACACACACACACTGCTACAGGTAACACACACACACACTGCTACAGGTAACACACACACACACACTGCTACAGGTAACACACACACACACACTGCTACAGGTAACACACACACACACACACTGCTACAGGTAACACACACACACTGCTACAGGTAACACACACACACACTGCTACAGGTAACACACACACACTGCTACAGGTAACACACACACTCTGCTACAGGTAACACACACACACTGCTACAGGTAACACACACACTGCTCCTAGAACTGGACGCCCGGCCAAACTGAGCAATCGGGGGAGAAGGGCCTTAGTCAGTGAGGTGATCAAGAACCCAATGGTCACTCTGACAGAGCTCCAGAGTTCCTCTGTGGAGATGGGAGAACCTTCCAGAAGGACAACCATCTCTGCAGCACTCCACCAATCAGGCCTTTATGGTAGAGTGGCCAGACGGAAGCCACTCCTCAGTAAAAGGCACGACAGCCCACTTGGAGTTTGCCAAAAAACACCTAAAGACTCTCAGACCATGAGAAACAAGATTATCTGGTCTGATGAAACCAAGATGAAACTCTTTGTCCTGAATGCCAAGTGCCACGTCTGGAGGAAACCTGCATCATCCCTAGGGTGAAGCATGGTGGTAGCATTATGTCGTGGGAATGTTTTTCAGCGGCAGGGACTGGGAGACTAGTCAGGATCGAGGGAAAGATGAACGGAGCAAAGTACAGAGAGATGGACCTCAGACTGGGGCGAAGGTTCACCTTCCAACAGGACAACGACCCTGAGCACACAGCCAAGACAACGCAGGAGTGGCTTCGGGACAAGTTTCTGAATGTCCTTGAGTGGCCCAGCCAGAGCCTGGACTTGAACCTGATCTAACATCTCTGGAGAGACCTGAAAATAGCTGTGCAGCGACGCTCCCCATCCAACCTGACAGAGCTTGAGAGGATCTGCAGAGAAGAATGGGAGAAACTCCCCAAATACAGGTGTGCCAAGCTTGTAGCGTCAAACCCAAGAAGACTAGAGGCTGTAATCGCTGCCAAAGGTGCTTCAACAAAGTACTGAGTAAAGGGTCTGAATACTTATATAAATTGTATAAACGTGATGTCATTATGGGGTATTGTGTGTAGATTGATGTCATTATGGGGTATTATGGGTAGATTGATGTCATTATGGGGTATTATGGGTAGATTGATGTCATTATGGGGTTTTGTGTGTAGATTGATGTCATTATGGGGTATTGTGGGTAGATTGATGTCATTATGGGGTATTGTGGGTAGATTGATGTCATTATGGGGTATTGTGTGTAGATTGATGTCATTATGGGGTATTGTGGGTAGATTGATGTCATTATGGGGTTTTGTGTAGATTGATGTCATTATGGGGTATTGTGTGTAGATTGATGTCATTATGGGGTACTGTGTGTAGATTGATGTCATTATGGGGTATTGTGTGTAGATTGATGTCATTATGGGGTATTGTGTGTAGATTGATGTCATTATGGGGTATTGTGTGTAGATTGATGTCATTATGGGGTATTGTGGGTAGATTGATGTCATTATGGGGTATTTATTGTGTGTAGATTGATGTCATTATGGGTATTGTGTGTAGATTGATGTCATTATGGGGTATTGTGGGTAGATTGATGTCATTATGGGGTATTGTGTGTAGATTGATGTCATTATGGGGTATTGTGTGTAGATTGATGTCATTATGGGGTATTGTGTGTAGATTGATGTCATTATGGGGTTTTGTGTGTAGATTGATGTCATTATGGGGTATTGTGTGTAGATTGATGTCATTATGGGGTATTGTGTGTAGATTGATGTCATTATGGGGTATTGTGGGTAGATTGATGTCATTATGGGGTATTGTGTGTAGATTGATGTCATTATGGGGTATTGTGGGTAGATTGATGTCATTATGGGGTATTGTGGGTAGATTGATGTCATTATGGGGTATTGTGGGTAGATTGAGGGGGGGGGACAATTTAATTAATTTTTAAATAAGGCTGTAACGTAACAAAATGTGGAACAAGTGAAGGGTCTGAATTATTTTCAAATGTGCTGTGTCTGTGTCTGTGTGTGTGTCTGTGTGTGTGTGTGTGTGTGTGTGTGTGTGTGTGTGTGTGTGTGTGTGTGAGCACAGGCAGAGTGAGCTTCACAGAGCCCAACATCCAGAACGTTCCGAAGGACTTTGAGATCCAGATGGCCTCTGTGGTGGAGGAGAGCCCGCCTTCACAAGATGGCCGCCGGACTGGGTGGGAATAACTATCTTTAACTACTAACCCTAATCTTCACAAGATGGCCGCCGGACTGGGTGGGAATAACTATCTTTAACTACTAACCCTAATCTTCACAAGATGGCCGCCGGACTGGGTGGGAATAACTATCTTTAACTACTAACCCTAACCTTCACAAGATGGCCGCCGGACTGGGTGGGAATAACTATCTCACACTATCAAGAAGAAATTATTGTCCTAAAAAACATTCCAGTGGTACTGACTCAACCATTGGCATGTCCACTCACTGACTCACCCAATGACATGTCCACTCACTGACTCACCCAATGACAAGTTCACTCACTGACTCACCCAATGACAAGTTCACTCACTGACTCACCCAATGACATGTCCACTCACTGACTCACCCAATGACAAGTTCACTCACTGACTCACCCAATGACAAGTTCACTCACTGACTCACCCAATGACAAGTTCACTCACTGACTCACCCAATGACAAGTTCACTCACTGACTCACCCAATGACAAGTTCACTCACTGACTCACCCAATGACATGTCCACTCACTGACTCACCCAATGACATGTCCACACACTGACTCACCCAATGACATGTCCACACACTGACTCACCCAATGACATGTCCACACACTGACTCAACCATTGGCATGTCCACTCACTGACTCACCCTTTGGCATGTCCACTCACTGACTCACCCAATGACATGTCCACTCACTGACTCACCCAATGACATGTCCACACACTGACTCACCCAATGACATGTCCACACACTGACTCACCCAATGACATGTCCACACACTGACTCACCCAATGACATGTCCACACACTGACTCAACCATTGGCATGTCCACTCACTGACTCACCCAATGACATGTCCACTCACTGACTCACCCAATGACATGTCCACACACTGACTCACCCAATGACATGTCCACACACTGACTCACCCAATGACATGTCCACACACTGACTCAACCATTGGCATGTCCACTCACTGACTCACCCTTTGGCATGTCCACTCACTGACTCACCCAATGACATGTCCACTCACTGACTCACCCAATGACATGTCCACACACTGACTCACCCAATGACATGTCCACACACTGACTCACCCAATGACATGTCCACACACTGACTCACCCAATGACATGTCCACACACTGACTCACCCAATGACATGTCCACTCACTGACTCACCCAATGACATGTCCACTCAGGCTCAAATAAAGATACTCTGGCTCTAGGCTAAAATGGCGCTGTTTGCAAAAAATTGTAGGAGTTGCTACATCATTTTGGTAGCTAGACAGATTTTAGTTTTTAGTGGGCCTTGCCATTTGCTTCCAAACTGACAGCTGCAACTCAACAATCAGCTGTTTGATATTTGCTGCATTGATCAAATTGCGGGCTTCCGGACGGTAAAAACAATCCACAGAATAAGCTAATGATGTTCTGTCTCTAAATATGTGTTCTTACTGATCAGTAGGGGGCCCTCCAGGCTGATCAGACCTCCAGCTCCTCTACCACCTCCTCCTGAAGGGGGCGTGGCCTTCTCCGTCAGCATGAGACACGCCTTTGTACCTTTCACAGGTAACTCCTCCACATAACACACACCTTTCACAGGTAACTCCTCCACCTGACACACACCTTTCACAGGTAACTCCTCCACCTGACACACACCTTTCACAGGTAACTCCTCCACATAACACACACCTTTCACAGGTAACTCCTCCACAAAACACACACCTTTCACAGGTAACTCCTCCACAAAACACACACCTTTCACAGGTAACTCCTCCACCTGACACACACCTTTCACAGGTAACTCCTCCACAAAACACACACCTTTCACAGGTAACTCCTCCACATAACACACACCTTTCACAGGTAACTCCTCCACATAACACACACCTTTCACAGGTCACTCCTCCACAAAACACACACCTTTCACAGGTAACTCCTCCACCTGACACACACCTTTCACAGGTAACTCCTCCACCTGACACACACCTTTCACAGGTAACTCCTCCACCTGACACACACCTTTCACAGGTAACTCCTCCACCTGACACACACCTTTCACAGGTAACTCCTCCACATAACACACACCTTTCACAGGTAACTCCTCCACCTGACACACACCTTTCACAGGTAACTCCTCCACATAACACACACCTTTCACAGGTAACTCCTCCACCTGACACACACCTTTCACAGGTAACTCCTCCACCTGACACACACCTTTCACAGGTAACTCCTCCACATAACACACACCTTTCACAGGTAACTCCTCCACATAACACACACCTTTCACAGGTAACTCCTCCACATAACACACACCTTTCACAGGTAACTCCTCCACATAACACACACCTTTCACAGGTAACTCCTCCACATAACACACACCTTTCACAGGTAACTCCTCCACATAACACACACCTTTCACAGGTAACTCCTCCACCTGACACACACCTTTCACAGGTAACTCCTCCTGACACACACCTTTCACAGGTAACTCCTCCTGACACACCTTTCACAGGTAACTCCTCCTGACACCATAGAGATGTACTAGAGAGTTCATCTCAATCCTCTCATCTGCATTTAACACCATGCAACCTGCTATCTTGGCCAGAAAACCTGACTCAAAGTTCAACTCAACCATGGCCTTATCTCATGGTTTATGGATTTTTAAACTGCCAGGCTACAGAGAGTCTATACTAATGGTACCATGTCAGACAGGCTACAGAGAGTCTATACTAATGGTACCATGTCAGACAGGCTACAGAGAGTCTATACTAATGGTACCATGTCAGACAGGCTACAGAGAGTCTATACTAATGGTACCATGTCAGACATGCCACAGAGAGTCTATACTAATGGTACCATGTCAGACAGGCTACAGAGAGTCTATACTAATGGTACCATGTCAGACATGCTACAGAGAGTCTATACTAATGGTACCATGTCAGACAGGCTACAGAGAGTCTATACTAATGGTACCATGTCAGACAGGCTACAGAGAGTCTATACTAATGGTACCATGTCAGACATGCCACAGAGAGTCTATACTAATGGTACCATGTCAGACAGGCTACAGAGAGTCTATACTAATGGTACCATGTCAGACATGCCACAGAGAGTCTATACTAATGGTACCATGTCAGACAGGCTACAGAGAGTCTATACTAATGGTACCATGTCAGACATGCCACAGAGAGTCTATACTAATGGTACCATGTCAGACATGCTACAAAAAGTCTATACTAATGGTACCATGTCAGACATGCTACAGAGAGTCTATACTAATGGTACCATGTCAGACATGCCACAGAGAGTCTATACTAATGGTACCATGTCAGACAGGCTACAGAGAGTCTATACTAATGGTACCATGTCAGACAGGCTACAGAGAGTCTATACTAATGGTACCATGTCAGACATGCCACAGAGAGTCTATACTAATGGTACCATGTCAGACAGGCTACAGAGAGTCTATACTAATGGTACCATGTCAGACATGCTACAGAGAGTCTATACTAATGGTACCATGTCAGACATGCCACAGAGAGTCTATACTAATGGTACCATGTCAGACATGCCACAGAGAGTCTATACTAATGGTACCATGTCAGACAGGCTACAGAGAGTCTATACTAATGGTACCATGTCAGACATGCCACAGAGAGTCTATACTAATGGTACCATGTCAGACATGCTACAGAGAGTCTATACTAATGGTACCATGTCAGACATGCTACAGAGAGTCTATACTAATGGTACCATGTCAGACATGCTACAGAGAGTCTATACTAATGGTACCATGTCAGACATGCTACAGAGAGTCTATACTAATGGTACCATGTCAGACATGCCACAGAGAGTCTATACTAATGGTACCATGTCAGACATGCCACAGAGAGTCTATACTAATGGTACCATGTCAGACAGGCTACAGAGAGTCTATACTAATGGTACCATGTCAGACATGCCACAGAGAGTCTATACTAATGGTACCATGTCAGACATGCTACAGAGAGTCTATACTAATGGTACCATGTCAGACATGCTACAGAGAGTCTATACTAATGGTACCATGTCAGACATGCCACAGAGAGTCTATACTAATGGTACCATGTCAGACATGCTACAGAGAGTCTATACTAATGGTACCATGTCAGACATGCTACAGAGAGTCTATACTAATGGTACCATGTCAGACATGCTACAGAGAGTCTATACTAATGGTACCATGTCAGACATGCTACAGAGAGTCTATACTAATGGTACCATGTCAGACATGCCACAGAGAGTCTATACTAATGGTACCATGTCAGACAGGCTACAGAGAGTCTATACTAATGGTACCATGTCAGACATGCTACAGAGAGTCTATACTAATGGTACCATGTCAGACATTCTACAGAGAGTCTATACTAATGGTACCATGTCAGACATGCTACAGAGAGTCTATACTAATGGTACCATGTCAGACATGCTACAGAGAGTCTATACTAATGGTACCATGTCAGACAGGCTACAGAGAGTCTATACTAATGGTACCATGTCAGACAGGCTACAGAGAGTCTATACTAATGGTACCATGTCAGACATGCTACAGAGAGTCTATACTAATGGTACCATGTCAGACAGGCTACAGAGAGTATACTAATGGTACCATGTCAGACAGGCTACAGAGAGTCTATACTAATGGTACCATGTCAGACAGGCTACAGAGAGTCTATACTAATGGTACCATGTCAGACATGCCACAGAGAGTCTATACTAATGGTACCATGTCAGACATGCTACAGAGAGTCTATACTAATGGTACCATGTCAGACATGCCACAGAGAGTCTATACTAATGGTACCATGTCAGACAGGCTACAGAGAGTCTATACTAATGGTACCATGTCAGACAGGCTACAGAGAGTCTATACTAATGGTACCATGTCAGACATGCCACAGAGAGTCTATACTAATGGTACCATGTCAGACATGCTACAGAGAGTCTATACTAATGGTACCATGTCAGACATGCTACAGAGAGTCTATACTAATGGTACCATGTCAGACATGCTACAGAGAGTCTATACTAATGGTACCATGTCAGACAGGCTACAGAGAGTCTATACTAATGGTACCATGTCAGACATGCCACAGAGAGTCTATACTAATGGTACCATGTCAGACATGCTACAGAGAGTCTATACTAATGGTACCATGTCAGACATGCTACAGAGAGTCTATACTAATGGTACCATGTCAGACATGCTACAGAGAGTCTATACTAATGGTACCATGTCAGACAGGCTACAGAGAGTCTATACTAATGGTACCATGTCAGACATGCCACATAAATTATATACTAATAATCTGTCTTTCTGGTCTGTCTGTCTTTCTGCCAGTTAGTACAGCCCTACCTTTACCATCACATAAAATGGCTACAATTAGAATTATGTACCAAAACAAGTGCAAATGATTAGAAAACATTAGAGAGAAACTTAGGAGGGTCCAGCCTTCCATAAAGATAAGAACATTGGTCTGGTTTGGTCTTAACCATATGGGTGTGTGGTAACACATCATTCAAAGATCAGAAGACCTACCGAGGCCCTCAGAAGAAAGATTATTGATGCCCATGAGTCTGGGAGGGGTTACAAATCCATTTCCAAGCAATTTGAAGTACATCATTCCACTGTCCGATGAAAATTCCAGACCACCGGCAAACTACCTAGGACAGGTCGTCCCACCAAAGTCAGCCCAAGAGCTGACCGAAAGATGCTCAGAGAAGTCTCTAAGAACCCCAGGGTAACATCAAGGGATCTACAGGCCTCTCTTGCCACAATCAATGTTGAAGTGCATGGGTACAGTCAGAAAGAGACTGCAGAAACTTGGCCTACATGGGAGGTCAGGAAGGAAGAAGCCTCTGCTCTCAAAGAAGAATATCAAGACAACTGACTTTTGCCAGACAACACCTGGATAAAGTCAGTTGTCTTGATATTACTTTTTGAGAGCAGAGGCTTCTTCCTTCCTGACCTCCCATGTAGGCCAGGTTTCTGCAGTCTCTTTCTCCCCATACTGTTTCAATATGTTTTGACCATGACAGTTTACAATCCAGTGTTACTCCAAGCAGTTGTACATAGACATACTGGCTTTAGGTCACAAATCTTGCTGATGTGATGGCACACTGGTATTTCACAGTTTATCAAAATGTTGTGTTTTAAAATTCTTTGTGGTTCTGTGTAATCTGAGGGAAATATGTCTCTAATATGGTCATACATTTGGCAGGAAGTTAGGAAGTGCAGCTCAGTTTCCACCTCATTTTGTGGGCAGTGTGAATCTTCTCTTGAGAGCCAGGTCTGACTACGGCGCCTAATTCTGCTCTGATGCATTATTTGGTGTTTTCCGTTGTACATGGATTATATTTGTTGTAGAATTCTGAGTTCTGAGTCTCAATTGGGTGTTTGTCCCTTTTAGTGAATTCTTGGTTGGTGAGCGGAACCCAGACCTCACAACCATAAAGGGCAATGGGTTCTAGAACTGATTCAAGTATTTTTATCCAGATCCTAATTGTTATTTTTCCTCTCTCTCTCTCCAGGAGGGATGATATTAGCAGCAGATTATTCTCAACTGGAGCTCAGGGTGTTGGCTCACCTCTCTAAGGACAGACGTCTGCTACAGGTCACACACACACACACACACACACACACACACACACACACACACACACACACATCTTGGTGATGCTACTTTCATCTGACTTTGTCCAAATATGTGTCAGGTATTGAATGGAGGAGCTGATGTGTTCCGCTGTATCGCTGCTGAGTGGAAGAACGTTCAACTGGGGACTGTAGACGACACCCTGAGACAACAGGCTAAACAGGTACACACAGCATATACAACACCCTGAGACAACAGGCTAACAGGTACACACAGCATATACAACACCCTGAGACAACAGGCTAACAGGTACACACAACATATACAACACCCTGAGACAACAGGCTAAACAGGTACACACAGCATATACAACACCCTGAGACAACAGGCTAACAGGTACACACAGCATATACAACACCCTGAGACAACAGGCTAACAGGTACACACAGCATATACAACACCCTGAGACAACAGGCTAACAGGTACACAGCATATACAACACCCTGAGACAACAGGCTAACAGGTACACACAGCATATACAACACCCTGAGACACAGGCTAACAGGTACACACAGCATATACAACACCCTGAGACAACAGGCTAACAGGTACACACAGCATATACAACACCCTGAGACAACAGGCTAACAGGTACACAGCATATACAACACCCTGAGACAACAGGCTAACAGGTACACACAGCATATACAACACCCTGAGACAACAGGCTAACAGGTACACAGCATATACAACACCCTGAGACAACAGGCTAACAGGTACACACAGCATATACAACACCCTGAGACAACAGGCTAACAGGTACACAGCATATACAACACCCTGAGACAACAGGCTAACAGGTACACACAGCATATACAACACCCTGAGACAACAGGCTAACAGGTACACACAGCATATACAACACCCTGAGACAACAGGCTAACAGGTACACACAGCATATACAACACCCTGAGACAACAGGCTAAACAGGTACACACAGCATATACAACACCCTGAGACAACAGGCTAACAGGTACACAGCATATACAACACCCTGAGACAACAGGCTAACAGGTACACAGCATATACAACACCCTGAGACAACAGGCTAACAGGTACACACAGCATATACAACACCCTGAGACAACAGGCTAACAGGTACACACAGCATATACAACACCCTGAGACAACAGGCTAACAGGTACACACAGCATATACAACACCCTGAGACAACAGGCTAACAGGTACACACAGCATATACAACACCCTGAGACAACAGGCTAACAGGTACACAGCATATACAACACCCTGAGACAACAGGCTAACAGGTACACACAGCATATACAACACCCTGAGACAACAGGCTAACAGGTACACAGCATATGTTTTACTATCCTCGTGGGGACCTAAAATGTATTTCCATTCAAAATCCTATTTTCCCTAAACGTGACCCCTAACACCTAACCCCTAACACCTAAACCTAACCCCTAAACCTGACCCCTAACACCTAAACCTAACCCCTAAACCTGACCCCTAACACCTAAACCTAACCCCTAAACCTGACCCCTAACACCTAAACCTAACCCCTAACCCCTAAACCTAACCCCTAAACCTAACCCCTAACACCTAAACCTAACCCCTAAACCTGACCCCTAACACCTAAACCTAACCCCTAACCCCTAAACCTAACCCCTAACACCTAAACCTAGCCCCTAAACCTGACCCCTAACACCTAAACCTAACCCCTAACCCCTAAACCTAACCCCTAACACCTAAACCTAACCCCTAACACCTAAACCTAACCCCTAAACCTAACCCCTAACCCCTAAACCTGACCCCTAACACCTAAACCTAACCCCTAAACCTAACCCCTAACCCCTAAACCTAACCCCTAAACCTAACCCCTAACCCCTAAACCTGACCCCTAACACCTAAACCTAACCCCTAACACCTAAACCTAACCCCTAACACCTAAACCTAACCCCTAAACCTAACCCCTAAACCTATAATAGGCATCTGGTAAATTTCCCCATGAGGGTAGTACCATTATATTGATTATGCTGTGTGTGTGTAGATATGTTATGGTATATTCTACGGGATGGGAGCCAAGTCTCTGGGAGAGCAGATGGGGATAGAGGAGGACGATGCAGCAGCTTATATCCAGAGCTTTAAGGACCGGTACACAGGTACACACACTGATCTGGCTGGCTGGCTGTGAGACTGTGTGAGACTGTGTGTGTGTGTGTGTGTGTGTTACTATGTGTGTGTGTGTGTGTGTGTGTGTGTGTGTGTGTGTTTTACTGTGTGTGTGTGTGAGACTGTGTGTGTGTGTGTGTGTGTGTTACTATGTGTGTGTGTGTGTGTGTGTGTTTTTTACTGTGTGTGTGTGTGTGTGTGTGTGTGTGTGTGTGTGTGTGTGTGTGTGTGTGTGTGTTTTTTACTGTGTGTCTGTCCAGGTATCCATAGGTTCCTGAAGGAGACGGTGCATAGCTGTGTGAAGAAGGGTTTTGTCCAGACTCTACTGGGGCGAAGGAGATATCTACCTAACATCACCAACACCAACAGCTACATTAGGACACAGGTACGTACACATATGGAGCATGGAGGAAGGGAATTAGTATTATTATGGATCCCCGTTAGTTCCTGTCAAGGCAGCAGCTACTCTTCCTGGGGTTTATTATGGATCCATAATAGCAACATTAAGACAGTTATATACAGTAAAATATAACACTTAACCCAATACATTTAGGGTTAACCCTAACCCTAACCCTAACTCCACTAACATCAGTGTATAGAGTGTCTGTGTCTCTTCACAGTCCCCGCTGTTCCATAAGGTGTATTTTTATCCGTTATTTAAATCTGATTCTACTGCTTGCATCAGAGTTCCATGTAGTCATGGCTCTATGTAGTACTGTGTTCCTCCCATAGTCTGTTCTGGACTTGGGGACTGTGAAGAGACCTCTGGTGGCATGTCTTGTGGGGTCTGCATGTCAGAGTATTTTAAACAGACAGCTCGGTACATTCAGCTTGTCAATACTTCTTACAAAAACAAGTAGTGATGAAGTCAATCTCTCCTCCACTTTGAGCCAGGAGAGATTAACATGCATATTATTAATGTTAGCTCTCCATGTACTTTTGAGGTCCAGCCGTGTTGCCCTGTTCTGAGCCAACTGTCATTTTCCTAAGTCCCTCTTTGTGGCACCTGACCACATGACTGAACAGTAGTCCAGGTGCGACTGGGACTGAGACTTGCGGTGACCGTATTACAGCCACACCGGCGGTCACGAGTCATGAAGGCAGTCAAATTCCACATGACGGTTTAGTCACGGTAATTAGTCTTCTCCAAGCTCTGATGCTGCTGATGGTCATTAGTAGTCTACCAAACTAACTAACTGTCTGGTACTCAGCACTCTATTGTCCCTCTAATCACTCTGACATCAATGTAAATGTAATGGAAAATCTAATCAAACACTTCATGAGAGCCCAGCAGAGAGTGATGGCCTCTACTAAAAAGAGGAGGATCAGCTTTCTATAGGCTAGGCCTACTATATTTATTTATCAACTGTCCTAATATTAAGCACATTGCTTCTCTTTACAACAGGAGTATAGTCTACCTGGCTGGCATGAAAATTAACCACAGGAAAAACGTCCTCCATTCGCTATTTAAGTGCATAGATGACATGTATTTTTTCTCGCCTCCCCTGTTATTAGACAGATGCATGATAATGGTCCATTCTAAATCCAAATAAATGTCACACATATATTATTTAGTATATGTAAAGACAAGATTAAATCAAGAATAGTCTGATGGGTTGCACATTTTGGGGAATATTCAGAGGTGGAAACTCTCCTTGGGAATTAATGGGAATATATGGGAATGATCCCACCACGGTTTGCCAGAGAGCGCTACAGGAGGTTCTTCCTGCCGGCTGCTATTAGACTATTTAATGCCTCACCGGGGTGCCGTGCCGTCGGCAACATAGACCTGGAACTGTTAGGACCTAGTTTAACAATTAGGCATCCATCCATCCATCTGTGAGTAACTCTCTGGTCTGTGATCACTCATTCACTCAGGACTTATTCATTCAGCACTCATTCATTCAGGACTGTATACACATATTCATGTACATTTGTTATATAATGTAAGTAATTCTTGGACTTAACTTACGTAGGCATTCACTCAGGAATGCATATTAGTATCCTGTCAGTTGTATCTTTTCTCATTGCTTTTAGTATATTGAATGTGCAATACGTGCATTTATCTGTAATTAAACCCTGCGCACTAAGGACTGTATTTTAAGGGAATTATTATTATTACCCCAAATTATATCATACACACATTTAGCTATTTAAGGGCTCCCAAATGGCACAGTGGTCTAAGACACTGCATCTCAGTGTTAGAGGAGTCACTACAGACAACCTGGTTCAGTGGTCTAAGACACTGCATCTCAGTGTTAGAGGAGTCACTACAGACAACCTGGTTCAGTGGTCTAAGACACTGCATCTCAGTGTTAGAGGAGTCACTACAGACAACCTGGTTCAGTGGTCTAAGACACTGCATCTCAGTGCTAGAGGAGTCACTACAGACAACCTGGTTCAGTGGTCTAAGACACTGCATCTCAGTGCTAGAGGAGTCACTACAGACAACCTGGTTCAGTGGTCTAAGACACTGCATCTCAGTACTAGAGGAGTCACTACAGACAACCTGGTTCAGTGGTCTAAGACACTGTATCTCAGTACTAGAGGAGTCACTACAGACAACCTGGTTCAGTGGTCTAAGACACTGCTTCTCAGTGCTAGAGGAGTCACTACAGACAACCTGGTTCAGTGGTCTAAGACACTGCATCTCAGTACTAGAGGAGTCACTACAGACAACCTGGTTCAGTGGTCTAAGACACTGCATCTCAGTGTTAGAGGCGTACAGACAACCTGGTTCGAATCCAGACTGTATCATAACCGGCTGTGATTGGGAGTCCCGTAGGGCGGAGCACAATTGGCCCAGTGTCGTCCAGGTTTGGCCGGTGTAGACCGTCATTGTAAATAAGAATTGGTTCTTAACTGACTTGCCTGGTTAAATAAAGGTTAAATAAAGGTTGTGTGTGTTACTAAGCTGTGTGTGTGCGTGTGTGAACTGTCTCAACCAGGCGGAGCGTCAGGCTGTTAACACCACAGTCCAGGGATCAGCTGCTGACATCGTTAAACTGGCTACAGTCAACATCCAACAATGTCTAAGAGAAACCTACCCTACGACCCCTCTCTCTCACCAACACACTAACACAGGTAACACACCTACCCTAATGTCCCTGGTCAGGGCAGTGGTACATAATGATCATGTATTATATATTCTAGAGAGTCGTGGTCAGGGCAGTGATAATATATTGATAATGTATTATATATTCTAGAGAGTCGTGGTCAGGGCAGTGGTACGTATTGATAATGTATTATATATTCTAGAGAGTCGTGGTCAGGGCAGTGGTACGTATTGATAATGTATTATATATTCTAGAGAGTCGTGGTCAGGGCAGTGGTACATATTGATCATGTATTATATATTCTAGAGAGTCGTGGTCAGGGCAGTGGTACATAATGATCATGTATTATATATTCTAGAGAGTCGTGGTCAGTGCAGTGGTACATAATGATCATGTATTATATATTCTAGAGAGTCGTGGTCAGGGCAGTGATAATATATTGTATATTCTAGATGGTCAGGGCAGTGATAATGTATTATATATTCTAGATGGTCAGTGCAGTGATAATGTATTGATAATGTATTGTATATTCTAGATGGTCAGGGCAGTTATAATGTATTGATAATGTATTATATATTCTAGATGGGCAGGGCAGTGATAATGTATTATATATTCTAGATGGTCAGGGCAGTTATAATGTATTGATAATGTATTATATATTCTAGATGGTCAGGGCAGTGATAATGTATTGATAATGTATTATATATTCTAGATGGTCAGGGTTTTGATAATGTATTATATATTCTAGATGGTCAGGGTATTGATAATGTATTATATATTCTAGATGGTCAGGGTATTGATAATGTCTTATATATTCTAGATGGTCAGGGTATTGATAATGTATTGTATATTCTAGATGGTCATGGTAGTGATAATGTATTATATATTCTAGATGGTCAGGGTATTGATAATGTATTATATATTCTAGATGGGCAGGGTATTGATAACGTATTATATATTCTAGATGGGCAGGGTATTGATAATGTATTGATAATGTATTATATATTCTAGATGGTCAGGGTATTGATAATGTATTATATACTCTAGATGGTCAGGGTATTGATAATGTATTGATAATGTATTATATATTCTAGATGGTCAGGGTATTGATAATGTATTATATATTCCAGATGGTCAGGGTATTGATAATGTATTATATATTCAAGATGGTCAGGGCATTGATAATGTATTATATATTCTAGATGGTCAGGGTAGTGATAATGTATTATATATTCTAGATGGTCAGGCTATTGATAATGTATTATATATTCTAGATGGTCAGGGCAGTGATAATGTATTATATATTCTAGATGGTCAGGGCAGGGGGGCGTTTTTCATCCTACAGCTTCATGATGAACTCATCTATGAGACCGCAGAGGAGGACCTCATACAGGTAATACTTTGACCCCTGACCTCATACAGGTATGTAACACTGATGTCTTATAACCTTCATAAACCTTTGTAACCATATAAAAGGGAATGGCATTTTGACGGGTAAACTTGCAATGGCTGCCAGTCCATCCATTATGGCATCATTGACTTGAATGGGGAGGTCCGTTGAATTATTTTGTAACATCTTTCTGTCCAGGTGGCTCAGATTGTGAAAAGAGAGATGGAAAGTGCTGTAAAGCTTTATGTTAAGCTGAAAGCCAAGGTCAAGGTGGGACCGAGCTGGGGGAACCTGCAGGACCTGGACATCTGAACACCGGCCAAATGATCTCCCCAAGGACCTGAACACCGGCCCAATGATCTCCCCAAGGACCTGAACACCGGCCCAATGATCTCCCCAAGGACCTGAACACCGGCCCAATGATCTCCCCAAGGACCTGAACACCGGCCCAATTATCTCCCCTTCCTCCCAAATTTCCACTAGCCCATGCCTCCACCAATCCAATGCTTTGAGATTTGTGGGAGGTAGTGAACGAGTGTACACTTCAAGAGGAAGGAGATATTATTGGGACCTGTTGGTGACAGGGCAGAGGCACATTAGTTATGAACAACGAGGAGTTCCACAGTGTATGACTTTGTGGGTATAATGTTTGTATCATTTTTAACCAGCATACTGAATTTAATGTAACTAGGAGCACTTTCATGGGTCAACAACAACCTGCTGTGATGGTGTTTTGATCCCAGTAATATTGATAGAACTTGGTGTGGTCACTATAAATACTATTGATAGAACACGGCGTGGTTACTGTCCACTATAAATACTATTGATAGAACACGGCGTGGTTACTGTCCACTATAAATACTATTGATAGAACACGGCGTGGTTACTGTCCACTATAAATACTATTGATAGAACACGGCGTGGTTACTGTCCACTATAAATACTATTGATAGAACACGGCGTGGTTACTGTCCACTATAAATACTATTGATAGAACACGGCGTGGTTACTGTCCACTATAAATACTATTGATAGAACACGGCGTGGTTACTGTCCACTATAAATACTATTGATAGAACACGGCGTGGTTCTTTCTGAGAACGTGGGCATCTTATTTACTCCTTTGAAAATAACCTGGGAAAAGGACCTTTGTCTGACTATCAGTGATGAGTTATGGGCGGGCGTTTGCTGCTCCTAATGCAAAAATTAAAGAATCTAATTACACATTTAATTACAGCCCAGTGAATGAATACAGATATTTCTCCTGACTAAAATATGTACAATTGAAGTCGGAGGTTTCCATACTTAGGTTGAAATAGCTGACAGGAACACTGATAGTGCTGCTGCAAGTTTGTATTACATTATTTATGTTTGTCACGTCTCTGAATGTATTGTTGGTTGATTAAAAAACAAGAACCTGAAGGCATTGTTTATTTTAGTCGACCCTAACAACCGTTTTATTACCAACCTGTTGGATATTCACTTTCTGCTTCACACTTAAATGTCTATTCTTTTAAGATTAAAATAAAATCAGCCAATTCAGAAAATAATTCACTTTGAAGGCTTTATCACTATTACCAATCAGCTATTGTTAGACTGTAGTAGATTTAAGTAACAGTCCGTCAAATGAGGTAGAACTAACACTGACTGCATCTATTCAGTTCATATCCATATTATTCATATTTGATTCAGTGATACAGCCCGGGCTTCCAGTGCTAGAGGCGTCACTACAGACCCTGGTTCGATCCCTGGCTGTATCACAACCGGCCGTGATCAGGAGACCCATAGGGCGGCACACAATTTGTCCAGCGTCATCCAGATTAGGGGAGGTTTTGGTCATTGTAAATAAGAATTTGTTCTTAACTGACTTGCCTAGTTAAATAAAAAATGAAATTACGACCCTATTCCAGCAGGCTATTGGTCAACACAACAACTCATGTTGAACAAATTAATCTGTCAATTTGAACTAGGCAAGCTGCTAACTCTTACCCAGTCTACTGTAGGCTATCTAAGCAAACCACAATCATAAACCCAAGTTTAAGTCAGTAACATAGGCCCTGTCTATTGAAATTAACAGTACATCTCGGAAATAGACCATTTATAATAGTTTGTAGTCTTAACATGTGGCACAATTACCAGACAATAGCCTAAAATTAGTTTGTTGAAGTTGGTCCAAGTGTTTTTCCCAGAGATTTCACATGCGTCAAGGGGATTTATTTACAATCATAGCAGTCGAACGAGTTCCATCAACATCCATTGATGGAAAAATAATCAAATATATTTTCTCTAGTGACATATTGAAATTCCTTCACATTAGCTCCGCAATAATTATTATTGTGATTGAAAACCTCAGTTTTTTTACGTGAATGTGGAATGTGTTTTGTTGGTTGATTGAAAAACAAGAACCTAATTAAACTTTAAATTGAAAATAAATAAGAAATGGTTTCTAACAACATCCTGAAAAGCACAATCCTTTATTTGAGGCATTTGAAATCAGAACAATCTTCACACCTTATCAAATATGGCTAGGTACAGGTTTGGACCCGGGCTAGTAATAATTGTTGTCTGCTAGACCGGGTGGTCAGTGTCTAGCATCCACCCTGGTTCCTCTTCGGTCTTCTACGAGAGGAAGGTTCGGACGGTGCCCTTGACCAGTCCTCTGCAGATGGGACATTTCCTCAGGGAGGGAGCACACTCCTTACAGACCACCAGGTGACCACACGGGATAAACACCATGTTCACCTCCTTGTCCATACACACCTTACAGGTCCGCTCCTCCTGCAGCCGGCGCAGCTGCTCCTCCATTGGCAGGTCTGCAGAGGAAGACAGGAAGGAGGGAGAGGAGGGCAGGAAGGGGAAGAATAGAGATGCAAAGTGAAAAACAGTAACCATGGGAAGGAAGGGGGGACGTCCACTGCCTCGCTCAAAGGCAGACCTTTCTGGCGTGGGGATTCAAAACTGCCCAACGCTCTTAACCGCTAGGCTACCTGCCGCCCATGCTAGTGCCCGTCGTCCCCCACGAATGATGCAGCGCTCATAATGACATCAATCTACCCACAATAAATACCCCATAATGACATCTACCCACAATAAATACCCCATAATGACATCAATCTACCCACAATAAATACCCCATAATGACATCAATCTACCCACAATAAATACCCCATAATGACATCAATCTACACACAATAAATACCCCATAATGACATCAATCTACACACAATAAATACCCCCATAATGACATCAATCTACACACAATAAATACCCCATAATGACATCAATCTACACACAATAAATACCCCATAATGACATCAATCTACACACAATAAATACCCCATAATGACATCAATCTACACACAATAAATACCCCATAATGACTTCAATCTACATACAATAAATACCCCATAATGACATCAATCTACACACAATAAATACCCCATAATGACATCAATCTACAATCTGTGTGTGTGTCTATAACCAGGTTGTGTGTGTGTGTGTCTATAACCAGGTTTTGTGTGTGTGTGTGTGTCTATGTGTGTCTATAACCAGGTTGTGTGTGTATAACCAGGTTGTGTGTGTATAACCAGGTTGTGTGTGTGTGTGTCTATAACCAGGTTGTGTGTGTATAACCAGGTTGTGTGTGTATAACCAGGTTGTGTGTGTGTGTGTCTATAACCAGGTTGTGTGTGTGTGTGTGTCTATAACCAGGTTGTGTGTGTGTGTGTCTATAACCAGGTTGTGTGTGTGTGTGTCTATAACCAGGTTGTGTGTGTGTGTGTGTCTATAACCAGGTTGTGTGTGTATAACCAGGTTGTGTGTGTGTGTGTCTATAACCAGGTTGTGTGTGTGTGTGTCTATAACCAGGTTGTGTGTGTGTGTGTCTATAACCAGGTTGTGTGTGTGTAACCAGGTTGTGTGTATAACCAGGTTGTGTGTATAACCAGGTTGTGTGTATATAACCAGGTTGTGTGTGTGTGTGTGTATAACCAGGTTGTGTGTGTATAACCAGGTTGTGTGTGTGTGTGTCTATAACCAGGTTGTGTGTGTATAACCAGGTTGTGTGTGTATAACCAGGTTGTGTGTGTGTGTGTGTCTATAACCAGGTTGTGTGTGTGTGTGTGTGTCTATAACCAGGTTGTGTGTGTGTGTGTGTGTCTATAACCAGGTTGTGTGTGTGTGTGTGTGTCTATAACCAGGTTGTGTGTGTGTGTGTCTATAACCAGGTTGTGTGTGTGTGTCTATAACCAGGTTGTGTGTGTGTGTGTGTAACCAGGTTGTGTGTATAACCAGGTTGTGTGTATAACCAGGTTGTGTGTATAACCAGGTTGTGTGTGTGTGTGTGTCTATAACCAGGTTGTGTGTGTGTGTGTCTATAACCAGGTTGTGTGTGTGTGTGTCTATAACCAGGTTGTGTGTGTGTGTGTGTAACCAGGTTGTGTGTATAACCAGGTTGTGTGTATAACCAGGTTGTGTGTGTGTGTGTCTATAACCAGGTTGTGTGTGTGTGTGTCTATAACCAGGTTGTGTGTGTGTGTGTCTATAACCAGGTTGTGTGTCTATAACCAGGTTGTGTGTGTGTGTGTCTATAACCAGGTTGTGTGTGTGTAACCAGGTTGTGTGTATAACCAGGTTGTGTGTATAACCAGGTTGTGTGTGTGTGTGTCTATAACCAGGTTGTGTGTGTGTGTGTGTATAACCAGGTTGTGTGTGTGTGTGTGTGTATAACCAGGTTGTGTGTGTGTGTGTGTGTGTGTATAACCAGGTTGTGTGTGTGTGTGTGTGTGTATAACCAGGTTGTGTGTGTGTGTGTGTGTGTATAACCAGGTTGTGTGTGTGTGTGTGTGTATAACCAGGTTGTGTGTGTGTGTGTGTGTGTATAACCAGGTTGTGTGTGTGTGTGTGTGTGTATAACCAGGTTGTGTGTGTGTGTGTGTGTGTATAACCAGGTTGTGTGTGTGTGTGTGTGTATAACCAGGTTGTGTGTGTGTGTGTGTGTGTGTGTATAACCAGGTTGTGTGTGTGTGTGTGTGTGTGTATAACCAGGTTGTGTGTGTGTGTGTGTGTGTGTGTGTGTGTGTATAACCAGGTTGTGTGTGTGTGTGTGTGTATAACCAGGTTGTGTGTGTGTGTGTGTGTATAACCAGGTTGTGTGTGTGTGTGTGTGTGTGTATAACCAGGTTGTGTGTGTGTGTGTATAACCAGGTTGTGTGTGTGTGTCTATAACCAGGTTGTGTGTGTATAACCAGGTTGTGTGTCTATAACCAGGTTGTGTGTGTATAACCAGGTTGTGTGTGTGTGTCTATAACCAGGTTGTGTGTGTATAACCAGGTTGTGTGTCTATAACCAGGTTGTGTGTGTATAACCAGGTTGTGTGTGTGTGTCTATAACCAGGTTGTGTGTGTATAACCAGGTTGTGTGTCTATAACCAGGTTGTGTGTGTCTATAACCAGGTTGTGTGTGTGTGTCTATAACCAGGTTGTGTGTGTATAACCAGGTTGTGTGTGTATAACCAGGTTGTGTGTGTGTGTCTAACCAGGTTGTGTGTATAACTCAGTACCTGAGAGATCTTGACTCGGTGATACAGCTTCATTCTGGGCTGAAAGGTGAACAAGAATTAAACAGAAGTTTAAATTAAACTGGTCTGAACTGAGCTGGGACTAACTGGACTGAACTGAGCTGGGACTAACTGGACTGAACTGAGCTGGGACTAACTGGACTGAACTGAGCTGGGACTAACTGGACTGAACTGAGCTGGGACTAACTGGACTGAACTGAGCTGGGACTAACTGGTCTGAACTGAGCTGGGACTAACTGGACTGAACTGAGCTGGGACTAACTGGACTGAACTGAGCTGGGACTAACTGGACTGAACTGAGCTGGGACTAACTGAACTGAACTGAACTGGGACTAACTGGACTGAACTGAGCTGGGACTAACTGGACTGAACTGAGCTGGGACTAACTGGACTGAACTGAGCTGGGACTAACTGGACTGAACTGAGCTGGGACTAACTGGTCTGAACTGAGCTGGGACTAACTGGACTGAACTGAGCTGGGACTAACTGGACTGAGCTGAGCTGGGACTAACTGGACTGAGCTGAGCTGGGACTAACTGGTCTGAACTGAGCTGGGACTAACTGGACTGAGCTGAGCTGGGACTAACTGGTCTGAACTGAGCTGGGACTAACTGGACTGAGCTGAGCTGGGACTAACTGGTCTGAACTGAGCTGGGACTAACTGGACTGAGCTGAGCTGGGACTAACTGGTCTGAACTGAGCTGGGACTAACTGGACTGAACTGAGCTGAGCTGGGTGTAGTGAGACTAACTGGACTGAGCTGAGCTAGGACTAACTGGACTGAACTGAGCTGAGCTGGGACTAACTGGACTGAACTGAGCTGAGACTAACTGGACTGAGCTGAGCTAGGACTAACTGGACTGAACTGAGCTGAGCTGGGACTAACTGGACTGAGCTGAGCTGAGACTAACTGGACTGGTCTGAGCTGGGTGAAGTGAGACTAACTGGACTGAGCTGAGCTGAGCTGGGACTAACTGGACTGAACTGAGCTAGGACTAACTGGACTGAACTGAGCTGAGCTAGGACTAACTGGACTGAACTGAACTGAGACTAACTGGACTGAACTGAGCTGAGCTGGGACTAACTGGACTGAACTGAGTGGAGACTAACTGGACTGAACTGAGCTGAGCTGGGACTAACTGGACTGAACTGAGCTGAGCTGGGACTAACTGGACTGAGCTGAGCTGAGACTAACTGGACTGGTCTGAGCTGGGTGAAGTGAGACTAACTGGACTGAGCTGAGACTAACTGGACTGGTCTGAGCTGGGTGAAGTGAGACTAACTGGACTGAACTGAACTGAGACTAACTGGACTGAACTGAGCTGAGCTGGGACTAACTGGACTGAACTGAGCTGGGACTAACTGGACTGAACTGAGCTGGGACTAACTGGTCTGAGCTGAGACTAACTAGACAAGAAGACACTTTATAACTCCGGCTCAGCAAGGCACTGCACTGACAGATAACCTTTATATACAAGGATGGGTCAATCTGATGGTTTAGTAGGTTGACCTAGATCAGTTGTGTGCTTGACCTCTAACCCCTGACCTACAGACAAGGTCAGAACGATACAACACATCCCACCCAAACCTGGATGACGAGGAGTTAGGGGTTAGGGAACTAGGCATTAGGAAACTGGGTTAGGGAGCTAGGGGTCTAGGAAGAGCCACAGTGAGGGATGTTCAAGGTGAAGGGTCACAGGTGATGTTTTACCCATGAGAGTTTTAGCAGGTTAGGGTAAGGGGATAAGAAGTTAGGGTGTGGGGTAAGAGTTGAAAGGTCAGAAGTAAGGTTTACCCATAAGGTCTCTAAGCAGGTAGACATCGTTCTTCTGGATCCAGTTCCTGAAGACCTCAGCTGCTGCGTTCCCTTTAGTCAAGACCAAGTCTATCAGTCTGGCCGTCTGCTGCTGGGAGGACTGGCCCTGGAGACCACTGTATTCCTCTTCACCTAGAGGTCAAGGGTTAGAGATCAGGGGGTTACAGGTCTGCTGCTGGGAGGACTGGCCCTGGAGACCACTGTATTCCTCTTCACCTAAAGGTCAAGGGTTAGAGATCAGGGGGTTACAGGTCGGCTGCTGGGAGGACTGGCCCTGGAGACCACCATAACATCATTATAGTACTGTAGTAGTAGCTAGTAGTTTAACATGTAGTATTATATTAGTAATAATATAAAGATGTACTGATGACTGAGGCGCTCCAGAATCGACAAAGCATAAATATATTAGTGTAGTAGCTTGTAGTATATACCATGTATTAGTACTGTAGTAGTATTTCAGTAGTGTAAAAACATACTTATGACGTTCTGCTCTCGGAGGTGCTCCAGGACAGACTCAACACTCTTCAGATGCTGAACCAACGCTGCCTGGTGTCTCTTTAAGAATGAATGACCGTCTGGAGGAGGGAGAGAGAGAGTTGGGAGAGGGAGTTGGGGGAGGGAGAGGGAGTTGGGGGAGGGAGAGGGAGTTGGGGGAGGGAGAGGGAGTTGGGGGAGGGAGAGAGAGTTGGGGGAGGGAGAGAGAGTTGGGGGAGGGAGAGAGAGTTGGGGGAGGGAGAGAGAGTTGGGGGAGGGAGAGAGAGTTGGGAGAGAGAGTTGGGAGAGGGAGTTGGGAGAGGGAGTTGGGAGAGGGAGAGAGAGTTGGGGGAGGGAGAGGGAGTTGGGGGAGGGAGAGGGAGTTGGGGGAGGGAGAGAGAGTTGGGGGAGGGAGAGGGAGTTGGGGGAGGGAGAGGGAGTTGGGGGAGGGAGAGGGAGTTGGGGGAGGGAGAGGGAGTTGGGGGAGGGAGAGGGAGAGGGAGAGGGAGTTGGGGGAGGGAGAGGGAGTTGGGGGAGGGAGAGGGAGTTGGGGGAGGGAGAGGGAGTTGGGGGAGGGAGAGGGAGTTGGGGGAGGGAGAGGGAGTTGGGGGAGGGAGAGGGAGAGGGAGTTGGGGGAGGGAGAGGGAGAGGGAGAGGGAGTTGGGGGAGGGAGAGGGAGTTGGGGGAGGGAGAGGGAGTTGGGGGAGGGAGAGGGAGAGAGAGTTGGGGGAGGGAGAGGGAGAGAGAGTTGGGGGAGGGAGAGGGAGTTGGGGGAGGGAGTTGGGAGAGGGAGTTGGGAGAGGGAGTTGGGGGAGGGAGAGAGAGTTGGGGGAGGGAGAGGGAGTTGGGGGAGGGAGAGGGAGTTGGGGGAGGGAGAGGGAGTTGGGGGAGGGAGAGGGAGTTGGGAGAGGGAGTTGGGGGAGGGAGAGGGAGTTGGGGGAGGGAGAGGGAGTTGGGAGAGGGAGAGGGAGTTGGGAGAGGGAGTTGGGGGAGGGAGTTGGGGGAGGGAGAGAGAGTTGGGGGAGGGAGAGGGAGTTGGGGGAGGGAGAGAGAGTTGGGGGAGGGAGAGGGAGTTGGGGGAGGGAGAGGGAGTTGGGAGAGGGAGAGGGAGTTGGGGGAGGGAGAGAGAGTTGGGGGAGGGAGAGGGAGTTGGGGGAGGGAGAGGGAGTTGGGGGAGGGAGAGGGAGTTGGGAGAGGGAGAGGGAGTTGGGAGAGGGAGAGGGAGTTGGGGGAGAGAGAGGGAGTTGGGGGAGAGAGAGGGAGTTGGTACATAGCTAAATTATTACCTCGTACCTTGTTATCGGTCCTCGTTGTTTATTTATTCTGCTCTACACACCTGTTGTGTAATCATGACACATACAATTTGATTTGAACCCTAGAGACAAACGTCTTTTTGAAAATGTCTGCTGTACCAGAAGCCATCTCTTCAGCCAGCATCTCTCTCTCCTCCTCTCTCTTTTGGTCCTCTGCAGATAGCAGGTCTGAGACCAGATCCTGGACCGTCTTGTAGTTCTCTCCGCTGGTCAGGATCTTACTCTGGACCTGGAGATTATAGACACACAGTGAGTCACTCTGCTTAATGGAAATATATACTGAACAAAAATATAAACGCAACATACCACAATTTCAAAGATTTTACTGAGTTACAGTTCATATGAGGAAATCAATTAATTAGGCCCTAATCTATGGATTTCATCTTGGAATACAGATATGCATCTGTTGGTCACATACCTTACAGAAAATGGGCCTCAGGATCTTATCACGGTATTTCTGTGCATTCAAATAGCCATGGATAAAATGCAATTGTGTTTGTTGTCCGTAGCTTATGTCTGCCCATACCATAACCCCACCGCCACCATGGGGAACTGTTCACAACATCGACATCAGCAAACTGCTTACCCACACAATGCCATACACATGGTCTGCGGTTGTAAGGTCAGTTGGACGTACTGACAAATTCTCTAAAACGAAGGCGGCTTATGGTAGAGAAATTAACATTCAATTCTCTGGCAACAGCTCTGGTGGACATTCGCTCAAAACTTGAGACATCTGTGGCATTGTGTTGTGTGACAAAACTGCTCATTTTAGAGTGGTTTTTGTGACCCAGCACAAGGTGCACCTGTGTAATGATCATGCTGTTTAATCAGCTTCTTGATATGCCACACCTGTCAGGTGGATGGATTATCTTGGCAAAGGAGAAATGCTCACTAACAGGGATGTAAACACATTGTGCACAACATTTTAGAGAAATAAGGTTTGTGTGTGCATGGAAAGACTCTGGGATCTTTTATTTCAGCTCATGAAACATGGGACCAAAACGTTATATTTTTGTTCAGTGTATAATTATAGACACACAGGACAGTGAGTCCCTCTGCGTAATAATATAATTATATTATGTACCGTCTGCTTGACCAGGCCTCGCTCAAATCCCATCTCTAGAGCCGACACCACAACCGGAGTGTTCATCATCACTGCATCTTCCAACTGCTCCTCACCTGGACCCAGGTTGACCACTAGAGAAGACAGAAAAAGAGAGCGAGAGAGTGTTATGGCGGTTCCCTTTCAGTGGGTCCCTCGTTTCAACACAGCTATGGAGTGTGGCGTTGGAGCGCCTCCCTAACGAGAGCCTGACAAGGCCAATGAAAGGCTAACCAGAAGCCCCGCTTTCTCCAGTTGATAAAACCGAGGCTCGGGATAATTCCCTCAATTGTTCCGCTCTTCATCTCGCTGAGCAGAACGATTCACACATTCTTAAAAACAAATATTGGAATACGAAACTGTCAAGCTTTGCTACAACTTAACAGAGTTTGGTTGTGGTCAGTTTGGTCCTCGTTCTCCCTACAGTGTTCTTTCTCTCTGGATGTGGTCAGTTTGGTTCTCGTTCTCCCTACAGTGTTCTCTCTCTCTGGATGTGGTCAGTTTGGTCCTCGTTCTCCCTACAGTGTTCTTGCTCTCTGGATGTGGTCAGTTTGGTCCTCGTTCTCCCTACAGTGTTCTGTCTCTCTGGTTGTGGTCAGTTTGGTCCTCGTTCTCCCTACAGTGTTCTTGCTCTCTGGATGTGGTCAGTTTGGTTCTCGTTCTCCCTACAGTGTTCTTGCTCTCTGGATGTGGTCAGTTTGGTTCTCGTTCTCCCTACAGTGTTCTCTCTCTCTGGATGTGGTCAGTTTGGTCCTCGTTCTCCCTACAGTGTTCTTGCTCTCTGGATGTGGTCAGTTTGGTTCTCGTTCTCCCTACAGTGTTCTTTCTCTCTGGATGTGGTCAGTTTGGTCCTCGTTTTAGTTTTTCTTCCTACAACACCTAGTAATTCTTCTGCCTGTTTAGCTAACTGGCTATGAGTAAGATGGTCAAGTCAGGTGTTCAGTTGATTAGCTGTAAACACACAGCAGATACTCTAGTTGGGTCCACATAAAGCACAAGACAGAGTACAACAACAACAGAAGATTAGATCTTTTTTATTATAAAAAACTATAATAATAATTTAATATATTATTTTTTTATATACATTGTCAAGACACCAAGTGTCCAAAAATGTTAATTGTCACTCACTTGGCGGGTCCACAAACTCCCTGGAGATGCTGTCCCCATTGGTCAGGAGCTGTAGGGGGAGGAGCCAGGAGAGTTTACTTCCTGTTTTGACTGATGTTCAGATCAGTCAGATGATGGATCTTTATTCACAGCTCAATGTTCTACCAGATAGCTTGGTGTTTAGGCGTGAATACGGTGTATAAACAGGTCATTGATGTTAGGCGTGAATACGGTGTATAAACAGGTCATTGATGTTAGGTGTGAATACGGTGTTTAAAAAGGTCACTGATGTTAGGTGTGAATACGGTGTTTAAAAAGGTCACTGATGTTAGGTGTGAATACGGTGTTTAAAAAGGTCACTGATGTTAGGTGTGAATACGGTGTTTAAAAAGGTCACTGATGTTAGGTGTGAATACGGTGTTTAAAAAGGTCACTGATGTTAGGTGTGAATACGGTGTTTAAAAAGGTCACTGATGTTAGGTGTGAATACGGTGTTTAAACAGGTCACTGATGTTAGGTGTGAATACGGTGTTTAAAAAGGTCACTGATGTTAGGTGTGAATACGGTGTTTAAAAAGGTCACTGATGTTAGGTGTGAATACGGTGTTTAAAAAGGTCACTGATGTTAGGTGTGAATACGGTGTTTAAACAGGTCACTGATGTTAGGTGTGAATACGGTGTATAAACAGGAGCAGGTGTTACCTGTTCAAATAGCCGAGGGAAGCGAGCCTGGATCTGATGGACAAACTCCTGACCTTTCTCCTGGAGCAGGTACTCACACCTGGAGGTTACCATAGTCACATTAATATATAATGACACCTGGAGGTTACCATAGTCACATTAATATATAATGACACCTGGAGGTTACCATAGTCACATTAATATATAATGACACCTGGAGGTTACCATAGTCACATTAATATATAATGACACCTGGAGGTTACCATAGTCACATTAATATATAATGACACCTGGAGGTTACCATAGTCACATTAATATATAATGACACCTGGAGGTTACCATAGTCACATTAATATATAATGACACCTGGAGGTTACCATAGTCACATTAATATATAATGACACCTGGAGGTTACCATAGTCACATTAATATATAATGACACCTGGAGGTTACCATAGTCACATTAATATATAATGACACCTGGAGGTTACCATAGTCACATTAATATATAATGACACCTGGAGGTTACCATAGTCACATTAATATATAATGACACCTGGAGGTTACCATAGTCACATTAATATATAATGACACCTGGAGGTTACCATAGTCACATTAATACACACACACACACACATTGCAGTAATCAAGTCTGAAGGTGAGTTGACCAGTTCAGATCAGTACTGGACAAAGCCAGTAGTCAGCTATTTTCCATTTTTTACGAGTCTACCAGATAGTCACTAATACACACACGTAATATGTCAGCGCTGTAATGGGTGGTTACCTAGGGAACCATTTGGCGTGCTCCACCCAGGGATCGTCACCTGACTCCCAGCACCTCAGACCCCCATCACAGCAGAAACACTTCACATCATCATTACGCCCTGCAACACACACCATCATCATCATCATCATCACACCCTGCAACACACACACGGTCTGGTTACGAGGCATAGAGGTACTGGTCTGGTTACGAGGCGTAGAGGTACTGGTCAGGTTACGAGGCGTAGAGGTACTGGTCTGGTTACGAGGTGTAGAGGTACTGGTCTGGTTACGAGGTGTAGAGGTACTGGTCTGGTTACGAGGTGTAGAGGTACTGGTCTGGTTACGAGGTGTAGAGGTACTGGTCTGGTTACGAGGTGTAGAGGTACTGGTCAGGTTACGAGGTGTAGAGGTACTGGTCAGGTTACGAGGTGTAGAGGTACTGGTCTGGTTACGAGGTGTAGAGGTACTGGTCTGGTTACGAGGTGTAGAGGTACTGGTCTGGTTACGAGGTGTAGAGGTACTGGTCTGGTTACGAGGTGTAGAGGTACTGGTCAGGTTACGAGGTGTAGAGGTACTGGTCTGGTTACGAGGTGTAGAGGTACTGGTCTGGTTACGAGGTGTAGAGGTACTGGTCAGGTTACGAGGTGTAGAGGTACTGGTCTGGTTACGAGGTGTAGAGGTACTGGTCTGGTTACGAGGTGTAGAGGTACTGGTCAGGTTACGAGGTGTAGAGGTACTGGTCTGGTTACGAGGTGTAGAGGTACTGGTCTGGTTACGAGGTGTAGAGGTAGGGAACACCTTTGATCACTTACAGGAACAGTGTCTATGAGGATACTAACAGGGCATTTGTTGACTTACCTGGATAAAGACATGTTAAATGCATGTTAACTAAATGCAGATAGACATGCAGATATTGAATATTTCTCTCACCAACGTAGTAGAATCCTGCCTTGGCCAGCTGGTCAGGGCGTACAGGGATCCGTAAGGGCCAGTGGACGAAGGTCAGCAGCCTCTCCTCACACTGCTGCATGGCTGCGTTAGACACGTTACTGAGGCCTGTGGGGCCGGGGCCCGGGGGGGCTAGGGCTGCTGCCCCGGGGGGCACTCCTACAACCCTAGCCCCGCCCACCAGGGACACGTTGTCGGCTCTGTCTCCTCTGACGAAGCGACAGTTGGGGTAATGCCTCTGGTGCTCCGACACGGCCCGGTCCCCTGGCTCCCAGTTACTGAGCTAGGGCCACACAGAGAGGAAAGAGATTCATCAATCAGTCCTGTGTAGCTCAGATGGTAGAGCATATGACTAGGATTCAACCACTAGATCGGTTGATAATAGGACTAGGATTCAACCACTAGGACTGGTTGATAATATGACTAGGATTCAACCACTAGGATGGTTGATAATATGACTAGGATTCAACCACTAGGACTGGTTGATAATATGACTAGGATTCAACCACTAGGATAGTTGATAATATGACTAGGATTCAACCACTAGGATGGTTGATAATATGACTAGGATTCAACCACTAGATGGGTTGATAATATGACTAGGATTCAACCACTAGATGGGTTGATAATATGACTAGGATTCAACCACTAGGATGGTTGATAATATGACTAGGATTCAACCACTAGGATGGTTGATAATATGACTAGGATTCAACCACTAGGATGGGTTGATAATATGACTAGGATTCAACCACTAGGATGGTTGATAATATGACTAGGATTCAACCACTAGGATAGGTTGATAATATGACTAGGATTCAACCACTAGGATGGGTTGATAATATGACTAGGATTCAACCACTAGGATGTGTTGATAATATGACTAGGATTCAACCACTAGGATGGGTTGATAATATGACTAGGATGGGTTGATAATATTACTAGGATTCAAGCACTAGGATGGGTTGATAATATGACTAGGATTCAACCACTAGATGGGTTGATAATATGACTAGGATTCAACCACTAGGATGGTTGATAATATGACTAGGATTCAACCACTAGGATGTGTTGATAATATGACTAGGATTCAACCACTAGGATGGGTTGATAATATGACTAGGATTCAACCACTAGGATGGGTTGATAATATGACTAGGATGGGTTGATAATATTACTAGGATTCAAGCACTAGGATGGGTTGATAATATGACTAGGATTCAACCACTAGGATGGGTTGATAATATGACTAGGATTCAACCACTAGGATGGTTGATAATATGACTAGGATTCAACCACTAGGATGGTTGATAATATTACTAGGAATCAAGCACTAGGATGGGTTGATAATATGACTAGGATTCAAGCACTAGGATGGGTTGATAATATGACTAGGATTCAACCACTAGGATGGTTGATAATATGACTAGGATTCAACCACTAGGATGTGTTGATAATATGACTAGGATTCAACCACTAGGATGGGTTGATAATATGACTAGGATTCAACCACTAGGATGTGTTGATAATATGACTAGGATTCAACCACTAGGATGGGTTGATAATATGACTAGGATGGGTTGATAATATTACTAGGATTCAAGCACTAGGATGGGTTGATAATATGACTAGGATTCAACCACTAGATGGGTTGATAATATGACTAGGATTCAACCACTAGGATGGTTGATAATATGACTAGGATTCAACCACTAGGATGTGTTGATAATATGACTAGGATTCAACCACTAGGATGGGTTGATAATATGACTAGGATTCAACCACTAGGATGGGTTGATAATATGACTAGGATGGGTTGATAATATTACTAGGATTCAAGCACTAGGATGGGTTGATAATATGACTAGGATTCAACCACTAGGATGGGTTGATAATATGACTAGGATTCAACCACTAGGATGGTTGATAATATGACTAGGATTCAACCACTAGGATGTGTTGATAATATGACTAGGATTCAACCACTAGGATGGGTTGATAATATTACTAGGATTCAAGCACTAGGATGGGTTGATAATATTACTAGGATTCAAGCACTAGGATGGGTTGATAATATGACTAGGATTCAACCACTAGGATGGGTTGATAATATGACTAGGATTCAACCACTAGGATGGTTGATAATATGACTAGGATTCAACCACTAGGATTGGTTGATAATATGACTAGGATTCAACCACTAGGATGATTGATAATATGACTAGGATTCAACCACTAGGATGGGTTGATAATATGACTAGGATTCAACCACTAGGATGGGTTGATAATATGACTAGGATGGGTTGATAATATTACTAGGATTCAAGCACTAGGATGGGTTGATAATATGACTAGGATTCAACCACTAGGATGGGTTGATAATATGACTAGGATTCAACCACTAGGATGGTTGATAATATGACTAGGATTCAACCACTAGGATGTGTTGATAATATGACTAGGATTCAACCACTAGGATGTGTTGATAATATTACTAGGATTCAAGCACTAGGATGGGTTGATAATATGACTAGGATTCAAGCACTAGGATGGGTTGATAATATGACTAGGATTCAACCACTAGGATGGTTGATAATATGACTAGGATTCAACCACTAGGATGTGTTGATAATATGACTAGGATTCAACCACTAGGATGGGTTGATAATATGACTAGGATTCAACCACTAGGATGTGTTGATAATATGACTAGGATTCAACCACTAGGATGGGTTGATAATATGACTAGGATGGGTTGATAATATTACTAGGATTCAAGCACTAGGATGGGTTGATAATATGACTAGGATTCAACCACTAGGATGGTTGATAATATGACTAGGATTCAACCACTAGGATGTGTTGATAATATGACTAGGATTCAACCACTAGGATGTGTTGATAATATGACTAGGATTCAACCACTAGGATGGGTTGATAATATGACTAGGATTCAACCACTAGGATGGGTTGATAATATGACTAGGATTCAACCACTAGGATGGTTGATAATATGACTAGGATTCAACCACTAGGATTGGTTGATAATATGACTAGGATTCAACCACTAGGATGGTTGATAATATGACTAGGATTCAACCACTAGGATGGGTTGATAATATGACTAGGATTCTTTATGGATCCAGTTGTGGTTAAGAGAACAGTGCATGTGGTGGGTTATGTGAAGAGATGGGTGGTGTGACATGTCTCGCTTCATAGTTGGTATTAGACCAGGTTTAGGTATAAGAGTTATCCTTGTTTCATAGTTGGTTTAGGTATAAGAGTTATCCTTGTTTCATAGTTGGTTTAGGTATAAGAGTTATCCTTGTTTCATAGTTGGTTTAGGTATAAGAGTTATCCTTGTTTCATAGTTGGTTTAGGTATAAGAGTTATCCTTGTTTCATAGTTGGTTTAGGTGTAAGAGTTATCCTTGTTTCATAGTTGGTTTAGGTGTAAGAGTTATCCTTGTTTCATAGTCGGATACTTTGCACTGTAAGTGCAAAGCACCCTGTTTGTGGCCCAAGTCCAGCTTCTGTGACAGCATTCACAATGTTCCTGGCATTGTCTGTTGTAGGGCTCTGCTACCCAGCCAGAGCCTGACGGGCCCTGACATTATACTCCGGTTAGGGCTGGGTAGGTCCTGTTTTTTCATCAATAAGTAGGGTACAGGCACTAACATTTTGAAGATGAGCCATTTGCTTATTTATTCAGATCTCCATTAGGTTTTACAGAAGCAGCAGCTACTCTTCCTAGGGTTTGAACATACCATGATGTCTGTACAGTCCTCTGACTAAGGTCATACCATGATGTCAGTACAGTCCTCTCTGACTAAGGTCATACCATGATGTCAGTACAGTCCTCAGACTAAGGTCATACCATGATGTCAGTACAGTCCTCTCTGACGAAGTTCATACCATGATGTCAGTACAGTCCTCTCTGACGAAGTTCATACCATGATGTCAGTACAGTCCTCTCTGACGAAGTTCATACCATGGTGTCAGTAGAGTTCTCTCTGACGAAGTTCATACCATGATGTCAGTACAGTCCTCTCTGACGAAGTTCATACCATGATGTCAGTACAGTCCTCTCTGACAAAGTTCATACCATGATGTCAGTACAGTCCTCTGACTAAGGTCATACCATGATGTCAGTACAGTCCTCTCTGACTAAGGTCATACCATGATGTCAGTACAGTCCTCTCTGACTAAGGTCATACCATGATGTCAGTACAGTCCTCTCTGACTAAGGTCATACCATGGTGTCAGTACAGTCCTCTCTGACTAAGTTCATACCATGATGTCAGTACAGTCCTCTCTGACGAAGTTCATACCATGATGTCAGTACAGTCCTCTCTGACTAAGGTCATACCATGATGTCAGTACAGTCCTCTCAGACTAAGGTCATACCATGGTGTCAGTACAGTCCTCTCTGACGAAGTTCATACCATGGTGTCAGTACAGTTCTCTCTGACGAAGTTCATACCATGATGTCAGTACAGTCCTCTCTGACGAAGTTCATACCATGATGTCAGTACAGTCCTCAGACTAAGGTCATACCATGATGTCAGTACAGTCCTCTCAGACTAAGGTCATACCATGGTGTCAGTACAGTCCTCTCTGACGAAGTTCATACCATGATGTCAGTACAGTCCTCTCTGACGAAGTTCATACCATGGTGTCAGTACAGTTCTCTCTGACGAAGTTCATACCATGATGTCAGTACAGTCCTCTCTGACGAAGTTGACTAACATGTAAATGTAGTATATAGTAGTAATATAATGGTGTACCTGTCCTCCACAGGTGAAGCAGGCCACGCGGTCTCCCTGGCCCAGGTAGTAGAAGCCAGCCTTAGCCAGCTCAGAGGGGGTGATGATGGACAGAACCCAGGAGTGGAAGGAGTCCAGACGGTCCTGCTCTCTCCTCATACTGGGGTTGTGACAGGTAGGGGGTCTCTGGTGGGACCTACAAATACATCATCAGATATAGAGGCTGTGCTACTATGGCTGACACTGTGAAACAACATCCCTTATATAGTGTTACTATTAAATGAGGCTTGTTATAAGGTGTGGGACCATACAATACTACTATAGAAGGGATTGACTGAAGCTCAATGTTACATTCAAATCTCCCTATCATCGTAACTAAGCCAATATGACACCAATGTCGATGAAACTTTGTAAGTCATTGGAGATACACAACCCACTCCCTGCCTCGTCATGAGCATCTGGCCGTTACACACTCATTACCGTTGGGAAAAAAATGACATTTATTGTCAAGACCAAGCTGAATATGTAGACGTCGGATAAGAAAGAGATCTCACCGTCATTAAAGTCACATTACATGTACCACCTTTCAGACTGAATACGTGAGTGATACATTCTGAATGTAATCTGTTGCCCCTACAAACGTATTCAGTCTGAAAGGTGGTACATGTAATGTAATCTGTTACCAACATCTGGTGAAAATGGCATGTCAATAGCACCTTTGGAAATATATTTACTGAGAAAAATGGTGACGTGTTCAATACTTATTTCACCCGCTGTATATGGACCAGCCTAGATCCATGAATGCGCTAGCAGTCACATGCAATAGCAGCAGTACAACCATATTATACCACATGTTATAACACATCATTACTATAGTCTAGTCTAGTAAACTATTGTTATAACACATCATTACTATAGTCTAGTCTAGTAAACTAGTGTTATACCACATCATTACTATAGTCTAGTCTAGTAAACTAGTGTTATAACACATCATTACTATAGTCTAGTCTAGTAAACTAGTGTTATAACACATCATTACTATAGTCTAGTCTAGTAAACTAGTGTTATAACACATCATTACTATAGTCTAGTAAACTAGTGTTATACCACATCATTACTATAGTCTAGTAAACTAGTGTTATACCACATCATTACTATAGTCTAGTCTAGTAAACTAGTGTTATACCACATCATTACTATAGTCTAGTCTAGTAAACTAGTGTTATAACACATCATTACTATAGTCTAGTCTAGTAAACTAGTGTTATAACACATCATTACTATACTCTAGTAAACTAGTGTTATACCACATCATTACTATAGTCTAGTAAACTAGTGTTATAACACATCATTACTATAGTCTAGTCTAGTAAACTAGTGTTATAACACATCATTACTATAGTCTAGTAAACTAGTGTTATACCACATCATTACTATAGTCTAGTAAACTAGTGTTATACCACATCATTACTATAGTCTAGTCTAGTAAACTAGTGTTATACCACATCATTACTATAGTCTAGTAAACTAGTGTTATAACACATCATTACTATAGTCTAGTCTAGTAAACTAGTGTTATACCACATCATTACTATAGTCTAGTCTAGTAAACTAGTGTTATACCACATCATTACTATAGTCTAGTCTAGTAAACTAGTGTTATACCACATCATTACTATAGTCTAGTCTAGTAAACTAGTGTTATAACACATCATTACTATAGTCTAGTCTAGTAAACTAGTGTTATAACACATCATTACTATAGTCTAGTAAACTATTGTTATAACACATCATTACTATAGTCTAGTAAACTAGTGTTATACCACATCATTACTATAGTCTAGTCTAGTAAACTAGTGTTATAACACATCATTACTATAGTCTAGTAAACTAGTGTTATAACACATCATTACTATAGTCTAGTCTAGTAAACTAGTGTTATACCACATCATTACTATAGTCTAGTAAACTAGTGTTATACCACATCATTACTATAGTCTAGTCTAGTAAACTAGTGTTATAACACATCATTACTATAGTCGAGTAAACTATTGTTATAACACATCATTACTATAGTCTAGTAAACTATTGTTATAACACATCATTACTATAGTCTAGTAAACTATTGTTATAACACATCATTACTATAGTCTAGTCTAGTAAACTAGTGTTATAACACATCATTACTATAGTCTAGTAAACTAGTGTTATAACACATCATTACTATAGTCTAGTAAACTAGTGTTATAACACATCATTACTATAGTCTAGTCTAGTAAACTAGTGTTATACCACATCATTACTATAGTCTAGTCTAGTAAACTAGTGTTATACCACATCATTACTATAGTCTAGTCTAGTAAACTAGTGTTATACCACATCATTACTATAGTCTAGTAAACTAGTGTTATAACACATCATTACTATAGTCTAGTCTAGTAAACTAGTGTTATACCACATCATTACTATAGTCTAGTCTAGTAAACTAGTGTTATACCACATCATTACTATAGTCTAGTCTAGTAAACTAGTGTTATACCACATCATTACTATAGTCTAGTCTAGTAAACTAGTGTTATAACACATCATTACTATAGTCTAGTCTAGTAAACTAGTGTTATACCACATCATTACTATAGTCTAGTCTAGTAAACTAGTGTTATACCACATCATTACTATAGTCTAGTAAACTAGTGTTATACCACATCATTACTATAGTCTAGTAAACTAGTGTTATACCACATCATTACTATAGTCTAGTCTAGTAAACTAGTGTTATAACACATCATTACTATAGTCTAGTAAACTAGTGTTATTTAATATTTCTCTGGTAACATCTACAGAAAGGTTTCAGAGAACATTTGACAAATAAAAAAATGCTTAAATAAATGTTTGTGCAGCCAGCCAATCAGAGAGTAGAAACAGCCAGCCAATAAGAGCCTTACATGTCCTCTACTACTCGGGAGCTCAGTGGGCTGGAGGGGGGCGGGACCGAGAACCCCATATTCACAAATCCAACCGGCTCTTCGCCCGGCACTGGGTTGGGTGCGGGGTCAGGGGCAGAGATGGGAAGGGGGCCTGGGCCAGGGCCTGACACCTGGGGGAGAGAACATATTAGTAGACATCATCAACCCCATCTTCATCATAAACCTCACCCTAATCAACATCACCCCATCTTCATCATCATCATCATCATCGAAACCACAACAATGACCTCTATCACCCTCACAACCATCATCATTACCACAACCATGACCTCTATATACCCTCACAACCATCATCATTACCACAACCATGACCTCTATATACCCTCACAACCATCATCATTACCACAACCATGACCTCTATATACCCTCACAACCATCATCATTACCACAACCTCTATCACCCTCACAACCATCATCATTACCACATACATATTCCCATCACCACAACCATCATTATCATCACCACCCCAGTCACTCCATCATCACCACAACCATCATCATCCCAGTCACTCCATCATCATCACCATCATCATTACCCCAGTCACTCCATCATCACCACAACCATCATCACCCCAGTCACTCCATCATCATTACCCCAGTCACTCCATCATCACCCCCATCATCATCACCCCAGTCACTCCATAATCACCACAACCATCACCCCAGTCATGCCATCATCATTACCCCAGTCACTCCATAATCACCATCATCACCCCCACCCCCATCATCATCCCCCCAGTCATGCCATCATCACCACAACCATCATCACCCCAGTCACTCCATCATCATCACCCCAGTCACTCCATCACCATCACCCCAGTCACTCCATCACCATCATCATTACCCCAGGCACTCCATAAATCACCATCACCCCCATCATCATCACCCCAGTCATGCCATCATCACCACAACCATCACCCCAGTCACTCCATCACCACAACCATCAACATCATCATCTCACAGGTATGACGGGTGCGTTGCATAGCGGAGAGAAGGCGCTGTGAAAAGAGGAGAGGAGGTTGGCAGTGGAGGGTAGACTCTGGATGAAGGAGCAGGAGGGAGATAGCTGTCTGTGTGTCTCAGTAGGACAGTCACCTGTCCGCCAGCCCTCTGCCGTCACGTTACACCTGGAGCAGGAACATGTCAATTTAACAATTACATTCCATGTTACACCTGGAGCAGGAACATGTCAATTTAACAATTACATTCCATGTTACACCTGAGAACACACACGATATCAGTTAGTAGGTCGGTCCATGGCAGGATAATCACCTGAAACACTGCACCCTGTCTCCAACACCGGTATAGAACCATCCTGCCCTGGCCAGGGTGCGCTCGGTTACTGCCGCCGCCGGGAAGCGGGCAAAGGTCGAGATACGGAACAGTTCTGATGGGGAAAAGGAACATCACAACTTCATAAAGGTGTGTGTGTGTCTAAGGTGTGTGTACAGCGTGGGAAGGTGTGTGTGTGTGTGTCTAAGGTGTGTGTACAGCGTGGGAAGGTGTGTGTGTGTGTGTCTAAGGTGTGTGTACAGCTTGGGAAGGTGTGTGTGTGTGTGTCTAAGGTGTGTGTACAGCGTGGGAAGGTGTGTGTGTGTGTGTGTCTAATGTGTGTACAGCTTGGGAAGGTGTGTGTGTGTCTAAGGTGTGTGTACAGCTTGGGAAGGTGTGTGTGTGTGTCTATGGTGTGTGTACAGCTTGGGAAGGTGTGTGTGTGTGTGTGTGTACAGCGTGGGAAGGTGTGTGTGTGTGTGTCTAAGGTGTGTGTACAGCGTGGGAAGGTGTGTGTGTGGAAGGTGTGTGTACAGCGTGGGAAGGTGTGTGTGTGGAAGGTGTGTGTACAGCGTGGGAAGGTGTGTGTGTGTACAGCGTGGGAAGGTGTGTGTGTGTGTCTAAGGTGTGTGTACAGCGTGGGAAGGTGTGTGTGTGTGTGTGTACAGCGTGGGAAGGTGTGTGTGTGTACAGCGTGGGAAGGTGTGTCTAAGGTGTGTGTACAGCGTGGGAAGGTGTGTGTGTGTACAGCGTGGGAAGGTGTGTGTGTGTGTCTAAGGTGTGTGTACAGCGTGGGAAGGTGTGTGTGTGTACAGCGTGGGAAGGTGTGTCTAAGGTGTGTGTACAGCGTGGGAAGGTGTGTGTGTGTGTCTAAGGTGTGTGTACAGCGTGGGAAGGTGTGTGTGTGTGTGTCTAAGGTGTGTGTACAGCGTGGGAAGGTGTGTGTGTGTGTCTAAGGTGTGTGTACAGCGTGGGAAGGTGTGTGTGTGTGTGTCTAAGGTGTGTGTACAGCGTGGGAAGGTGTGTCTAAGGTGTGTGTACAGCGTGGGAAGGTGTGTGTGTGTACAGCGTGGGAAGGTGTGTCTAAGGTGTGTGTACACACGTACATAATGACACAATACCCCATAATGACTCAATACCCCATAATGACCACAATACCCCATAATGACCACAATACCCCATAATGACCACAATACCCCATAATGACCACAATACCCCATAATGACCACAATACCCCATAATGACTCAATACCCCATAATGACCCAATACCCCATAATGACCCAATACCCCATAATGACCCAATACCCCATAATGACCACAATACCCCATAATGACCACAATACCCCATAATGACCCAATACCCCATAATGACCCAATACCCCATAATGACCCAATACCCCATAATGACCCAATACCCCATAATGACCCCAATACCCCATAATGACCCCAATACCCCATAATGACCCAATACCCCATAATGACCCAATACCCCATAATGACCCAATACCCCATAATGACCCAATACCCCATAATGACCCAATACCCCATAATGACCCAATACCCCATAATGACCCTATACCCCATAATGACCCAATACCCCATAATGACCCAATACCCCATAATGACCCTATACCCCATAATGACCCAATACCCCATAATGACACAATACCCCATTATGAAAATGTGACCCTTTGCTATGAGACTCCAAATTGAGCTCAGGTGCATCCTGTTTCCATTGATCATCCTTGAGATGTTTCTACAACTTGATTGGAGTCCACCTGTGGTAAATTCAATTGTTTGGACATGATTTGGAAAAGCACACACACCTGTCTATATAAGGTCCCACAGTTGACAGTGCATGTCAGAGCAAAAACCAGCCATGAGGTTGAAGGAATTGTCCATAGAGATCAGAGACAGGATTGTGTCAAGGCACAGATCTGGGGAAGGGTACCAAAATATTACTGCAGCATTGAAGGTCCCCAAGAACACAGTGACCTCCATCATTCTTAAATGGAAGAAGTTTGGAACCACCAAACTGAGCAATCAGGGGAGAAGGGCCTTGGTCAGGGAGGTGACGAAGAACCCAATGGTCACTCTGACAGAGCTCCAGAGTTCCTCTATGGAGATGGGAGAACCTTCCAGAAGGACAACCATCTCTGCAGCACTCCACCAATCAGGCCTTTATGGTAGAGTGGCCAGACAGAAGTCACTCCTCAGAAAAAGGCACATGACAGCCCTAAAGATTCTCTGGTCTGATGAAACACAGATTGGACTATTTGGCCTGAATGCCAAGCGCCACATCTGGAGGAAACCTGCACCATCCCTACGGTGAAGCACGGTGGCAGCGTCATGCTGTGGGGATGTTTTTCAGTGGCAGGGACTGGGAGACTAGTCAGGATCGAGGAAAAGATGAATGGAGCAAAGTACAGAGAGATGGACCTCAGACTGGGGCGAAGGTTCACCTTCCAACAGGACAATGACCCTAAGCACACAGCCAAGACAATGCAGGAGTGGCTTCGGGACAAGTCTCTGAATGTCCTTGAGTGGCCCAGCCAGAGCCCGGACTTGAACCTGATCTAACATCTCTGGAGAGACCTGAAAATAGCTGTGCAGCGACGCTCCCCATCCAACCTGACAGAGCTTGAGAGGATCTGCAGAGAGGAATGGGAGAAACTCCCCAAATACAGGTGTGCCAAGCTTGTAGCTTCATAACCAAGAAGACTAGAGGCTGTAATCGCTGCCAAAGGTGTTTCAACAAAGTACTGAGTAAAGGGTCTGAATACTTATATAAATGTGATATCAGTTCTCTTTTTAATACATTTGGAAACATTTCTAAAAACCTGTTTTTGCTTTGTCATTATGGGGTATTGTGTGTAAATTGATGAGGGGGTAAAACTATTTAATACTGTCACAATCTGGAAGGAAGTGAGACCAAGGCGCAGCGCTGTCTTTTAATATCGAACTTTCAAGAAAACAAATAAAGAGCAAACATAACGTGTAACACGAAGCAATAAACCCACGCTGAACATAGAACTCTACGGTCAGAGAGAAGCCAGAGCCCTCCCTACGGTCAGGGCCTGACCGTGATAAACAGAGAGAAGCCAGAGCCCTCCCTACGGTCAGGGCCTGACCGTGATAAACAGAGAGAAGCCAGAGCCCTCCCTACGGTCAGGGCCTGACCGTGATAAACAGAGAGAAGCCAGAGCCCTCCCTACGGTCAGGGCCTGACCGTGATAAACAGAGAGAAGCCAGAGCCCTCCCTACGGTCAGGGCCTGACCGTGATAAACAGAGAGAAGCCAGAGCCCTCCCTACGGTCAGGGCCTGACCGTGATAAACAGAGAGAAGCCAGAGCCCTCCCTACGGTCAGGGCCTGACCGTGATAAACAGAGAGAAGCCAGAGCCCTCCCTACGGTCAGGGCCTGACCGTGATAAACAGAGAGAAGCCAGAGCCCTCCCTACGGTCAGGGCCTGACCGTGATAAACAGAGAGAAGCCAGAGCCCTCCCTACGGTCAGGGCCTGACCGTGATAAACAGAGAGAAGCCAGAGCCCTCCCTACGGTCAGGGCCTGACCGTGATAAACAGAGAGAAGCCAGAGCCCTCCCTACGGTCAGGGCCTGACCGTGATAAACAGAGAGAAGCCAGAGCCCTCCCTACGGTCAGGGCCTGACCGTGATAAACAGAGAGAAGCCAGGGCCCTCCCTACGGTCAGGGCCTGACCGTGATAAACAGAGAGAAGCCAGGGCCCTCCCTACGGTCAGGGCCTGACCGTGATAAACAGAGAGAAGCCAGGGCCCTCCCTACGGTCAGGGCCTGACCGTGATAAACAGAGAGAAGCCAGGGCCCTCCCTACGGTCAGGGCCTGACCGTGATAAACAGAGAGAAGCCAGGGCCCTCCCTACGGTCAGGGCCTGACCGTGATAAACAGAGAGAAGCCAGGGCCCTCCCTACGGTCAGGGCCTGACCGTGATAAACAGAGAGAAGCCAGAGCCCTCCCTACGGTCAGGGCCTGACCGTGATAAACAGAGAGAAGCCAGAGCCCTCCCTACGGTCAGGGCCTGACCGTGATAAACAGAGAGAAGCCAGAGCCCTCCCTACGGTCAGGGCCTGACCGTGATAAACAGAGAGAAGCCAGAGCCCTCCCTACGGTCAGGGCCTGACCGTGATAAACAGAGAGAAGCCAGAGCCCTCCCTACGGTCAGGGCCTGACCGTGATAAACAGAGAGAAGCCAGAGCCCTCCCTACGGTCAGGGCCTGACCGTGATAAACAGAGAGAAGCCAGAGCCCTCCCTACGGTCAGGGCCTGACCGTGATAAACAGAGAGAAGCCAGAGCCCTCCCTACGGTCAGGGCCTGACCGTGATAAACAGAGAGAAGCCAGAGCCCTCCCTACGGTCAGGGCCTGACCGTGATAAACAGAGAGAAGCCAGAGCCCTCCCTACGGTCAGGGCCTGACCGTGATAAACAGAGAGAAGCCAGAGCCCTCCCTACGGTCAGGGCCTGACCGTGATAAACAGAGAGAAGCCAGAGCCCTCCCTACGGTCAGGGCCTGACCGTGATAAACAGAGAGAAGCCAGAGCCCTCCCTACGGTCAGGGCCTGACCGTGATAAACAGAGAGAAGCCAGAGCCCTCCCTACGGTCAGGGCCTGACCGTGATAAACAGAGAGAAGCCAGAGCCCTCCCTACGGTCAGGGCCTGACCGTGATAAACAGAGAGAAGCCAGAGCCCTCCCTACGGTCAGGGCCTGACCGTGATAAACAGAGAGAAGCCAGAGCCCTCCCTACGGTCAGGGCCTGACCGTGATAAACAGAGAGAAGCCAGAGCCCTCCCTACGGTCAGGGCCTGACCGTGATAAACAGAGAGAAGCCAGAGCCCTCCCTACGGTCAGGGCCTGACCGTGATAAACAGAGAGAAGCCAGGGCCCTCCCTACGGTCAGGGCCTGACCGTGATAAACAGAGAGAAGCCAGGGCCCTCCCTACGGTCAGGGCCTGACCGTGATAAACAGAGAGAAGCCAGGGCCCTCCCTACGGTCAGGGCCTGACCGTGATAAACAGAGAGAAGCCAGGGCCTGACCGTGATAAACAGAGAGAAGCCAGAGCCCTCCCTACGGTCAGGGCCTGACCGTGATAAACAGAGAGAAGCCAGGGCCTGACCGTGATAAACAGAGAGAAGCCAGAGCCCTCCCTACGGTCAGGGCCTGACCGTGATAAACAGAGAGAAGCCAGAGCCCTCCCTACGGTCAGGGCCTGACCGTGATAAACAGAGAGAAGCCAGAGCCCTCCCTACGGTCAGGGCCTGACCGTGATAAACAGAGAGAAGCCAGAGCCCTCCCTACGGTCAGGGCCTGACCGTGATAAACAGAGAGAAGCCAGAGCCCTCCCTACGGTCAGGGCCTGACCGTGATAAACAGAGAGAAGCCAGAGCCCTCCCTACGGTCAGGGCCTGACCGTGATAAACAGAGAGAAGCCAGAGCCCTCCCTACGGTCAGGGCCTGACCGTGATAAACAGAGAGAAGCCAGAGCCCTCCCTACGGTCAGGGCCTGACCGTGATAAACAGAGAGAAGCCAGAGCCCTCCCTACGGTCAGGGCCTGACCGTGATAAACAGAGAGAAGCCAGAGCCCTCCCTACGGTCAGGGCCTGACCGTGATAAACAGAGAGAAGCCAGAGCCCTCCCTACGGTCAGGGCCTGACCGTGATAAACAGAGAGAAGCCAGAGCCCTCCCTACGGTCAGGGCCTGACCGTGATAAACAGAGAGAAGCCAGAGCCCTCCCTACGGTCAGGGCCTGACCGTGATAAACAGAGAGAAGCCAGAGCCCTCCCTACGGTCAGGGCCTGACCGTGATAAACAGAGAGAAGCCAGAGCCCTCCCTACGGTCAGGGCCTGACCGTGATAAACAGAGAGAAGCCAGAGCCCTCCCTACGGTCAGGGCCTGACCGTGATAAACAGAGAGAAGCCAGGGCCCTCCCTACGGTCAGGGCCTGACCGTGATAAACAGAGAGAAGCCAGGGCCCTCCCTACGGTCAGGGCCTGACCGTGATAAACAGAGAGAAGCCAGGGCCCTCCCTACGGTCAGGGCCTGACCGTGATAAACAGAGAGAAGCCAGAGCCCTCCCTACGGTCAGGGCCTGACCGTGATAAACAGAGAGAAGCCAGGGCCTGACCGTGATAAACAGAGAGAAGCCAGAGCCCTCCCTACGGTCAGGGCCTGACCGTGATAAACAGAGAGAAGCCAGGGCCTGACCGTGATAAACAGAGAGAAGCCAGAGCCCTCCCTACGGTCAGGGCCTGACCGTGATAAACAGAGAGAAGCCAGAGCCCTCCCTACGGTCAGGGCCTGACCGTGATAAACAGAGAGAAGCCAGAGCCCTCCCTACGGTCAGGGCCTGACCGTGATAAACAGAGAGAAGCCAGAGCCCTCCCTACGGTCAGGGCCTGACCGTGATAAACAGAGAGAAGCCAGAGCCCTCCCTACGGTCAGGGCCTGACCGTGATAAACAGAGAGAAGCCAGAGCCCTCCCTACGGTCAGGGCCTGACCGTGATAAACAGAGAGAAGCCAGAGCCCTCCCTACGGTCAGGGCCTGACCGTGATAAACAGAGAGAAGCCAGAGCCCTCCCTACGGTCAGGGCCTGACCGTGATAAACAGAGAGAAGCCAGAGCCCTCCCTACGGTCAGGGCCTGACCGTGATAAACAGAGAGAAGCCAGAGCCCTCCCTACGGTCAGGGCCTGACCGTGATAAACAGAGAGAAGCCAGAGCCCTCCCTACGGTCAGGGCCTGACCGTGATAAACAGAGAGAAGCCAGAGCCCTCCCTACGGTCAGGGCCTGACCGTGATAAACAGAGAGAAGCCAGAGCCCTCCCTACGGTCAGGGCCTGACAAATCCATTTTAGAATAAGGCTGTAACGTAACAAAATGTGGAAAACGTCAAGGGGTCTGAATACTTTCTGAATGCAATGTATACACAAAAGTATGTGGACACCCATTCAAATTAGTGGATTCAGCTATTTCAGCCACAACCGTTGCTGACAGGTGTATAACATCGAGCACTGGCTTTGCAATCTCCATAGACAAACTTTGTCAGTACAATGGCCCGTACTGAAGAGCTCAGTGACTTTCAACGTGGCACCGTCATAGGATGACACATTTTCATCAAATCAGTTCATCAAAGTTCTGCCCTGCTAGAGCTGCCCCAGTTAACTGTAAGTGCTGTTATTGTGAAGTGGAAACGTCTAGGAGCAACAACGGCTCAGCCATGAAGTGGTAGGACACATAAGCTCACAGAACTGGACAGCCGAGTGCTGAAGCGCATAAAAAATAGTCTGTCCTCGGTTGCAACACTCACTACCGAGTTCCAAACTGCCTCTGGAAGCAACGCCAGAACTGTTTGTCGGGAGGTTCATGAAATGGGTTTCTATGGCCGAGCAGCCAAGCGTCGGGTGGAGTGGTGTAAAACCCGCCACTATTGGACTCTGGAGCAGTGGAAATGCGTTCTCTGGAGTGATGAATCACGCTTCACCATCTGGTAATCCGACGGCCGTATCTGGATTTGGCGCATGTCAAGGGAAAGCTACCTGCCCCAAGGCATAGTGCTAACTGTAAAGTTTGGTGGAGAAGGAATAATGGTCTGAAGCTGAATTTCATGGTTTGGGTTAGGCCCGTTCAGATTCTGGGTGGAAGACAAAGGAGTGGGTCTCTATCGGACATGGGAAGCTATGCTCACATAATATACAAATACATATGCACTTTAGCAACTGCCCGTTCAGATAAAGGAAAGTAACTCGTATTTACGTATCGCTGACTTCACTCGTTGAGTTCATAGTGTAAGACTCTGTTTTGCCCGGTAGAGGTCGCCATCGTCTTTTCTAGGGTCTTCCAGGTCGTCGTGGTGGTTAAAGTTGATCTCGAAGAAGAGAGGCTTCGGAGAAGTGTCTGTTGTCCTAGGATTACGTACGTGTCCAGCTGCAGACTGGTAACGCGACGTAAGGGATGGATCACTTCTTCTTTAGGTGATCAATAGTTGAAATCCGCCATTTTAAACGTGTGGAGCAACTCTCGTTTTCTGGCCTGTAGAGTTGAAATGAGCCCTTTTCAACTGTCCCCCCCCACTCCTACCTGAGGAGTTGTCATACTGCAGGGTGTGTCTAACGTGTGTGTGTGTGTGTGAGTGTGAGTCCTACCTGAGGAGTTGTCATAGTGCAGGTCAGCTGGGGCTCCGTTCCGACACAGACCCATGAGGAACGGGCTGTTCTGGAGATGGACCAGTGTTTCCATTTACAGATCGGTTATACAGTCTAGTTATAGACAGAATAGATTCTAGATCTAGAGGTATTAGCCTAGGTGGAGTTTTTCAATGAAGAGTTTGTAGAATTAGAGAAATGGAAGGGCCATTCTCCTCAGGGAGAGAGGGTTGAGTATACCCAGGGCAGGGGGAACACACACACACACACACACACACACACAGTCACGTGATTGGAAACAGGATGCCTTTCACATCATCTCACATCAGCCTGTAAATGAAACTGAAAGGTTTTCTGATGAAACAGAACTGATCTGATGGCAATAGAAACAATATGCCAGAAAACTGTCAGTCTGTCATAATATATCACAATATGCCAGAAAACCGTCAGTCTGTCATAATATATCACAATATGCCAGAAAACCGTCAGTCTGTCATAATATATCACAATATGCCAGAAAACCGTCAGTCTGTCATAATATATTACAATATGCCAGAAAACCGTCAGTCTGACATAACATATCACAATATGCCAGAAAACCGTCAGTCTGTCATAATATATCACAATATGCCAGAAAACTGTCAGTCTGTCATAATATATTACAATATGCCAGAAAACCGTCAGTCTGTCATAATATATCACAATATGCCAGAAAACCGTCAGTCTGACATAATATATCACAATATGCCAGAAAACCGTCAGTCTGACATAATATATCACAATATCCCAGAAAACCGTCAGTCTGTCATAATAATATATCATATGCCATTTAGCAAATTATTTTATAGAAATTAAGTAAGTCAGCATTTCACTGTAAGGTCTACAACTGTTTGTATTCGGTGCACGGGACAAATAAACTTTGATTTGATTTGAGAAAACGTGGTCTCTCTGGCCTCCCTGACACACCACTCACCACCAGACTCTCTGGCCTCCCTGACACACCACTCACCACCAGACTCTCTGGCCTCCCTGACACACCACTCACCACCAGACTCTCTGGCCTCCCTGACACACCACTCACCACCAGACTCTCTGGCCTCCCTGACACACCACTCACCACCAGACTCTCTGGCCTCCCTGACACACCACTCACCACCAGACTCTCTGGCCTCCCTGACACACCACTCACCACCAGACTCTCTGGTCTCCCTGACACACCACTCACCACCAGACTCTCTGGTCTCCCTGACACACCACCAGACTCTCTGGCCTCTCTGACACACCACTCACCACCAGACTCTCTGGCCTCCCTGACACACCACTCACCACCAGACTCTCTGGTCTCCCTGACACACCACTCACCACCAGACTCTCTGGTCTCCCTGACACACCACTCACCACCAGACTCTCTGGCCTCCCTGACACACCACTCACCACCAGACTCTCTGGTCTCCCTGACACACCACTCACCACCAGACTCTCTGGTCTCCCTGACACACCACTCACCACCAGACTCTCTGGCCTCCCTGACACACCACTCACCACCAGACTCTCTGGCCTCCTGACACACCACTCACCACCAGACTCTCTGGTCTCCCTGACACACCACTCACCACCAGACTCTCTGGTCTCCCTGACACACCACCAGACTCTCTGGTCTCCCTGACACACCACTCACCACCAGACTCTCTGGCCTCCTGACACACCACTCACCACCAGACTCTCTGGCCTCCTGACACACCACTCACCACCAGACTCTCTGGCCTCCTGACACACCACTCACCACCAGACTCTCTGGCCTCCTGACACACCACTCACCACCAGACTCTCTGGCCTCCTGACACACCACTCACCACCAGACTCTCTGGCCTCCTGACACACCACTCACCACCAGACTCTCTGGCCTCCTGACACACCACTCACCACCAGACTCTCTGGCCTCCTGACACACCACTCACCACCAGACTCTCTGGCCTCCTGACACACCACTCACCACCAGACTCTCTGGCCTCCCTGACACACCACTCACCACCAGACTCTCTGGCCTCCCTGACACACCACTCAACACCAGACTCAACTCTGAAGGCATGGCTGAGATATGGGATTTGATGTCAACGTAAGACATGGTGAATATGGACAGAACACACACACAGCCCTGGGTATGGCTGGTCAGCCCTCTCCCCCTGAGTGGAACAGCCCTCCTGGGGTAGTTTAGGTCTCCATGGCAGCAGAGATTAACCAGACAAAGAAATAAGTATCTGTCTGAGAGGAAGGTTTAATGTTGATAACACCTGTAGGGGAGACAGAAATATCCCATTAGTAGAATGTATTAGCAGCTACTCTCCCTGGGGTCCAAACTACAGTAACATTTCATACAGCTGATTCCATGTTCAGACAACAGCAGGTGTGGAGGCTTGTAAAGGAGACAGGAACATTGATTAATAGAATATGTTCTACTGCTTGATTTCGCCTGTAATTAATGCGTTGCATAACTACATGGATAAAACATATTCAGACAAAGGCAGGTGTGGCGGTTCACTTCCTGCTTCTGAATTAGAGGAAATGAATCGGTCCTAGACAAGGACAGATAGTTACACATGACCAGGTTTAAACATTGAACCTGACCAGGTTTAAACATTGAACCTGACCAGGTTTAAACATTGAACCTGACCAGGTTTAAACATTGAACCTGACCAGGTTTAAACATTGAACCTGACCAGGTTTAAACATGGTTTGATCATATCTTCAGAGTAACGTTAGCTAGCTCAGTGAAGTTAAAATGGCTGAACATTGTCTTTATAAGACGCACGAAGCTTGATTCTCCTCCTGTACAACCTTCAGGATCTGATGTAATTCAGATTAAATCTACTCATTTTCTGATGGTCACTTGTTTTTCAACGACTGTTAGATAACTATAGCTGGTTAACTGATGTCGTCTTTGTAGATAAATGGCGCCATGACATTGTCATCCATAACTAACTAGCTAGCTATCGACGTGGTTCCAGATGTTACTAACTAACTAACTAGATGTTAGTCTACAGAACCAGAAGGGGAACCCTGGTCAAATACACCCGTTAAGTCCCCGTCTCCCCGGCGTTACACCGTGACTCACCCTCCAGAAACGTCTCAGTCTGTAGAAATCCCCTTGTGCGGTCTGTGATGTCACTGCATTTCCGGTATATCTGACACCCGTAGTTCTGACACCCCGTATATCTGACACCCGTATATCTGACACCCGTAGTTCTGACACCCGTAGATCTGACACCCGTAGATCTGACACCCCGTAGATCTGACACCCCGTAGATCTGACACCCGTAGATCTGACACCCCGTAGATCTGACACCCGTAGATCTGACACCCCGTAGATCTGACACCCGTAGATCTGACACCCCGTAGATCTGACACCCCGTAGATCTGACGACGTGTTGTAGAAATTCCACTGTCTGTACTTCTCTATGAGGAAACAACCATCAATGTGACAAACTATTAGTAATCATGATAATTCCATCCATGATGACAGACCATTTCAAAACGAAATAACATAACACATGTAATATCCCCTTATATAACAATATCACATGTTTTGGACCATAATTAATTACAGGATCAAATAACATTTTAAGTTCAACAAGTTATACATACCAAGTTGTTTAAAATGTACAGTATGCTAGGCTACAACATTCATTATAGGAAATATATGCTTGTCCATGTAAGGACAATGTTGTTTTTAATTTAGATCACATAATCGATCATATTATGGTGTGAATATGAACATGGCAGCAGTGTAATAAAGTGGTAAACTCACCTTCGTCCAACAGTTTTCAGGCAGATCACAGGGAGGAATGCGAAGCTAAACTAGCAGCAGCCAAACCAGAAAGACTACATGTGGAACTTTACATATTTTCTTATGACTCGACTCGCCTACACACAAGGGGAAATACAGTTATTTGCAACGTGGTTAACCTTGTGGGTGTCTTAGTCTGATAATATGGTGTGAATGTGATATAGTGTAACATCTGAAACGTTCAGTTTACCTGTTGATGTATTCCCAGTGGTGGAAAAAGTACCCAAATGTCATACATGAGTAAAAGTAAAGATACCTTAATAGAAAATGACTCAAGTAGAAGTGAAAGTCACCCAGTAAAATACTACTTGAGTAATAGTCTAAAATTATTAGGTTTTAAATGTACTTAAGTACAAGAAGTAAATGGAATTGCTAAAATATACTTAAGCTGCCCCACCAACCACCAGGATGCCCGGCCCCGGAACATTCCAGTCATTCCTGAGGTTGGCAGATAACAGGTTGACTGGCATGTTGGACCCCGTGAACACTGGGTACTGGTAAGTACAACACAACAAATTAACTAACAGCATAACTCATAACACACAGCTGTCTGTGCAGGTCGCTACATAGCCCCGCCCCCGACCACAAAGTCCCTCGTCCCCAAGGGAACAAACAAAGTCTCTGAAGCGGCCCGGATGTCTCCTTTGCATGCGTGGCCGTGATGGGAGCAGAGTGTCCAGATGTGGAACAGGGGGCTCAGTCCGTGGTAGGGGGCTGCCCCTCTGGGGCCCAGGGGATGAAGTCAGGGACATGGGGGACAAGGTTGATGGAACAGGGAATACAGTCCGTGGCTCTGGGGAAACACTCGGTGACACAGGGAGGAAGACTGGATGAGTAGGCTGTCTGGAGCCTTGTCTGTGGCGCCTGGGTGTGGGTGCTTGGGAAATGTCATTGCCAGAGGGGGGGATTGTGGGGTTTGGGGAGAAGAGGCCCCTCTGTATGGGGCTAACCTGTCCCGGTGCACTGCCACCTTTCTCCCCCTGAGAGAAAGCTGCACCCAGTAAACAACCGCCCCTACCCTCTCCAGGACGCTGAAGGGCCCCACCCAGTGGCTGTCCAACTTGGGACACCTGCCTTTCTTTCTCAGGGGGCTGTAGACCCAGACCAGCTCCCCAGCCACAAAGTGCCTTCCCTGGGTGTGCACGTCATAGTTCCTCTTCCACCTCACACCTGCATTCACCAGCTGCTCTCTGGCGAAGGTGTGGGCTGTCTCCAGGCGGTCCTGGAGTCTCCTGGCATACTACAGCCCCGGGGGAACAGGAGGGCTATCTAGGGGCCGACCAAACGCCACCTCTGCAGGGGTGCGGATCTCTCTCCCCAGCATGAGGAGGGCAGGCGTGCAGCAGGTGGAGTCTTGGAAAGCGGAGCGACATGCCATGAGCACTATGGGCAGGTGCTTGTCCCAGTCACGCTGGAGTTTGGCAGAGACTATGGCCAGCTGCTGTCCAAGCGTTGTGTTGAAGCTCTCCACAAGGCCATCACTTTGAGGATGGAGAGGAGGAGTAGTGTGGGTCTTGTGCAGACCCAGCCTCTCACACATGGTGGCGAACACACAAGACTCAAAGTTTCTGCCTTGGTCGCTGTGGATGGACTCCGCAGCTCCAAACCTGCTGAACATCCCCGCTGACAGGGCGTCGATGATGGTCTCTGCCTCCTGGTCAGGCAGAGCATAGGCCTCAGGCCATTTTGTGAAATAGTCCATGTCTGGATGAGCGCTGACAAGATGGCAGCATCGCGACTAACTCTTAGGAAACTCTGCAGTATTTTGATTGTTTACGTACTATTTTTCATGTTATTATCTCAGGTATTGTTGTGTGTCATTACATACAGCCGGGAAGAACTATTGTATATTAGAGTGGCGGTAACTCACCTGAACCACCAACATTACGACCAGGAGTACGACTTCCCTGGAGAAGATTTGTTTGCTCTCCCCAGAGCAAATAAACTTATTCCAGAGGCTGACCCAATTCAACGCCGGCAGAGGAGAGTTACTCGGGCAGTCTTCTGGTCCGACTTAGGAAGCGTTCACACCACCCACCGCTCCAGAGTATTTTACTCACTAATGTCCAATCTCTGGATAATAAAGTTGATGAGCTAAAGATAGATAGATAGATAGATAGATAGATAGATAGATAGATAGATAGATAGATAGATAGATAGATAGATAGATAGATAGATAGATAGATAGATAGATAGATAGATAGATAGATAGATAGATAGATAGATAGATAGATAGATAGATAGATAGATAGATAGATAGATAGATAGATAGATAGATAGATAGATAGATAGATAGATAGATAGATAGATAGATACATACATAGATACATACATAGATACATAGATAGATACATAGATAGATACATAGATAGATACATAGATAGATACATAGATAGATACATAGATAGATAGATACTTTATTGATCCCCCGAGAGATGCTTTTCAGAGAGACACCAGGGATGGCTCATAGCACTCTCAAGATATACTGTCTGACTCTGTAAAGCCAGTCGGGTTCTCAGTGCAGGAACAAACATCTCTCCGGGAAGCAGAAGGGCGGAGGTATATGTTTATGATTAACGACTTATGGTGTAACTGTGATAACATACAGGAACTCAAGTCCTTCTGCTCACCCGACTTAGTACAGTCGGCATTTGATTGATTGATCTCCAGAGAGAATTTTCAGCAACAATAGCCACAGCCGTCTACATCCCACCTCAAGCCGATACACCGACGGCCCTCAAAGAACTTCACTGGACTTTATGCAAACTGGAAATCACATATCCTGAGGCTGCATTTATTGATCCCACCACGGTGTGCCAGAGAGCGCTACAGGAGGTCCTTCCTGCCGGCGGCCATTAGACTATATAATGCCTCACCGGGGTGCCGTGCCGTCGTCAACATAGACCTGGAACTGTTGGGGTGCTAGGACCTAGTTTATCAATTATGCATCAATTCGTGAGTAACTCTGGTCTGTAATCACTCATCCACTCAGGACCTATTTATTCATACAGGTCTGTATATACATACTTCAGCCAACCACTCATACTATGCAATGTCTTTTTATAGCTTTTTTGCACTCCAGATATCTTGTATTTTTATACTTTTTCATACTGCCGCTCTATGTATCATGTACCGTGTATCTGTCTTTTGTGTATTTCATTCTGGCATTTTGCACCTGCCCTATGTTTTTTTTGTAGCTGCTTGACAAATAAATTTCCCCCTCGGGGATAAATAAAGTATCTATCTATCTATCTATCTATCTATCTATCTATCTATCTATCTATCTATCTATCTATCTATCTATCTATCTATCTATCTATCTATCTATCTATCTATCTATCTATCTATCTATCTATCTATCTATCTATCTATCTATCTATCTATCTATCTATCTATCTATCTATCTATCTATCTATCTATCTATTTTCTGAACGTTCTTCTCCCAGCATACACCCCTCCAACCAGACATGCTTTATCTACTAATTTGCTGGATGCAGTTCAACAGAGTTCAAGTGAAGGTCAAGCAAATCATAGAGAAAGCAGACTGTATTGCAATCATCTCTGATGGGTGGTTGAATGTTCGTGGGCAAGGAATAATTAACTACATCATCTCCACCCCTCAACCAGTATTCTACAAGAGCACAGACACAAGGGACAACAGACACACCGGTCTCTACATTGCAGATTAGCTGAAGGCAGTCATCAATGACCTTGGACCACAGAAGGTATTTGCACTGGTGACAGACAATGCTGCGAATATGAAGGCTGCTTGGTCTAAAGTGGAGGAGTCCTACCCTCACATCACACTCATTGGCTGTGCTGCTCATGCATTGAATCTGCTCCTCAAGGACATCATGGCACTGAAAACAATGGATACACTCTACAAGAGAGCCAAGGAAATGGTTAGGTATGTGAAGGGTTATCAAGTTATAGCAGCAATCTACCTCGGCAAGCAAAGTGAGAAGAATAAGAGCTTCACATTGAAGCTGCCCAGAAACACCCGTTGGGGTGGCGTTGTCATCATGTTTGACAGTCTCTTAGAGGGGAAGGAGTCTCTCCAAGAAATGGCCATATCACAGTCTGCCAATATGGACAGCCCCATCAAGAGGATCCTCCTAGATGATGTATTTTGGGAGAGAGTGGTAAGCAGCCTGAAACTCCTGAAACCTATAGCAGTAGCCATTGCACGGATTGAGGGAGACAATGCCATCCTGCCTGATGTTCAGACTGCTTGCAGATGTAAGAGAAGAAATCCGTACTGCCCTGCCCACTTCACTGTTGCTCCAAGCAGAGGAAACTGCAGTTCTGAAATACATCAAAAAGTATGAAGACTTCTGCCTGAAGCCCATACACGCTGCAGCGTACATGTTGGACCCCAAGTATGCTGGCAAGAGCATCCTGTCTGGTGCAGAGATCAACAAGGCCTATGCTGTCATCACTACCGTGTCGACACCTTGGCCTGGATGAGGACAAGGTTCTTGGCAGTCTGGCGAAGTACACTTCCAAGCAAGGGCTTTGGGATGGAGATACAATATGGCAGTCGTGCCAACATATCTCATCAGCCACCTGGTGGAAGGGACTTTGTGGATCTGAGGCTCTTTCCCCTGTTGCCTCCATCATCCTCCAAATCCCACCAACATCAGCCGCCTCAGAGCACAACTGGTCCTTGTTTTGGAACACACACACCAAAGCACACAACAGGGTGACCAATACAAGGGTTGAAAAATTGGTGGCCATCCGGGCAAATTTGAGGCTTTTTGAGCCTGACAACGAGCCATCCTCAACAGGGTTGGAAAGTGACAGTGAAGATGAGGCCTCAGAGTCTGATGTTCAAGAGCTGGACATTGAGGAGGTCCAGGGAGAAGACATGGAAGCCTGAGAGGAAGACAACCAAAGCTTTAGTTTCTAGACTATTATTTAACAGATGTTTTTGGGAGATGTGATGGATCATTGGGGATCATTCAATATTCCCTTTTGTTGTTCAGTGAAATCATCCCATGTGAAGAGTCAACTCATTTAATTAAAAGTTAAATTCAGAACTAAATTGTTTTTTTTATTTCTATTGGAAGGATTTAATCATTGCAATTATGTCTACTTATGATAAGGTAAAATGTTTATGTTTCTGTCTCCATCTACATTTAAATGGAATTCATATTAATTTGCATATATTTCCGTTAATTCCCACGGAATGTTTCCGCCTCTGAATATTCCCCAAAATATGATCACGGCTTATAAAACCAGACACCGACGTCTCTCTTCCTGACGGGCTGAACACCGTCTTCCTCGCTTTGAGGATAATACAGTGCCACCGACGCGGCCCGCTACCAAGACTGTGGGCTCTCCTTCTCAGTGGCCGACGGGACTAAGACATTTAAATGTGTTAACCCTCGCAAGGCTGCTTGCCCAGATGGCATCCCTAGCCACGTCCTCAGAGCATGGCAGACCAGCTGGCTGGTGTGTTTACAGATATATTTTATTTTTTATTTAATTTTTTATTTCACCTTTATTTAACCAGGTAGGTTTTATTTCACCTTTATTTAACCAGGTAGGTTTTATTTCACCTTTATTTAACCAGGTAGGTTTTATTTCACCTTTATTTAACCAGGTAGGCCAGTTGAGAACAAGTTCTCATTTACAACTGTGACCTGGCCAAGACAAAGCAAAGCAGTGAGACAAAAACAACACAGAGTTACACAGTAAACAAACATAGTCAAAAACACAATAGAGAATCTCTATACAGAGTGCAAAATGTAGTGCAAAGTGCAGTATGGTTAGGAGGTAGGACAATAAATAGACCATAGTGGTGAAATAAATTACAGATTATCATCATTAACACAGGAATGAAGGATGTGCAAATTATGATGTGCAAATAGAGATACTGGAGTGCAAGATTTGTGAAAATAACAAAAATAAATATGGGGATGAGGTAGTAGTGTGGGCTATTTACAGAAGGGCTATATACAAGTGCAGTGATCGATAAGCAGCTTTGACAACTGATGCTTAAAGTTATTGAGGGAGATAGGAACCTCTAGCTTCAATGATTTTTGCAATTCGTTCCAGTCATTGGCAGCAGCGAACTGGAAGGAATGGCGGCCAAAGGAGGTGTTGGCTTTGGGGGTGACCAGTGAGATATACCTGCTGGAGCGCATGCTACGGGTGGGTGTTGCTATAGAGACCAGTGAGCTGAGATAGGGCGGGGATTTACCTAATAAAGACTTATAGATGACCTGGAGCCAGTGGGTTTGGCGACGAATATGTAATGAAGGCCAGCCAACGAGAGCATACAGGTCGCAGTGATGGGTAGTGTATGGGGCTTTGGTGACAAAACGGATGGCACTGTGATAGACTACATCCAATTTGCTAAGTAGAGTGTTGGAGGCTAGTTTGTAAATGACATCGCCGAAATCAAGGATCGGTAGGATAGTCAGTTTTACAAGGGCATGTTTGGCAGCATGAGTGAAGGAGGCTTTGTTGCGAAATAGGAAGCCAATTCTGGATTTAATTTTGGATTGGAGATGGTTGATGTGAGTCTGGAAGTTGAGTTTACAGTCTAACCAGATGCCTAGGTATTTGTAGGTGTCCACGTATTCTAATTCGGACCCGTCGAGAGTAGTGATGATAGTCCGGTGGGCGGGTGCTGGCAGCGTTCGATAGAAAAGCATGCACTTAGTTTTACTAGCGTTTAAGAGCAGTTGGAGCCACGGAAGGAGTGTTGTATGGCATTGAAGCTTGTTTGAAGGTTAGTAAACACAGTGTCCAAAGAGGGGCCAGATGTATACAGAATGGTGTCATCTGCGTAGAGATGGATCAGAGAGTCACCAGCAGCGAGAGCGACATCGTTGATGTATATAGAGAAAAGAGTTGGCCCAAGAATTGAACCCTGTGGCACCCCCATAGAGACTGCCAGAGGATCGGACAATAGGCCCTCCGATTTGACACACTGAACTCTGTCTGCAAAGTAGTTAGAGAACCAGGCAAGGCAGTCACTTGAGAAACCAAGGCTGTTGAGTCTGCCAATAAGAATGCAGTGATTGACAGAGTCGAAAGCCTTGGCCAGGTCGATGAAGACGGCTGCACAGTACTGTCTTTTATCGATGGCGGTTATGATATCGTTCAGTACCTTGAGCGTAGCTGAGGTGCACCCATGACCAGCTCGGAAACCAGATTGCATAGCAGAGAAGGTACGGTGGGATTCAAAGTGGTCAGTGATCTGTTTGTTAACTTGGCTTTCGAAAACTTTAGAAAGGCAGGGCAGGATGGATATTAATTAATTAATTAATGATCTCCCTATCCCTGTCTGTTGTCCCCACATGCTTCAAGATGGCCCCCATTGTCCCTGTACCTAAGAACTCAAAGGTAACTGAACTAAATGACTACTGCCCAGTAGCACTCACTTCTGTCATCATGAAGTGCTTTGAGAGACTAGTCAAGGATCATATCACCTCCACCTTACCTGCCACCCTAGACCCACTTCAATGTGCTTACCGTCCCAATAGATCCACAGATGATGCAATCGCCATCGCACTGCATACTGCCCTGTCCCATCTGGACAAGAGGAATACCTATGTAAGAATGCTGTTTATTGACAACAGCTCAGCACTCAACACCATAGTCCCCTCCAAGCTCATCATTAATCTTGAGGCCCTGGGTCTGAACCCCGCCCTGTACAACTGGATCCTGGACTTCCTGACTGGCCGCCCCCAGGTGGTGAAGGTAGGAAACAACACCTCCACTTCGCTGATCCTCAACACTGGGGCCCCACAAGGGTGCGTGCTCAGCCCCCTCCTGTACTCTGTTCACCCATGACTGCGTGGCCAAGCACGCCTCTAACTCAATCATCAAGTTTGCAGACGACACAACAGTAGTAGGCTTGATTACCAACAACGATGAGACAGCCTACAGGGAGGAGGTGAGGGCTCTGGGAGTGTGGTGCCAGGAAAACAACCTCTCACTCAACGTCAACAAAACAAAGGAGCTGATCGAGGACTTCAGGAGACAGCAGAGGGAGCACCCCCCCATCCACATTGACGGGACTGCAGTGGAGAAGGTGGAAAACTTCAAGTTCCTTGGCGTACAAATCACTGATAAACTGAAATGGTCCATCCACACAGACAGTGTGGTGAAGAAGGTGCAAGAGAGCCTCTTCAACCTCAGGAGGCTAAAGAAATTTGGCTTGGCACCTAAAACCCTCACTAACTTTTACAGATATACAATTGAAAGCATCCTGTCTGGCTGTATCACCGCCTGGTACGGCAACTGCACTGCCCACAACCGCAGGGCTCTCCAGAGGGTGGTGCGGTCTGCCCAACGCATTACCAGGGGCAAACTTCCCGCCCTCCTGGACACCTACAGCACCCGATGCCACAGGAAGACCAAAAAGATCATCAAGGACATCAACCAAACAAGCCACTGCCTGTTCACCACGCTATCATCCATAAGGCGTGGTCAGTACAGGTGCATCAAAGCTGGGACCGAGAGACTGAAAAACAGCTTCTATCTCAAGGCCATCAGACTGTGAAACAGCCATCACTAGCACATCAGAGGCTGCTGCCCTTTATACATAGACTAGAAATCACATCAGAATAGATCACTCGCCACTTTAATAATTTTCCCGTATCTTGCATCACTCATCTCATATGTATAAACTGCACTCTACACTATTCTACGGTATCTAAGTCACTTTAATGGTGTTTACCATTACACAGCTGTAGGTGACAGAGGGGCTGGGGGAATGTAACACACAGCTGTAGGTGACAGAGGGGCTGGGGGAATGTAACACACAGCTGTAGGTGACAGAGGGGCTGGGGGAATGCCAGGAAAGGCTCACCAGGGTTACTGTGGACCCAGTGTCCACCAGGGCAGAGCAGGGCACCCCCTCCACAGTGACAGGGACATGACAAAAGTCCCCAACACAGGTCCGGGCCACCACAACAACTTGCTCCCACATCCATGCCGGTGGGCTCCTCCTCCTGGTCGTGGTGGTTGGGAAAGCGAGCCAGGGGTCCGCACTGCCCCGTATCAACACAGCACTAATGAGTTCAGTCATTTCAGCCACCCATACAGGCTTTTCTGGCTCTGGGCTGCTCTGCACCACAGCTCGCACCGTGGGTGTCTCCATGCCCCAGCTGAAGCCCCAGCCCACAGAGCTCCCACTCCAAAGCCAACTCCAAAGCTTTCTGTAATGACTCAGGATAAGTCAGCTGGGTCTGTCTGCGCAGCTCCGTAGGCGAGAGCGCCTGTATGAACTGGTCCCGTGCTGGTACCCTCAACTACTCTACACCATCAGTGATGTAGTTCAGTTACCCTCCACTACTCTACACCATCAGTGATGTAGTTCAGTTACCCTCCACTACTCTACACCATTAGTGATGTAGTTCAGTTACCCTCCACTACTCTACACCATCAGTGATGTAGTTCAGTTACCCTCCACTACTCTACACCATCAGTGATGTAGTTCAGTTACCCTCCACTACTCTACACCATCAGTGATGTAGTTCAGTTACCCTCCACTACTCTACACCATCAGTGATGTAGTTCAGTTACCCTCCACTACTCTACACCATCAGTGATGTAGTTCAGTTACCCTCCACTACTCTACACCATTAGTGATGTAGTTCAGTTACCCTCCACTACTCTACACCATCAGTGATGTAGTTCAGTTACCCTCCACTACTCTACACCATTAGTGATGTAGTTCAGTTACCCTCCACTACTCTACACCATCAGTGATGTAGTTCAGTTACCCTCCACTACTCTACACCATCAGTGATGTAGTTCAGTTACCCTCCACTACTCTACACCATCAGTGATGTAGTTCAGTTACCCTCCACTACTCTACACCATCAGTGATGTAGTTCAGTTACCCTCCACTACTCTACACCATCAGTGATGTAGTTCAGTTACCCTCCACTACTCTACACCATCAGTGATGTAGTTCAGTTACCCTCCACTACTCTACACCATCAGTGATGTAGTTCAGTTACCCTCCACTACTCTACACCATCAGTGATGTAGTTCTGTTACCCTCCACTACTCAACTGTTCACCAGACACTGCAGGGTTAGACTGGGACCAGATTTCAGCTCTGGTATTTCTAACACCCACCAATTTCACCGTTTTGTTTTAGCCCTAAGCTAGCTCACCTCATATACCTAATCACGGGCTTAATGACTAGTTGATAGGTTGAATCAGGGATGCTAGCTCTGGAATATATCAAATACATGGAAGAGCTGGAGTTCCCAGTGGAGAGGTGTGAAATCCCTTTAACTAGAATAAGTACAAATGTTTGTGATCAACTGAAAGTTGTTACAGTAAGAAGTGGCTTAGTGTTTTAACCATGTTAAGTTATTACAATAAGAAGTGGTTTAGTGTTTTAACCATGTTAAGTTGTTACAGTAAGAAGTGGTTTAGTGTTTTAACCATGTTAAGTTATTACAATAAGAAGTGGCTTAGTGTTTTAACCATGTTAAGTTGTTACAGTAAGAAGTGGTTTAGTGTTTTAACCATGTTAAGTTGTTACAGTATGAAGTGGTTTAGTGTTTTAACCATGTTAAGTTGTTACAGTAAGAAGTGGTTTAGTGTTTTAACCATGTTAAGTTGTTACAGTATGAAGTGGTTTAGTGTTTTAACCATGTTAAGTTGTTACAGTAAGAAGTGACTTAGTGTTTTAACCATGTTAAGTTATTACAGTAAGAAGTGGTTTAGTGTTTTAACCATGTTAAGTTGTTACAGTATGAAGTGGTTTAGTGTTTTAACCATGTTAAGTTGTTACAGTATGAAGTGGTTTAGTGTTTTAACCATGTTAAGTTGTTACAGTAAGAAGTGACTTAGTGTTTTAACCATGTTAAGTTATTACAGTAAGAAGTGGTTTAGTGTTTTAACCATGTTAAGTTGTTACAGTAAGAAGTGGTTTAGTGTTTTAACCATGTTAAGTTGTTACAGTATGAAGTGGTTTAGTGTTTTAACCATGTTAAGTTGTTACAGTAAGAAGTGACTTAGTGTTTTAACCATGTTAAGTTATTACAGTAAGAAGTGGTTTAGTGTTTTAACCATGTTAAGTTGTTACAGTATGAAGTGGTTTAGTGTTTTAACCATGTTAAGTTGTTACAGTAAGAAGTGGTTTAGTGTTTTAACCATGTTAAGTTGTTACAGTAAGAAGTGGTTTAGTGTTTTAACCATGTTAAGTTATTACATTAAGAAGTGGCTTAGTGTTTTAACCATGTTAAGTTATTACAGTAAGAAGTGGTTTAGTGTTTTAACCATGTTAAGTTGTTACAGTATGAAGTGGTTTAGTGTTTTAACCATGTTAAGTTGTTACAGTATGAAGTGGTTTAGTGTTTTAACCATGTTAAGTTGATTCAGTAAGAAGTGGTTTGGTGTTTTTGTCTTTCTCTGTTGGTGGTGGTGTACCAGTTAAAACAGAGTTTGAGGAAATAAAGCTACTGACTCATGTGTTTCATATGTGTGTGTGTGTGTGTGTGTGTGTGTGTGTGTGTGTGTGTGTGTGTGTGTGTGTGTGTGTGTTTGTGTGATCAATTTAATAACTGGTGGATGGACTTCATTCTACAAATCTAAAAAGAAGGAACAGACAGACAAGACATCTCTAATCTGGTCCGCTGAACACAAAGACTGGTGAGTGATACATCTGCACATATTAAATAGACATGTTATATACAGATGTATTTCTATTACAGTTTAGTCTTTTGACTTCTTGGAGGCGGGGGAGTATTAGAGGTGGAAATAGTTATACCTCCTCCATCTCTAACCCAGGTTTCCCCCAACGCTCTCCTCTGCCCTGCGAAACGTCTTGGGGGACCCGAGGAGAGGGTTGGGAAATCCTGTTCTAACCAGCTGAACCATCAGAGACTGCTGTTCTATCTGGATCTGAGCATGTAGACACGTTAAACTCTACAGCAGTGTTTCACAACTCTGTCCTCATGCCTCCCACCCATTACACATATTGGTTCCAGTCCAGTAGCATCAAATAACCATCAAGCCTTTGGGTGAATCAATAAAATAACCATCAAGCCTTTGGGTGAATCAATAAAATAACCATCAAGCATTTGATTCAGCCCATCAAATAACAATGTTTTATTTAAATGTAACCTTTATTTAACTAGGCAAGTCAGTTAAGAACAAAATTCTTATTTACAACGACTGCCTACACCGGACAAACTCAGACGACGCTGAGCCAACTGGTGCCGCCCTATGGGACTCCCAATCACGGCCGGTTGTAATACAGCCTGGAATCGGACCAGGGTCTGTAGTGATGCCTCTAGCACTGAGATGCAGTGCCTTAGACCGCTGCACCACTTTGGAACTCAACCATCAAGCCTTTGGGTGAACCAATCAAATAACCATCAAGCCTTTGATTCAGCCCATCAAATAACTATCAAGCCTTTGGGTGAACCAATCAACTAACTATCAATTATTTGGGTGAACCAATCAACTAACTATCAAGCATTTGGGTGAACCAATCAACTAACTATCAAGCATTTGGGTGAACCAATCAACTAACTGTCAAGCCTTTGGGTTCAGGTGTGTTGGTGGAATAATAGGACTCCAGTCATCTGGAGTTGTCTGGGATGGAGGAAAACAACTCGAGTCTCCTGTGATGTCATATCTCTCCTGTGATGTCATATCTCTCCTGTGATGTCATATCTCTCCTGTGATGCCATATCTCTCCTGTGATGTCATATCTCTCCTGTGATGTCATATATCTCCTGTGATGTCATATCTCTCCTGTGATGTCGTATTTTACCCTCTGATGTCATCTCTCTGCGTCCTGTCCTCTCAGGGTTCCTGAGGATGATGTCAGGCTACTTCAGGTATTCCCTGTCTGTAGTGTGTGTGGCGGTGCTCTTTTCCTTGGGGCGATGCCAGGACAGATGCTTGGTCCAGGGCGGAACACCAGGAGCGCCAGGAACACCAGGCCGGGATGGACGACAAGGAGCAAAGGGAGAGAAAGGAGAGCCAGGTAACAGAGAGATGGAGGGATGGGAGAGAAAGGAGAGCCAGGTAACAGAGAGATGGAGGGATGGGAGAGAAAGGAGAGCCAGGTAACAGAGAGATGGAGGGATGGGAGAGAAAGGGGAGCCAGGTAACAGAGAGATGGAGGGATGGGAGAGAAAAGAGAGCCAGGTAACAGAGAGATGGAGGGATGGGAGAGAAAGGAGAGAAACAGCATGTTAGGTTAACTGTCAGTAAAGAGGACTGTGTGGTTAGTGGCAACAGGGTCTGTTACAATGGCCTCAGGGTCTATTACAGTGGCCTCAGGGTCTGTTACAGTGGCCTCAGGGTCTGTTACAGTGGCCTCAGGGTCTGTTACAGTGGCCTCAGGGTCTGTTACAGTGGCCTCAGGGTCTGCGGTATAGAACTGAAAAGTGAAGTGCACATCTAAAGGTGGCTTTTTAGTCCCTCCCTCCTCTTCCTCCCAGCACTACAGCTGGATGCGGTGTTGCCTCGTGTCCTGAAGAGGGCCAAGGGGAGCCGGGGGGTTCCGGGGGACATGGGGCCTAAAGGCTTAAATGGAGATCTGGGACCTGAGGGCCCCTCTGGCCCCCCTGGCCCCCCTGGCCAACCGGGTCGGGTCGGGGACCAGTCCCAACAACACCGTGCAGCCTTCTCCGTGTCCCGGACAGACAGCTCCTACCCCCCCTACAATCAACCCCTGACCTATAACGATGCCATCACTAATAGCAACCTGGTCAGTTTGACATCTGGAACCTTCACCTGCAGCATACCTGGAGTCTACTACTTTGTCTTCCACTCAGAGGCCAAGGTAGGCAGACAGACAGGTATTACACAGACAGACAGGTAATACACAGACAGACAGACAGGTATTACACAGACAGACAGACAGACAGACAGGTAATACACAGACAGACAGGTATTACACAGACAGACAGGTAATAAACACACAGATAGACAGACAGGTATTACACAGACAGACAGGTAATACACAGACAGACAGGTATTACACAGACAGACAGACAGGTATTACTCAGACAGACAGGTATTACTCAGACAGACAGGTATTACACAGACAGACAGGTATTACTCAGACAGACAGGTATTACACAGACAGACAGGTAATACACAGACAGACAGACAGACAGACAGACAGGTATTACACAGACAGACAGGTATTACACAGACAGACAGACAGGTATTACACAGACAGACAGGTATTACACAGACAGACAGACAGGTATTACACAGACAGACAGACAGGTATTACACAGACAGACAGGTAATACACAGACAGACAGACAGACAGGTATTACACAGACAGACAGACAGACAGACAGGTATTATGCAGACAGACACATAGACAGACAGACAGGTATTACACAGACAGACGTGTATTACATAGACAGAGAGACAGACAGACAGACAGACAGACAGGTATTACATAGACAGACAGGTATTACACAGACAGACAGACAGACAGACAGACAGACAGACAGACAGACAGACAGACAGACAGACAGACAGACAGACAGTGTATTACATAGACAGAGAGACAGACAGACAGACAGACAGACACATAAACAGACAGGTATTACACTCTCTCTCTTTCGACATCTTGTAAACTGTGTGTGTGTGTGTGTGTAGGTGAGCATGTGTCTGTCTCTGAAGAGTTCCGCGCTGGGAGAGAGAAAGCTGGGTTTCTGTGACTACAACATCAGAGGCACTACCCAGGTATGGTTACTATGACAACACCAGGTAGGGTATGATGACACCAGGTTGGGTTACTACGACGACACCAGGTTGGGTTACCATGACAATACCAGGTAAAGAGTTTAACAATGTTAACAGTATCAACTGTATACAGTTTTAACATATATTGCTATGAAGCCAAATATCGTAACACTATTTTGTTAATTTCATGATGTGTAGGTTCTGTCAGGAGGTGTGGTGTTGGACCTATCACGCGGACACAAGGTTGGAACCATCCTCCATACTAACCAATCAGCACATAGTATCATCCATACTAACCAATCACTACACATCATCCTCCATACTAACCAGTGAGGAACCGTAAGTGCCTTGTAGGCCTACAGTAGGATTGATAAAATAATAGTTGTATTTTTAAAATAAAAATGTAGTTTCAATTTCTATTTAATTTCTATATTTTCAATCATATTTAAATAGTAATCTGATTATTTTCAATTATATTCTAATTGAATGTTTTCAGTTTGTGTTGGAGCTGTCTAGCTCAGCTGTTGGCCAGGGCTTCAGAAGATAGACACAATTCTGGAGTGACAGTGGAATCAACCAATCACATTTTGACTTGACATGTGACAGTGGTACATGTGGCGCTGGTGTTCCGGTGCTCTAGTTAGTTTGGGTTGACGACTGAGGAGGATGTGGTGGATCATTTGTTAGCATCGCCCTTTTCAAGATTAACTTTCAACAACAAGTTATGTTTAAAATGATCATAATCATGCCGCTGTTTTATTATTGCAGCTCACTTGCTGTTAACTATCTATGAATATATTGGGTGACCATGACTTTACAAACTTTACATCAATAGTTATATTGTGTGCAGAATTTGTTTGCAACGGGATCTATCTAGCTAATAGTAGTACATTTTGATTTGGAAATGCTTAATGGTTGTCATGATTGGAGCCTGCTGGCGTGTTATGTCAGAGTGAATAGAATGCTTTATGGTTTTGCTGTCTTTCTATCAGCTGTGTTATAGAGGCCTAACTATGCTTCTACATGGAATGTAGCATCATCCATACTAACCAATAATCACACAGTTGCTGAAAAACACACATCATGATTATATAAACAGGTGTGTAACCAGGTGTGCTAATATATCCAGGTGTGTAACCAGGTGTGTTAATATATCCAGGTGTGTAAACAGGTGTGTTAATATATCCAGGTGTGTAAACAGGTGTGTTAATATAACCAGGTGTGTAACCAGGTGTGTTACTATATCCAGGTGTGTAAACAGGTGTGTTAATATAACCAGGTGTGTAACCAGGTGTGTTAATATAACCAGGTGTGTTAATATAACCAGGTGTGGCTGGAGCCGTTTAAAGACCAGCAGCCGGAGAGTGTGAAGAACGACAAGAAGGACAAGAAGATCGTGTTTAACGGCTTCCTGCTCTTCCCCACCGGGAAGTGACGTCCTCGTCACATGATCTGTCCCAGGAGCCAACCATGGCATTACTAACACTGTTCTATACTGATCCATACTGATCTACACGTTCCTATACTGATCTATGTCGTTCTATACTAATCTATACTAATCTATTCTGTTCTATACTGTTCTATACAATTCTATACTGTTCTATACTGATCTATACAATTCTATACTGATCTATACGGACCTATACTAATCTATACTGTTCTATACTGATCTATACAATTCTATACTGATCTATACGGATCTATACTAATCTATACTGATATACTGTATACTGTTCCACACTGATCTATACTGTATACTGTTCTATACTGATCTGTACTTTTCTATACCAATCCTGCCACTACTGATATAAAATACAGTGCCTAGTAAAAGTCACACCTCTTGCACAGTCTTCACATTTTAATGCCTTAAATCTAAAATGGATTCACATTGATGTTTTTCTTACCAATCTATACAACCTACTCCACATTTTAAAAGTGAAAGAAAATTATAGAACATTTTCCAAATTAATAATAAAAATACAATTTAAAACAAAGATGTCTTGATTGTGTATGTCTTCACATCCCAGAGTTAATACATGCTGGAAGCACCTTTGGCAGCCATTACAGCTGTGAATCATTTTGAATAAGATTCTACCAACTCTTAGGACAACATACACAGCCTTCAGAAAGTATTCATACCCCATAACTTATTCCACATGTTCTTGTGTTACAGCTTGGATTCAAAATTGATTAAATATATTTTTTTCCTCATCAATCTACACACAATACCCCATAATGACATCAATCTACCCACAATACCCCATAATGACATCAATCTACCCACAATACCCCATAATGACATCAATCTACACACAATACCCCATAATGACATCAATCTACCCACAATACCCCATAATGACATCAATCTACCCACAATACCCCATAATGACATCAATCTACCCACAATACCCCACAATGACATCAATCTACACACAATACCCCATAATGACATCAATCTACACACAATACCCCATAATGACATCAATCTACACACAATACCCCATAATGACATCAATCTACCCACAATACCCCATAATGACATCAATCTACACACAATACCCCATAATGACATCAATCTACACACAATACCCCATAATGACATCAATCTACACACAATACCCCATAATGACATCAATCTACACACAATACCCCATAATGACATCAATCTACCCACAATACCCCATAATGACAAAGTGAAAACGTTTTTAAAAAAGTTTGCACATTTATTGAAAATGAAATACAGAAATATCACAATGACATAAATATTCACACCTGAGTCAATACTTTGTAGAATAACTTTAGGCAGCGATTACAGCTGTGAGTCTTTCTGGGTAAGTCTAAGAGCTTTCAAACATCTGGATTGTGCAACATTTACCCATTATTCTTATAAAAATTCTTCAATATCTATCAAATTATTTTAATGATCATTGCTCGACAACCATTTTCAGGTCTTGCCATAGATTTTCAAGCAGATTTAAGTCGAAACAGTAACTTGGCCGTTCAAGAACATTCAAGGTCTCCTTGGTCAGAAACTCCAGTGTATATTTGGTCTTGTGTTTTAGGTTATTGTCCTGCTGAAAGGTGAATTCATCTCCCAGTGTCTGGTGGAAAGTATGTGGTATTAGATAGATAGATAGATAGATAGATAGATAGATAGATAGATAGATAGATAGATAGATAGATAGATAGATAGATAGATAGATAGATAGATAGATAGATAGATAGATAGATAGATAGATAGATAGATAGATAGATAGATAGATAGATAGATAGATAGATAGATGATAGATAGATAGATAGATAGATAGATAGATAGATAGATAGATAGATAGATAGATAGATAGATAGATAGGTACTTTATTGATCCCTGAGAGGAAATTACTTAATCAAGCAGCTACGAAAAACACAGATGTCACGACTCCCTCCGAAGCTGCCTCCTCGTTCGGGTGGGCTTCGGCGTTTGCCGCTCCCTGTCTCATATTCCATTGGTCTTGTCTTGTAAACCTACACACCTGGTTCAGATCTCCTCATTATCTGTGTGTATATCTACCCTCTGCTCCCCCATGTGCTTTGTGTGTTATTGTTCATTGTAAATGGATTTACTTTGTTTTACCAGTGTTCTCCGGGTTGTTATGTGTATTTTGTTTTGTTCCAGTACACGTTGCAACGATTCTCTGTCTTCATGAATAAACCTCATTCATGGAATCGCACCCTCCTGCGCCTGACTCCATCTTATAATCCTAACAGGGCAGGTGCAAAATGCCAGAACGAAATACACAAAAGACAGATACATGATACATAGAGCCGCAGCATGAAAAAGTATCATCAGGGCCCGCCGCTTTCCACTGGTATAGTCTCTCCAGCTCTCTCTTCACTTGGTTGGTGGTGAAAGCCAGCCCAGGTGGGGAGGCGGAGGTGGAGGTGGGGTCGCTGATTGTCTCAACAGAGGTGTTGTGAGCAAAGTGGGGGGTGGGACAGCCTTGAGGGTGTGTGGCCTGGGGAGCTGGAGGGGAGGTGGACAGGGCCAGTATCAAACCTGTTAAAAAATTGGTTCAGCTCATTGACTCTGTCCTGGGTCCCCTCCGTCTGCCCACTGTTTGACTTTTTGAATACCAACAGTGTGCAAAGCTGTCATCAAGGCAAAGGGTGTCCACTTTTTGAAGAATCACAAATATAAAATATATTTTAATTAGTTTAACACTTTTGTGGTTACTACAAAAATAATTGTGTTATTTCATAGTTTTGATGTCTTCACTATTGATCCTGTATCGATCCTGTCATCAGCATCATGTTATGGGTACGGCCGTCACTGCCTTGGTGTTTGTCAGGATCTAGAAATATGAAAGGAACACACACACGTGACCATGGTCCTGGAGATGTGAAACCTGCTGAGGATGCAGATGTGACCAGAGGTTCCTCCTTGGTTCCAGTACATCTGAGGATTTTAACTCTCTCTCTCTCTCTCTCTCTCTCTCTCTCTCTCTCTCTCTCTCTCTCTCTCTCTCTCTCTCTCTCTCTCTCTCTCTCTCCTCTCTCTCTCTCTCTCTCTCTCTCTCTCTCCTCATACTACAATCACACTGCATACAGTATTGTGCATCTTCTCTACTGAAGGAGGTAAGTCTGTTTTAACTCATCTGAGATATAACCAGATATAACCTGTGAACATATATTAACGTCTGCTACTGTAGTTTGTGTCACAAGGTTCATAATAGTTGAACTGAACTTGTTGATAACGTTGTTGAATCAGTATGACTTTCTCTCTTAGGATATACACAGGGTTTGTGTTATAGACATAATTAACACAAACAGATTTCAGCAACTCAGTTTGTTCTTTCAGCTGGTGTTGATCGTATTATCTCTCCTGCCCCCTCTCTACTCCTCTCCTGTCCCCTCTCCTGCCCCCTCTCTACCCCTCTCCTGTCCCCTCTCCTGCCCCCTCTCTACCCCTCTCCTGCCCCCTCTCTACCCCTCTCCTGCCCCCTCTCTACCCCTCTCCTGTCCCCTCTCCTGCCCCCTCTCTACTCCTCTCCTGCCCCCTCTCCTGCCCCCTCTCTACCCCTCTCCTGTCCCCCTCTCTACTCCTCTCCTGCCCCCTCTCTACCCCTCTCCTGTCCCCTCTCCTGCCCCCTCTCTACCCCTCTCCTGCCCCCTCTCTACCCCTCTCCTGTCCCCTCTCTACCCCTCTCCTGCCCCCTCTCTACCCCTCTCCTGTCCCCTCTCCTGCCCCCTCTCTACCCCTCTCCTGTCCCCTCTCCTGCCCCCTCTCTACTCCTCTCCTGCCCCCTCTCTACCCCTCTCCTGTCCCCTCTCTACCCCTCTCCTGTCCCCTCTCCTGCCCCCTCTCTACTCCTCTCCTGCCCCCTCTCCTGCCCCCTCTCTACCCCTCTCCTGTCCCCTCTCCTGCCCCCTCTCTACTCCTCTCCTGCCCCCTCTCTACCCCTCTCCTGTCCCCTCTCCTGCCCCCTCTCTACCCCTCTCCTGCCCCCTCTCTACCCCTCTCCTGTCCCCTCTCTACCCCTCTCCTGCCCCCTCTCTACCCCTCTCCTGTCCCCTCTCCTGCCCCCTCTCTACCCCTCTCCTGTCCCCTCTCCTGCCCCCTCTCTACTCCTCTCCTGCCCCCTCTCTACCCCTCTCCTGTCCCCTCTCCTGCCCCCTCTCTACCCCTCTCCTGCCCCCTCTCTACTCCTCTCCTGCCACCTCTCTACTCCTCTCCTGCCCCCTCTCTACTCCTCTCCTGCCCCCTCTCTACTCCTCTCCTGCCCCCTCTCTACTCCTCTCCTGTCCCCTCTCTACTCCTCTCCTGCCCCCTCTCTACTCCTCTCCTGTCCCCTCTCTACTCCTCTCCTGCCCCCTCTCTACTCCTCTCCTGCCCTCTCTCTACTCCTCTCCTGCCCCCTCTCTACTCCTCTCCTGCCCCCTCTCTACTCCTCTCCTGCCCCCTCTCTACTCCTCTCCTGCCCCCTCTCTACTCCTCTCCTGCCCCCTCTCTACTCCTCTCCTGCCCCCTCTCTACTCCTCTCCTGCCCCCTCTCTACTCCTCTCCTGCCCCCTCTCTACCCCTCTCCTGCCCCCTCTCTACTCCTCTCCTGCCCCCTCTCTACTCCTCTCCTGCCCCCTCTCTACTCCTCTCCTGCCCCCTCTCTACTCCTCTCCTGTCCCCTCTCTACTCCTCTCCTGTCCCCTCTCTACTCCTCTCCTGCCCCCTCTCTACTCCTCTCCTGCCCCCTCTCTACTCCTCTCCTGTCCCCTCTCTACTCCTCTCCTGCCCCCTCTCTACTCCTCTCCTGCCCCCTCTCTACCCCTCTCCTGCCCCCTCTCTACTCCTCTCCTGCCCCCTCTCTACTCCTCTCCTGCCCCCTCTCTACTCCTCTCCTGTCCCCTCTCTACTCCTCTCCTGTCCCCTCTCTACTCCTCTCCTGCCCCCTCTCTACTCCTCTCCTGCCCCCTCTCTACTCCTCTCCTGTCCCCTCTCTACTCCTCTCCTGCCCCCTCTCTACTCCTCTCCTGCCCCCTCTCTAACTCCTCTCCTGCCCCCTCTCCTGCCCCCTCTCTACTCCTCTCCTGCCCCCTCTCTACTCCTCTCCTGCCCCCTCTCTACTCCTCTCCTGCCTCCTCTCCTGCCCCCTCTCTACTCCTCTCCTGTCCCCTCTCTACTCCTCTCCTGCCCCCTCTCTACCCCTCTCCTGCCCCCTCTCTACTCCTCTCCTGCCCCCTCTCCTGCCCCCTCTCTACCCCTCTCCTGCCCCCTCTCTACTCCTCTCCTGCCCCCTCTCTACTCCTCTCCTGCCCCCTCTCTACTCCTCTCCTGCCCCCTCTCTACTCCTCTCCTGCCCCCTCTCTACCCCTCTCCTGCCCCCTCTCTACTCCTTTCCTGCCCCCTTTCCTGCCCCCTCTCTACTCCTCTCCTGTCCCCTCTCTACCCCTCTCCTGCCCCCTCTCTACCCCTCTCCTGCCCCCTCTCCTGCCCCCTCTCTACTCCTCTCCTGCCCCCTCTCTACCCCTCTCCTACCCCCTCTCCTGCCCCCTCTCTACTCCTCTCCTGCCCCCTCTCTACTCCTCTCCTGCCCCCTCTCTACTCCTCTCCTGCCCCCTCTCCTGCCCCCTCTCTACTCCTCTCCTGCCCCCTCTCTACTCCTCTCCTGTCCCCTCTCCTGCCCCCTCTCTACTCCTCTCCTGCCACCTCTCTACTCCTCTCCTGTCCCCTCTCTACTCCTCTCCTGCCCCCTCTCCTGTCCCCTCTCTACTCCTCTCCTGCCCCCTCTCTACTCCTCTCCTGTCCCCTCTCCTGCCCCCTCTCTACTCCTCTCCTGCCACCTCTCTACTCCTCTCCTGCCCCCTCTCTACCCCTCTCCTGCCCCCTCTCTACCCCTCTCCTGCCCCCTCTCTACTCCTCTCCTGCCCCCTCTCTACTCCTCTCCTGCCCCCTCTCTACTCCTCTCCTGCCCCCTCTCTACTCCTCTCCTGTCCCCTCTCTACTCCTCTCCTGCCCCCTCTCTACTCCTCTCCTGCCCCCTCTCTACTCCTCTCCTGCCCCCTCTCTACCCCTCTCCTGTCCCCTCTCTACTCCTCTCCTGCCCCCTCTCTACCCCTCTCCTGTCCCCTCTCTACTCCTCTCCTGCCCCCTCTCTACTCCTCTCCTGCCCCCTCTCTACTCCTCTCCTGCCCCCTCTCCTGTCCCCTCTCTACCCCTCTCCTGCCCCCTCTCTACTCCTCTCCTTCCCCCTCTCTACCCCTCTCCTCCCTCTCTCCTCTCTTTTCCAGCTCTCTCTTCAGTGGTTGCTATGGTCTGTCTTTGTATTGTTATGGGAGCTATGCTCTCATTGGCTCTGCCTGACCTGGTTGCCATGGAGACGTGTCCATCGGCGGGGACACCTGGACTGCCCGGTATCCCAGGATTACCAGGAAGGGACGGACGAGATGGAGAGACGGGGGAGAAGGGAGTGCCAGGTACAACCCCCCCGCCAGGTACATTCCAGGGTACATACTCACATCTCAAAACTTTCCCTCTTCTATCCAGGTATTGTATCTGGACCAGGCCAGAGACCAGAGGAGGACCAGAAGGGGGAGCCGGGTGTGAAGGGAGCGGTTGGGAAGCCAGGTCGTAGTGGTGTGAGAGGAGAAAGGGGATCCCCAGGGCCAGAGGGACCCCAGGGAGAGCCAGGGGAGTCAGGCTCAGCAGGGTCTCTGCTCCATTCTGCCTTCAGCGTTGCCAGAGCCACCGCCATCCCCCCAGACAAGGCCAGTCCCATCAGATTCACCTCTGTCATCACTGATGTTAACAAAGACTACAACACAGAGACTGGGCGCTTCAGGTAATGTCGGGCTACATGACTTTGCTGAGACTCTCACAACGACCATCTTTCCTGTAATGTTGTTTTGCCAACGTACGTAGTGGTTATGAGGATTCTCTATACAACACTCTTAACGTAGCTAGAACAAGATGTGGCTCAAAGCAGACTTAAACGTTTTCAGTCAAACATTCATACAAAGTTGAAATATCTAGCCAATACATTTTGAATTGTATAACATTGCTTGTGAATATCAGAGCTGTAACCATTTGACACATTAGCTAAAGCAAATACCAGCCCATAGTAGTCATCGCTCCAGATTCTGGGTGACGGGAAACAACGACATCATCTCACTGGCTTCTTTTCTGAGCTCTCATTGGCTATTGCTGGTCACTGTTCTCAAAACTTGTCATTAAATATATCACACTACAAATATATCACACTACAAGAGCATTGCAGATTTTATGCTGATAAAATCAAACGTTTGATATCGGGACGTCTGGGACTGCTCAAAGAGAGGATCGGTAGCCCTCAGATCGGTAGCCCTCGGATCGGTAGCCCTCGGATCGGTAGCCCTCGGATCGGTAGCCCTCAGATCGGTAGCCCTCGGATCGGTAGCCCTCGGATCGGTAGCCCTCGGATCGGTAGCCCTCGGATCGGTAGCCCTCGGATCGGTAGCCCTCAGATCGGTAGCCCTCAGATCGGTTGCCCTCGGTGATGTCCGCACGCCCCGAGGAGGCAACCACATTGGGATTTGTCTCTGATCTTAATAACGTGTCTAGGAAAGTTAAATCGGGGTCAAAATCATGTATTGTACACCCGGATATGTGACGTGTACAAGGCAAGCAGGTACGAGCTCCGCAAATCCATTAGGGCTGCAAAAAGACAATAGAACTTGAATTGATGTTTGACAACTCAGACTCACGACGCATGTGGCAAGAGGCTATCAGAGACCCTCGTGGCTGCCGTGAGGAAAACTCTAAAAAGAGTGAATACTCACAAAGCTGCCGGCTCAGATGTTATCCCTGGACCCCTCCTCAGATTGTGTGCTGACTAGCTGGCTGGCGTCTTCTTGGACATCTTCAACCTGTCCCTGTCCCAGGCTGTAGTCCACATCTGCTTCAAGGAGAAAAACAAGGTGACATGCCCAAATGACTATCGCCCCATCACGCTGACCTCGGCCATTATGAAGTGCTTGGAGAGGCTGGTCATGACCCACATCAAGGTCAGCATGCCAGGCACACTGGACCCACTCCAACAGATCCACGGAAGATGCCCTTTTATCTCTGTTCACACGGCCCTAACAAATCTGGACAAGAGGAACACCTATGTGAGAATGCTGTTCATTGACTACAGTTCAGCGTTCAACACCATAGTGCCCTCCAAGCTCGACACCAAGCTCAGAGCCCTGGGTCTGGAAGCCACCCTCTGCAACTGGATCCTGGACTTCCTGACGGGAAGACCCCAGGCTGTGAAGATTGGCAACAACACCTCCTCTACACTGACTCTTAACACAGGGGCGCTCCAGGGGTGTGTCCTCAGTCCTCAGCTGTACTCCTTGTTCACCCATGACTGCATGGCTTTTTACTGGGTGACTTTCACATTTACTTGAGTCATTTTCTATTCATGTATATTTACTTTTACTCAACAACGACAAGTCAGCCTATAAGGAGGAGGTAAGTGAACTGGCATTGTGATGTCATGACAACAACCTCTCCCTGAACGTCAGCAAAACAAAGGAGTTGATTGTTGACATCAGGAAGCAGAGGAGGGAACACGTCCCCATCCCCATCACCGGGACTGCAGTAGAGAGTCAGTACTTTTAAGGTCCTCTGCGTCCACAACACCGAGGACTTGACATGGACCAACAACACCATCACTCTTGTTAAGAGGACCAACAGCGTCTCTACTTCCTAAGGCGGATGCATACCACCCCGGGTCCTCTCCAAATACTACCACCACACCATTGAAAGCATCCTGACCCGTTGCATCACGGCCTGGTACGGGAGTTGCGCTGTCCACAATGGCAAGATCCTCCAGGTGGTGGTGAAGACCGTGCTCCCGCCCATCCAGGACATGTACTTGAAACGGTGCCTGAGGAAGGCACGCAGCATCTTCAAAGACCCCACACACCCAGCCACCAGCTGTTCTCTCCCTTACCATTGGGCAGACGGTATCAGAGGATGAGGTCTGATACCAACAGGCTCAGAGACAGTTTCTATCTACAAGCCATCAGACTGCTGAACACTTGAACTGGACTGACCACCTGCACTGACTCTCTACACCTTAGCACACATGCACTCACTCACACACACCCACACAGATATATACTCATCCACACACCCACACAGATATATACTCATCCACACACACACACAGATATATACTCATCCACACACACACACAGATATATACTCATCCACACACCCACACAGATATATGCTCATCCACACACACACACACAGATATATACTCATCCACACACCCACACAGATATATACTCATCCACACACCCACACAGATATATACTCATCCACACACCCACACAGATATATACTCATCCACACACCCACACAGATATATACTCATCCACACACACACACAGATATATACTCATCCACACACACACACATACAATAAAATGTATTTATAAAGCCTTTTTTACATCAGCAGATGTCACAAAGTGCTATACAGAAACCCAGCCTAAAACCCCAAACAGCAAGCAATGCAGATGTAGAAGCACAGTGGCTGGAACAACTCCCTAGAAAGGCAGGAACCGAGGAAGAAACCTAGAGAGGAACCAGGCTCTGAGGGGTGACCAGTCCTCTACTGGCTGTGTAAATATTGTAGTATAAACTGTGCCTTCCTGTGTTATACTGATGCTATAATGTTGTTCTATTCTACTGAGACATTTACTTTCTGTTGGTGTACTTATCTTGTATAATTTCTTATTGTTGTTGTAAGGAAGCATTTCATTGGACGATGTGTACCCGGTACATACGACTAACACAACTGTCAGCCTGTCAGTCAGTCAGCCAGCTACTCAGTCTGTTCGTCTATCCATCCCTGTAGATGCCGTGTGGCGGGGACGTACTACTTTGTGTACCACGTGTCGTCTGAGGAGAAACTCTGTCTGCTGTTCAAATTGGATGGAACCAGTCTGGCCTCCTTCTGTGACCTGATGTACGGAGGCAAAAACAGACAGGTACACACGCACAAACGCACACACATGCATAACCCACATCCACAACCCACATCCACACACATTGTTAACCCTTCCTCTCCTCCCCCTCCCAAGGTGAGTTCGGGGGGTCTGGCTGCGTACTTGAGGAAGGATCAGGAGGTGTGGCTAGAGACCAACGATTACAACGGCATGACGGGAAAACCTGAAGGGAACAGTGTCTTCTCTGGCTTCCTGCTCTACCCTCACTAGACTGAAGGGAACAGTCTCTTCTCTGGCTTCCTGCTCTACCCTCACTAACCTGAAGGGAACAGTCTCTTCTCTGGCTTCCTGCTCTACCCTCACTAACCTGAAGGGAACAGTCTCTTCTCTGGCTTCCTGCTCTACCCACACTAACCTGAAGGGAACAGTCTCTTCTCTGGCTTCCTGCTCTACCCTCACTAACCTGAAGGGAACAGTCTCTTCTCTGGCTTCCTGCTCTACCCTCACTAACCTGAAGGGAACAGTCTCTTCTCTGGCTTCCTGCTCTACCCACACTAACCTGAAGGGAACAGTCTCTTCTCTGGCTTTCTGCACTACCCTCACTAACCTGAAGGGAACAGTCTCTTCTCTGGCTTCCTGCACTACCCTCACTAACCTGAAGGGAACAGTCTCTTCTCTGGCTTCCTGCTCTACCCTCACTAACCTGAAGGGAACAGTCTCTTCTCTGGCTTCCTGCTCTACCCTCACTAACCTGAAGGGAACAGTCTCTTCTCTGGCTTCCTGCTCTACCCTCACTAACCTGAAGGGAACAGTCTCTCCTCTGGCTTCCTGCTCTACCATCACTAACCTGAAGGGAACAGTCTCTCCTCTGGCTTCCTGCTCTTACCATCAGTATCTCTCTCTCTCCATCCATCTAATTACTTAATAATGTACTTCTTCTATTATTCTTGTTTTGAACAATAAAGACATTTTAACCCGTGAGTTTTGGTGTTGTTATTTAATCACTTTAAAGGTGTTTTTATTAAATGAATCAGTAACCATCTCCATGGTGACCGTTGTTATCTTCACTATAAACACCCAAGCCATGTTAATCCATCAGGGTCCATTTCAATTCCAGTTAATTCAGAAAGTTAACCAAATACATGTCATTCAGTGTTCTTCCTGAATTGACTGGAATTTAAATAGAATTGACCCTGTAATCCTTGAAACTGCGTTTCAAATGGCAGCCTATTCCCTATGTAGAGCACTACTTTAGACCAAATGGCAGCCTATTCCCTATGTAGAGCACTAATGTCGAAGTAAGTAAAACTAGAGATGCTGCTCGGCTGCTACAGTTGCTTATAGATATGTCAGTCAGTCAGGTGTTTATCTGCCGGCGGAGACTTCTATTGCAATAACGTTGAAGGGTACATGCTATTCAGAATCCTTGGGACGTCCCATTGAAGTAAGAAGACATTTAAAAATGTAAAGGTTAGGTAAGGTTTATGGTTTGGGTAAAGGTAAAGGTTAGGTTTAGGGTAGGGACAACAGCAAAACATATGCTGCTAAGTTTTCCTAATAACTTTACAGAGAAAAGGCTACGGAAACAGACAGTGATGTGGTGCTCAGTGGTGAGGCTGAGGCAGGCTGCAACGCATGCAGGAGGAAGAGATGGGTTGGAACAGTGGTTCCCAAACTTGGGGTCAGGGCTCCTTTTGGGGTTCCCTGAGAAAATCTTGAATAATCTTATCAAACAAGTTAGGATATGTCTGACATTAAAAAGCAATCAACATGCAAACAATACTTTTATATCAGTGGTTGTTCATCTTATCCACCTCTTTACCACTGCATCACTAATAATTCATGTGAATGTGATAATGTCATCATCTGTGTGCTATGTGTTTGTAGATGGACTGAGGTGAATGAACCTACAGCAGCCACAGTGATAGTGACTGGGGTCATATTTGCTTGATTTGCTGTTATTCTATTGGAGGTGCAGGAAGTCAAGTGGTTCTCCAGCCTAACTCAACCACTGGGTTTAGAGGATCTGGAAAGGTCTTGGACTCCTGGCTGAACAATAGATTTCCCTGAAGGACTATGAAGTTTGAATTGAGGAGGAGGAAGAGGAGGAGGAGGGTGAGGAGGAGGGTGAGGAGGAGGATGAAGAGGAGGAGGAGGGTGAGGAGGAGGGTGAGGAGGAGGAGGAGGAGGAAGAGGAGGAGGAGGGTGAGGAGGAGGAGGAGGAGGAGGGTGAGGAGGAGGAGGAGGAGGAGGAGGGTGAGGAGGAGGGGGAGGAAGAGGAGGAGGGTGAGGAGGAAGAGGAGGAGGAGGGTGAGGAGGAGGAGGAGGAAGAGGAGGAGGAGGGTGAGGAGGAGGAGGAGGAGGAGGGTGAGGAGGAGGAGGAGGAGGGTGAGGAGGAGGGTGAGGAGGAGGAGGAGGGGGGGAGGAGGAGGAGGGTGAGGAGGAGGAGGAGCAGTAGGAGGGTGAAGAAGAGGAGGAAGAGGAAGAGGAGGGACCAGGAGGAGGAGGGACCAGAAGGAGGAGGAGGAATAGGAGGAGGAAGAGGAAGAGGAAGAGGAGGGACCAGGAGGAGGAGGAGGAGGAGGAAGATGAGGAGGGGGAGGAAGAGGAGGAGAGGAAGAAGAGTGGGATGAGAGGGAGAAGGAGGAGAGGAAGAGGAGCAGAAGAGAAGGAGGAAGAGGAGGACTTTCTGTCTTCAGAGGGTCAGTCGGAGACGACTGGTCAGAGTTTCTGTCTTCAGAGGGTCAGTCGGAGATGACAGGTCAGAGTTTATGTCTTCAGAGGGTCAGTCGGAGACGGCAGATCAGAGTTTTGGAGACGACAGGTCAGAATTTATTTCTTCAGAGGGTCAGTCCGAGACGACAGGTCAGAGTTTCTGTCTTCAGAGGGTCAGTCGTAGACGGCAGGTCAGAGTTTCTGTCTTCAGAGGGTCAGTCAGAGATGACAGGTCAGAGTTTCTGTCTTCAGAGGGTCAGTCAGAGATGACAGGTCAGAGTTTCTGTCTTTAGAGGGTCAGTCGAAGATGACAGATCAGGTCAGAGTTTCTGTCTTCAGAGGGTCAGTCGCAGACGGCAGATCAGAGTTTCGGAGACGACAGGTCAGAGTTTATGTCTTCAGAGCTATCTGTCAGTCGAAGATGACAGATCAGGTCAGAGTTTCTGTCTTCAGAGCGTCAGTCGTAGACGACAGGTCAGAGTTTCTGTCTTCAGAGCGTCAGTCGGAGTTGACAGGTCAGAGTTTTGGAGACGACAGGTCAGAGTTTATTTCTTCAGAGGGTCAGTCGGAGACGACAGGTCAGAGTTTCTGTCTTCAGAGGGTCAGTCGGATACGACATGTCAGAGTTTCTGTCTTCAGAGGGTCAATCGGACACGACATGTCAGAGTTTCTGTCTTCAGAGGGTCAGTCGGAGATGACAGGTCAGAGGGTTCTTTGTCACAACAGCAGCAGCATTTCAAGAGGAAGCAGGTCATAGTGAAACTATAAACAACATCTCCATAACAGCACAGTAGTCAGAAACACACAGCCTGTGTCCCCAATGGCACCCTATTCCCTAGAGTTCTATGGGCCCTGGTCTGCACTCAATACGGAATGGGGTGCCATTTAGAACCCAGTAACACTCTGACCTCAGGAGCTCTTCCCTGTTCTCAGTCCAGTACGAGGGAAGAGGAACCAGAGAGACAGAGGGTGCTGAGAGAGACAGAACGACTGGGGGAAAGGGGTGGGATGTTATTCATGGGAAAGCTTTGTTGTGATCATGTAGTGTTCTATGTGACTCTCCTCTTCCTCTATCTGTAGCTGTCTTCGAGAAAGACTAACACTCTTGGAGCCTCAAAGGAGCCCACAGACATCTGAAAACTACAGACCACCAACTACAGACCCTCCCAGAGGATGCCAGACGACGGCACACATCAGATGGTATGTTAATGAGTAGGATAACTTTCACTCTAACAGTAATGACTTGTCTTCATGAAGGACAGGGCGGCCAACTGAACACTGTATGTAATCTGATTCTAACAGTAGTAGTGTTGTCCTGATCTGTTCTGCTTCCAATCTGTTCTGCGGTTGAGTCTGACAATGCTGTGTGTGCATAAGGCCACCTGGTGGTTCAGGTGGGGTACTGCTGCTGTGATGGTGGGCAGCATCCTGACCTCCCTTGCAACCTCTGTTGCCATGGATCCCAGCTGTAACGCACACCTTGGTTACCCTGGGTTACCTGGGGTACCAGGATCTCACGGAGCCAACGGTAAAGACGGACCCAAGGGAGAGAAGGGAGACCCAGGTAACACACACTATGCTTCCTGTTATGGCCTGTAACACAGACACTATGCTTCCGGTTATGGCCTGTAATTATAGACACTATGCTTCCTGTTATGGTCTGTAACATAGATACTATGCTTCCTGTTATGGACTGTAACATAGACACTATACTTCCTGTTATGGTCGTCTGTAACATAGACACTATGCTTCCTGTTATAGTCTGTAACATAGACACTATACTTCCTGTTTTGGCCTGTAACATAGACACTATGCTTCCTGTTATGGCCTGTAACATAGACACTATCCTTCCTGTTATAGTCTGTAACATAGACACTATGCTTCCTGTTATGGTCTGTAACATAGACACTATCCTTCCTGTTATAGTCTGTAACATAGACACTATGCTTCCTGTTATAGCCTGTAACATAGATACTATGCTTCCTGTTATGGCCTGTAACATAGACACTATACTTCCTGTTATAGTCTGTAACATAGACACTATACTTCCTGTTTTGGCCTGTAACATAGACACTATGCTTCCTGTTAGTCTGTAACATAGACACTATGCTTCCTGTTATGGTCTGTAACATAGACAGTATGCTTCCTGTCATGGCCTGTAACACAGACAGTATGCTTCCTGTTATGGCCTGTAACATAGACACTATGCTTCCTGTTATGGCCTGTAACACAGACACTATGCTTCCTGTTATAGTCTGTAACATAGACACTATACTTCCTGTTATGGCCTGTAACATAGACACTATGCTTCCTGTTATGGTCTGTAACATAGACACTATGCTTCCTGTTATGGTCTGTAACATAGACACTATGCTTCCTGTTATGGTCTGTAACATGGACACTATGCTTCCTGTTATGGTCTGTAACATAGACACTATGCTTCCTGTTATGGTCTGTAACATGGACACTATGCTTCCTGTTATGGCCTGTAAAATAGACACTATGCTTCCTGTTATGGCCTGTAACATAGACACTATGCTTCCTGTTATGGCCTGTAATGAGCAGTCTGTGTTGCCTGTGCAGGTGAGTCTGTTTGGGGAGGGAAGGGTCTGAAGGGGGAACCAGGTGAAGCAGGTCCTCCAGGACGGTCAGGTCTTCAGGGGGACCCCGGTCAGCTTGGACCCAAAGGACCCCCTGGCCTCCCCGGGGCTAAAGGTAGTTCCTCTGGGGTCTCCCTCACCTCCTTCTTCTCCTACAAGGTAAACAACAACACCTCTTCCTCCTATAATACAAGGTTAACAACAACACCTCTTCCTCCTATAATACAAGGTTAACAACAACAACACCTCTTCCTCCTATAATACAAGGTTAACAACAACAACACCTCTTCCTCCTATAATACAAGGTTAACAACAACACCTCTTCCTCCTATAATACAAGGTTAACAACAACAACACCTCTTCCTCCTATAATACAAGGTTAACAACAACAACACCTCTTCCTCCTATAATACAAGGTTAACAACAACACCTCTTCCTCCTATAATACAAGGTTAACAACAACAACACCTCTTCCTCCTATAATACAAGGTTAACAACAACAACACCTCTTCCTCCTATAATACAAGGTTAACAACAACAACACCTCTTCCTCCTATAATACAAGGTTAACAACAACAACACCTCTTCCTCCTATAATACAAGGTTAACAACAACAACACCTCTTCCTCCTATAATACAAGGTTAACAACAACAACACCTCTTCCTCCTATAATACAAGGTTAACAACAACAACACCTCTTCCTCCTATAATACAAGGTTAACAACAACAACACCTCTTCCTCCTATAATACAAGGTTAACAACAACAACACCTCTTCCTCCTATAATACAAGGTTAACAACAACAACACCTCTTCCTCCTATAATACAAGGTAAACAACAACACCTCTTCCACCTATAATACAAGGTAACAACAACACCTCTTCCACCTATAATACAAGGTAAACAACAACACCTCTTCCTCCTATAATACAAGGTAAACGACAACACCTCTTCCTCCTATAATACAAGGTAAACAACAACACCTCTTCCACCTATAATACAAGGTAAACAACAACACCTCTTCCTCCTATAATACAAGGTAAACAACAACACCTCTTCCTCCTATAATACAAGGTAAACAACAACACCTCTTCCACCTATAATACAAGGTAAACAACAACACCTCTTCCTCCTATAATACAAGGTAAACAACAACAACAGCTCTTCCTCCTATAATACAAGGTAAACAACAACACCTCTTCCTCCTATAATACAAGGTTAACAACAACACCTCTTCCTCCTATAATGCAAGGTAAACAACAACACCTCTTCCTCCTATAATACAAGGTAAACAACAACAACACCTCTTCCTCCTATAATACAAGGTAAACGACAACACCTCTTCCTCTTATAATACAAGGTAAACAACACCTCTTCCTCCTATAATACAAGGTAAACAACAACACCTCTTCCACCTATAATACAAGGTAAACAACAACAACACCTCTTCCTCCTATAATACAAGGTAAACAACAACAACACCTCTTCCTCCTATAATACAAGGTAAACAACAACACCTCTTCCTCCTATAATACAAGGTAAACAACAACACCTCTTCCTCCTATAATACAAGGTAAACAACAACACCTCTTCCTCCTATAATACAAGGTTAACAACAACACCTCTTCCTCCTATAATACAAGGTAAACAACAACACCTCTTCCTCCTATAATACAAGGTAAACAACAACAACACCTCTTCCTCCTATAATACAAGGTAAACGACAACACCTCTTCCACCTATAATACAAGGTAAACAACAACACCTCTTCCTCCTATAATACAAGGTAAACAACAACAACACCTCTTCCTCCTATAATACAAGGTAAACAACAACACCTCTTCCTCCTATAATACAAGGTAAACAACAACACCTCTTCCTCCTATAATACAAGGTTAACAACAACACCTCTTCCTCCTATAATACAAGGTAAACAACAACACCTCTTCCTCCTATAATACAAGGTAAACAACAACACCTCTTCCTCCTATAATACAAGGTAAACAACAACACCTCTTCCACCTATAATACAAGGTAAACAACAACACCTCTTCCTCCTATAATACAAGGTAAACAACAACACCTCTTCCTCCTATAATACAAGGTAAACAACAACACCTCTTCCTCCTATAATACAAGGTAGGTTTCAGTGTGTGATTTTGACTGAAATGTTGGGTATTAGTATTTTTATGATCCATTACCTGATGTGGGTCCACATTACCTTCCTAGGGTCCACACACACAAATACATTTACATTGAAAGACGGTAGTAGGCATTAGGAACAAATTTCACATTCAATGAGTGCTTCATGTTTTATAGCCCCACAGTGGAGGTGTCATAATACCTAGAAAACCTAGCGGTCAAACAGGGAAATGGTTCCAATGGTGATAAGTCTCTTTGTCCCAGAGAGATTTACATGGTTATCAAAACTTCACGCCAGGGTAAGCCTACACGAACCACAGCCCTTATTTTAAGTGTTTCAAAAATCCCCTATGGGAAAAATATATGGTGGAAAAACGAACTGAACCATTTCCCTTTTTGACCGCTAGGTTTTATGGGTATTATGACTCATACTGTGGTTTCTCCTCTCTCCCGCTCTCCATCAGAGGAACACCATTCAGACGCCTCTCAAGAACACGCCCATACGCTTCGACGGACCAATCGTGTCGGGCCTTGACCCTAGCCTGGAAGGTGTTTCGCTGAGGGGAGGAGTGTTCACCTGTTCCATTAGTGGCTTGTACTTCTTTACCTATCATGTGTCGGCTAAGAGCATGGTCTGTCTTAACCTGAAGACGGGGACAGAGACTATGGTTCGTCTTATTATTTCATACCCATACTAACATACTGTATACTACATACTTAATGAGTATATACTACATACTATATATATATACTATTAGTTCATTTTAGTATACTGTAAACGAACGGTATCCTTTCAGTTGAGCGTTCTAGCGTTTCGCCTGTCTACCGGAAGTTGGTGCTGTTGCTATGCAACCTCTTTCTAGCTTGTTAGCATAACAAAAGACTAGCTAGACATTTTACGATTTGGGGTGTTTTTATAACTTCAATCTGGAGTACCAGAGCGCTCACAGTGTGCTCTGGGTGTTAGTAAATCCAGAGCGTTGTCAGATTGTCCGTTAGTAAATCCAGAGCGTTGTCAGATTGTCCGTTAGTAAATCCAGAGCGTTGTCAGATTGTCCGTTAGTAAATCCAGAGCGTTGTCAGATTGTCCGTTAGTAAATCCAGAGCGTTGTCAGATTGTCCGTTAGTAAATCCAGAGCGTTGTCTGATTGTCCGTTAGTAAATCCAGAGCGTTGTCAGATTGTCCGTTAGTAAATCCAGAGCGTTGTCAGATTGTCCGTTAGTAAATCCAGAGCGTTGTCAGATTGTCCGTTAGTAAATCCAGAGCGTTGTCAGATTGTCCGTTAGTAAATCCAGAGCGTTGTCAGATTGTCCGTTAGTAAATCCAGAGCGTTGTCAGATTGTCCGTTAGTAAATCCAGAGCGTTGTCAGATTGTCCGTTAGTAAATCCAGAGCGTTGTCAGATTGTCCGTTAGTAAATCCAGAGCGTTGTCAGATTGTCCGTTAGTAAATCCAGAGCGTTGTCAGATTGTCCGTTAGTAAATCCAGAGCGTTGTCAGATTGTCCGTTAGTAAATCCAGAGCGTTGTCAGATTGTCCGTTAGTAAATCCAGAGCGTTGTCAGATTGTCCGTTAGTAAATCCAGAGCGTTGTCAGATTGTCCGTTAGTAAATCCAGAGCGTTGTCAGATTGTCCGTTAGTAAATCCAGAGCGTTGTCAGATTGTCCGTTAGTAAATCCAGAGCGTTGTCAGATTGTCCGTTAGTAAATCCAGAGCGTTGTCAGATTGTCCGTTAGTAAATCCAGAGCGTTGTCTGATTGTCCGTTAGTAAATCCAGAGCGTTGTCAGATTGTCCGTTAGTAAATCCAGAGCGTTGTCAGATTGTCCGTTAGTAAATCCAGAGCGTTGTCAGATTGTCCGTTAGTAAATCCAGAGCGTTGTCAGATTGTCCGTTAGTAAATCCAGAGCGTTGTCAGATTGTCCGTTAGTAAATCCAGAGCGTTGTCAGATTGTCCGTTAGTAAATCCAGAGCGTTGTCAGATTGTCCGTTAGTAAATCCAGAGCGTTGTCAGATTGTCCGTTAGTAAATCCAGAGCGTTGTCAGATTGTCCGTTAGTAAATCCAGAGCGTTGTCAGATTGTCCGTTAGTAAATCCAGAGCGTTGTCAGATTGTCCGTTAGTAAATCCAGAGCGTTGTCTGATTGTCCGTTAGTAAATCCAGAGCGTTGTCAGATTGTCCGTTAGTAAATCCAGAGCGTTGTCAGATTGTCCGTTAGTAAATCCAGAGCGTTGTCAGATTGTCCGTTAGTAAATCCAGAGCGTTGTCAGATTGTCCGTTAGTAAATCCAGAGCGTTGTCAGATTGTCCGTTAGTAAATCCAGAGCGTTGTCAGATTGTCCGTTAGTAAATCCAGAGCGTTGTCAGATTGTCCGTTAGTAAATCCAGAGCGTTGTCAGATTGTCCAAGCTAACGTTGGCTAGTTTGCTAGCCACTTCCAACACAAATGAGAGAACACCTCACTCTGACCATTTTACTGGCCTAGCAGAGCTGGTTAGGCTGTTTTCATGTGGTGACTGTAAATGTGCTGCTGGCAACAATTTAATTACGCTTGTTTTGCCAACGTTTACTGACACCGGTGTTGAGCGTTCGTAAATCAGTCAGTTATTCTGTGCTCTGGCACACTTAGACAGAGTGCTCTGAAATCGGAGTAGATAGAATTAACAATGTCCAATGAGAACTCACAACGACTATACCACTTAGATAAGAACTACGTGAATAATCAAATCAATAACATTGGGTAGTTAGTTAGATAGCAGATAGTTAATATACTGCCTGGCAAGTTCCATGTATTAGTATCCAACTAACGTTAGGACGGTAACTAGCTAACATACCGGTACATACTGCTGTAATGCTGTGAGGTTGGTAAGGATAGTGTAGCTAACATACCGGTACATACTGCTGTAATGCTGTGAGGTTGGTAAGGATAGTGTAGATAACATACCGGTACATACTGCTGTAATGCTGTGAGGTTGGTAAGGATAGTGTAGCTAACATACCGGTACATACTGCTGTAATGCTGTGAGGTTGGTAAGGATAGTGTAGCTAACATACCGGTACATACTGCTGTAATGCTGTGAGGTTGGTAAGGATAGTGTAGCTAACATACCGGTACATACTGCTGTAATGCTGTGAGGTTGGTAAGGATAGTGTAGCTAACATACCGGTACATACTGCTGTAATGCTGTGAGGTTGGTAAGGATAATGTAGCTAACATACCGGTACATACTGCTGTAATGCTGTGAGGTTGGTAAGGATAGTGTAGCTAACATACCGGTACATACTGCTGTAATGCTGTGAGGTTGGTAAGGATAGTGTAGATAACATACCGGTACATACTGCTGTAATGCTGTGAGGTTGGTAAGGATAGTGTAGCTAACATACCGGTACATACTGCTGTAATGCTGTGAGGTTGGTAAGGATAGTGTAGCTAACATACCGGTACATACTGCTGTAATGCTGTGAGGTTGGTAAGGATAGTGTAGCTAACATACCGGTACATACTGCTGTAATGCTGTGAGGTTGGTAAGGATAGTGTAGCTAACATACCGGTACATACTGCTGTAATGCTGTGAGGTTGGTAAGGATAATGTAGCTAACATACCGGTACATACTGCTGTAATGCTGTGAGGTTGGTAAGGATAGTGTAGCTAACATACCGGTACATACTGCTGTAATGCTGTGAGGTTGGTAAGGATAGTGTAGCTAACATACCGGTACATACTGCTGTAATGCTGTGAGGTTGGTAAGGATAGTGTAGCTAACATACCGGTACATACTGCTGTAATGCTGTGAGGTTGGTAAGGATAGTGTAGCTAACATACCGGTACATACTGCTGTAATGCTGTGAGGTTGGTAAGGATAGTGTAGCTAACATACCGGTACATACTGCTGTAATGCTGTGAGGTTGGTAAGGATAGTGTAGCTAACATACCGGTACATACTGCTGTAATGCTGTGAGGTTGGTAAGGATAGTGTAGCTAACATACCGGTACATACTGCTGTAATGCTGTGAGGTTGGTAAGGATAGTGTAGCTAACATACCGGTACATACTGCTGTAATGCTGTGAGGTTGGTAAGGATAGTGTAGCTAACATACCGGTACATACTGCTGTAATGCTGTGAGGTTGGTAAGGATAGTGTAGCTAACATACCGGTACATACTGCTGTAATGCTGTGAGGTTGGTAAGGATAATGTAGCTAACATACCGGTACATACTGCTGTAATGCTGTGAGGTTGGTAAGGATAATGTAGCTAACATACCGGTACATACTGCTGTAATGCTGTGAGGTTGGTAAGGATAGTGTAGCTAACATACCGGTACATACTGCTGTAATGCTGTGAGGTTGGTAAGGATAATGTAGCTAACATACCGGTACATACTGCTGTAATGCTGTGAGGTTGGTAAGGATAGTGTAGCTAACATACCGGTACATACTGCTGTAATGCTGTGAGGTTGGTAAGGATAGTGTAGCTAACATACCGGTACATACTGCTGTAATGCTGTGAGGTTGGTAAGGATAGTGTAGATAACATACCGGTACATACTGCTGTAATGCTGTGAGGTTGGTAAGGATAGTGTAGCTAACATACCGGTACATACTGCTGTAATGCTGTGAGGTTGGTAAGGATAGTGTAGCTAACATACCGGTACATACTGCTGTAATGCTGTGAGGTTGGTAAGGATAATGTAGCTAACATACCGGTACATACTGCTGTAATGCTGTGAGGTTGGTAAGGATAGTGTAGCTAACATACCGGTACATACTGCTGTAATGCTGTGAGGTTGGTAAGGATAGTGTAGCTAACATACCGGTACATACTGCTGTAATGCTGTGAGGTTGGTAAGGATAGTGTAGCTAACATACCGGTACATACTGCTGTAATGCTGTGAGGTTGGTAAGGATAATGTAGCTAACATACCGGTACATACTGCTGTAATGCTGTGAGGTTGGTAAGGATAGTGTAGCTAACATACCGGTACATACTGCTGTAATGCTGTGAGGTTGGTAAGGATAGTGTAGCTAACATACCGGTACATACTGCTGTAATGCTGTGAGGTTGGTAAGGATAATGTAGCTAACATACCGGTACATACTGCTGTAATGCTGTGAGGTTGGTAAGGATAGTGTAGCTAACATACCGGTACATACTGCTGTAATGCTGTGAGGTTGGTAAGGATAATGTAGCTAACATACCGGTACATACTGCTGTAATGCTGTGAGGTTGGTAAGGATAGCGTAGCTAACTAATTGTCAGCCAACATAACGTGTAACTTATCTGAAAAGTCCTTACTTTATTACATTGTGCAACTTTTTCTTAACTTTTGTCATAATTAGTTAAAGCAATGAATTTGTATCCGCTCTCGTCGGACATCGGCTGCATATTTTCCGCCATAACTCTGTGAAGCCACCTCGATTCTGAGAAGAATTGCATTATGGGCCCTAAAAACACGAAAATAGTGTCCACTGCTTGTATACTTCGTATTTTGACAAATTTAGTATGACATTTGGGAACTTTTGGCATACTAACTATATCCATACTATGACCAATAAGCATCCTACATACTCAATTTACGTCACAAATAGTACAGTTAGTACGTTTAGTATGCTCTAGACTAAGGTTAGTCATATTAATTAATCTAACAGGAGACAAGCTAAGGTTAATTTTATTAATTTATTCAACACATCAAACAGACTGAAGTAGACCTCATCATTAAATAGTTTTTAGTCCAGTACCAGGCATAATCTGAGTTTGAGAATCTGTTTTATATTGATTTAGACTTTCATATCTCCCTTTTATCCTTTGTTTTTATCTAGAATATATATTTTTTTACTATTTCTGTATTTAATTTATTATGATCTTAATGTAAAGCATTTTATTCTGACTGGATCTTTCTATGACAGGGGCTATACAATTAAGGGGTCAGGATTTCATCCAAAACAGTGTTATAGAGCACTTTGACATTTACAGGTAATTCCTGATTGAGCCGACAGCTGCAGATATTACTTTGACTAGGATCTCTGTGAACATGGGAACATTGCCTTTAAAAGGTGCATTCTCCACAGCATTCTACAGATTGAATCCCAGCTTGTTGTTGTGAAGGTGTTCTGTTGTTGTTGTGAAGGTGTTCTGTTGTTGTTGTGAAGGTGTTCTGTTGTTGTTGTGAAGGTGTTCTGTTGTTGTTGTGAAGGTGTTCTGTTGTTGTTGTGGTGGTGTTCTGTTGTTGTTGTGAAGGTGTTCTGTTGTTGTTGTGATGGTGGTGTTCTGTTGTTGTTGTGAAGGTGTTCTGTTGTTGTGGTGGTGTTCTGTTGTTGTTGTGAAGGTGTTCTGTTGTTGTGAAGGTGTTCTGTTGTTGTTGTGAAAGTGTTCTGTTGTTGTGGTCGTATTCTGTTGTTGTTGTTGTGAAGGTGTTCTGTTGTTGTTGTTGTGAAGGTGTTCTGTTGTTGTTGTTGTTGTGAAGGTGTTCTGTTGTTGTTGTTGTTGTGAAGGTGTTCTGTTGTTGTTGTTGTTGTGAAGGTGTTCTGTTGTTGTTGTTGTGAAGGTGTTCTGTTGTTATTGTGGTCGTGTTCTGTTGTTGTTGTGGTGGTGTTCTGTTGTTGTGGTGGTGTTCTGTTGTTGTTGTTGTGGTGGTGTTCTGTTGTTGTTGTTGTGGTGGTGTTCTGTTGTTGTTGCTGTGAAGGTGTTCTGTTGTTGCTGTGAAGGTGTTCTGTGATTAAGGTTATTATTGTTCTAAGCTATGTGATAAAGGTTGTTGTTGTTGTTGTTGTGAAGGTGGGCTTCTGTGATTCGTCGAGTGGTTTCCTGGTGACGTCTGGGTCTGTGGTGCTGGATCTGGTCGAGGGAGACGAGGTGTCTCTACAACCCACTGATTTCAACTCTGTCATCACTAAAGACGAACGAGCTGACAACACCTTCACCGGCCTCCTGATCTTCCCCAACTAATAGAACCTTCACCGGCCTCCTGATCTTCCCCAACTCATAGAACCTTCACCTGCCTCCTGATCTTCCCCAACTCATAGAACCTTCACCGGCTTTCTGTTCTTCCCCAACTCATAGAACCGTCACCTGCCTCCTGATCTTCCCCAACTCATAGAACCCCACAGAACCACACAGAACCTTCACTGGCCTCCTGATCTTCCCAAACTCATAGAACCCGACAAAAACTTCACCGGCCTCCAGATCTTCCCCAACTCATAGAACCACATGAAACCACACAGAACCTTCACCGGCCACACAGAACCACATTGAATCAGCTCAAACCAGATTCAAACCAGTATCAACCAGATCTAATGGACACCATTTATCATCCACAGGTTTTAAATCTCAGCCCCAGTTTAAGCATTTCGCCCAATCCTGATTCTTTTAACCCAAACCAGGAACTACTGCTGCTTGTAATCACAGAATTCTACGTGAGCCTTGACAGATTGTCGCCGTTTACACAAAGAATCTGTCCACGAGAGATTAAACCAGATCACACCTGCTGAAACCAGCTTCCTGCCCTTCCACACCACATATCATAGCCACATCATACTGTTCTAGAGGCATCTGCAGAACAACCAACCATGTATGTATCTGTTTCTGCCTCCCTGTCTATACTGCTGCTGCTTGCTGTTTATCAATCAATCAATCAGTTTTCCCAGGTTGTTGTTGTAAATGTCAACTCACCTGGTAAAACAAGGAGTGATTATCAAATAAATCAAATAATCAATCATGTATTGTATTAATTATTTAACCTTTATTTAACTGGGCAAGTCAGTTAAGAACAAATTCTTATTTACAATGACGGCCTACCAAAAGGTGAAATACCTCCTGCAGGGACGCGGGCTGGGATTAAAAATACAAATACATTAAATAAAAATATAGGACAAAACACACATCACAACAAGAGACAACAACATGGTAGCAACACAACATGACAACAACTCAACATGGCAGCAACACAACATGGTACAAACATTATTGACAACAGCACAAAGGGCAAGAAGGTAGAGATGACAATACATCACACAAAGCAGCCACAACTGTCAGTAAGAGTGTCCATGATTGAGTCTTTGAATGAAGAGATTGAGATAAAACTGTCCAGTTTGAGTGTTTGTTGCAGCTCGTTCCAGCTCTGCTATCAGAATACGAGGATCGATTTGAAAAGACAAGTCTAGATGCACAGAAGTGTCATTGTGGTCAGATTGTGGGCATTAATATGGAGTTGGTCCCCCTTTGCTTATATAACAGCCTCCACTCTTCTGGGCAGGCTTTCCACTAGATGTTTAAACATTGCTGTGGGGACTTGCTTCCATTCAGCCACAAGAGTATTAGTGAGGTTGGGCACTGATGTTGGGTGATTAGGCCTGGATCGCAGTCGGCGTTGCAATTCATCCCAAAGGTGTTCGATGGGGTTGAGGTCTGGGCTCTGTACAGGCCAGTCAAGTTCTTCCACACCGATCTCGACAAACCATTTCTGTATGGACCTTGCTATATGCACGGGGGCATTGTCATGCTGAAACAGGAAATTGTTGTCACAAAGTTGAAAGCACAGAATCATCTAGAATTTCATTGCACTTACAGCACTTACAGTTGACCGGGGCAGCTCTAGCAGGGCAGAACTGTGACAAACTGACTTATTGGAAAGGTGTCATCCTATGACACAGGTCACTGAGCTCTTCAGTAAGGCCATTCTACTGCCAATGTTTGTCTATGGAGATTGCATGGCGGTGTGCTCGATTTTATACACCTGTCAGGAATGGGTGTGGCTGAAATAGCCGAATCCACTCATTTGAAGGGGTGTCCACATTTCCCTTGTATATACAGCGTCAAGAACAAGTAGACAAACACAGTGTGCTTAAAATAATAACACACAATATATAGTATTTTTCTTGTCTATATTGAATACGTCATTTAAACATTCACAGTGTAGGTTGGAAAAAGTATGTGAATCCCTAGACCAATGACTTCTCCAAAAGCTAATTGGAGTCAGGAGTCAGTTAACCTGGAGTCCAATCAATGAGACGAGATTGGAGATGTTGGTTAGAGCTGCCCTGCCCTATAAAAACACTCACAAAATGTGAGTTTGCTATTCACAAGAAGCATTGCCTTGAACAAAAGAGATCTCAGAAGACCTAAGATTAAGAATTGTTGACTTGCATAAAGCTGGAAAGGGTTACAAAAGTATCTCTAAAAGCCTTGATGTTCATCAGTCCACGGTAAGACAAAATGTCTTTAAATGGAGGAAGTTCAGCACTGTTGCTACTCTCCCTAGGAGTGGCCGTCCTGCAAAGATGACTGCAAGAACACAGCGCAGAATGCTCAATGAGGTTAAGAAGAACCCTAGAGTGTCAGAGTGTCAGCTAAATAAAAATATTTTAAAAAATATAAATAATTCTCAAAATACCAACGTGAGAAATACTGTTCTATAGAAATGTTCCATTGGAATCCACCAAAACATTTACTGATTTAATTAAAAATCAATGTCCTCCAAATCAAGGTTTCACAATTAATGCCCCCTTATAGATTATAGTAAATAACATCTACCATAATTAAACCAGGAATTAAATTCCACTTATTTAAGTTTATCTAAGTCTTAAGGAACTATATTGAGCCATTACCTCACTTCCTGTTTCACTAGGGTATAAATATGAGGTAACACGCATGTAATATCCCTTTGTCATCCAACACCATGAAGAAAACTAAATAACTGGCAGTTCAAAATAAATAGATAGATAGATAGATAGATAGATAGATAGATAGATAGATACTTTATTGATCCCAGAGGGGAGATTTCTTTGTCAAGCAGCTACAAAAAAAACACAGGGCAGGTGCAAAATGCCTGAACGAAAATACACAAAAGACAGATACATGATACAGGATACATAGAGAGGCAGTATGAAAAAGTATAGAAATACAAGATATCTGGAGTGAAAAAAAAAGCTATAAAAAGACATTGCATAGTATGGGTGGTTGGCTGAATATGTACACTATACGTTGGTGGATGTTGGATGGTTAACTATACTATACAGGTCGATGGCAGAGAAATACTTCAGTAGCTAAAAATGTGTATGATATGAGCGAGGGTAATAATAGTTTACTTAATATACAGACTGGTTAAATGAACAGGTAAGTGAATATTTTGCATGGTTAAATTAACTGTACAGGTAAATATACAGTTCAATTTACAGGTAAGTGAATATTAGCATGGTTGCATGGTCGTAGACCTTCATAAATCTTGTAATGGCTACAAGAAGATCCACAATCGAATGAATATACCACTGAGCACTGTCAGGGCAATTATTAAAAAATTCAAAAGATATGGAACAGTTGAAAACCTCACGGTTAGAGGACGCTTATGCATTTTGCCCCCCAGGATAGGGAGGAGGACGGTGAGAGAAGCAAAAACATCCCCAAGAATCACTGTGAAAGAATTGCAGGCCTTGGTGGCGTCTTGGGGTCACCAGGTTACAGAAAGCACCATCAGACGCCACCTCCACAACCACAGGCTCTTTGGAAGGGTTGCCGGAAGAAAGCCCTTTCTGACCCCAAGACACAGACGCAAGCACTTGGAGTTTGCCAATCAGGCAATTTTGGCTGACAATCTGGTTGCCTCTGCTAGAAGGCTGGGACTTGGCCGTAGGTGGTCTTGCCAACAAGACAATGACCCGAAGCACACATCCAAATCCACTGAGAAATGGTTGCAGCAACACAAAGTCAAGGTTTTGCAATGTCTCCAGACTTGAACCCAATGGCCCTCTCAGTCTCTAGACTTGAACCCAATTGGCCTCTCAGTCTCCAGACTTGAACCCAATGGCCCTCTCAGTCTCCAGACTTGAACCCAATGGCCCTCTCAGTCTCCAGACTTGAACCCAATGGCCCTCTCAGTCTCCAGACTTGAACCCAATGGCCCTCTCAGTCTCCAGACTTGAACCCAATGGCCCTCTCTGTCTCCAGACTTGAACCCAATGGCCCTCTCAGTCTCCAGACTTGAACCCAATGGCCCTCTCAGTCTCCAGACTTGAACCCAATGGCCCTCTCTGTCTCCAGACTTGAACCCAATGGCCCTCTCAGTCTCCAGACTTGAACCCAATTGAAAATCTGTGGTCTCAGTTGAAGAGGGCAGTTCACAAGAGAAAACCGAAGAATCTAAATGAATTGGAAATGTTCTGCATGGAAGAGTGGTCCAAGATCCCTCCACAAGTGTTCTCCAACCTGGTTAAACACTACAGAAAGAGGCTGAGTGCTGTCATTCTCGCCAGGAGAAGCTCCACCAAATACTGACAATTAGGGCCAATATATTTAGAATCTGCATTTTCACTCAAATTTGTGTTAGTAAAGGATAACTTTATTTTGTTCCAAAAATATATTTTAAAATAAAAGCATGAGGCTCACTCATTTATATATAATATCACGATATGTAAAACACTAAACAAGAATGGTGTTCATGGGAGGACACCACGGAAGAAGCCACTGCTGTCCAAAAAAAACATTGCTGCACCTCTGAAGTTCGCAAAAGAGCACCTGGATGTTCCACAGCGCTACTGGATAAATATTCTGTGGACAGATTACACTAAAGTTTAGTTGTTTGGAAGGAACACAACACTATATGTGGAGAAAAAAAGGCACAGCACACCAACATCAAAACCTCATCCCAACTGTAAAGTATGGTGGAGGAAGCATCATGGTTTGGGACTGCTTTGCTGCCTCAGGGCCTGGACAGCTTGCTATCATCGACCTGCCAAAGGAGGGTCAACTAGTTATTAAATCCAAGGGTTCACATACTTGTGGTGAACTAAGACGTGGTCTAAGACACTGCATCTCAGTACTAGAGGCGTCACTACAGACAACCTGGTTTGAATCCAGACTGTATCACAACCGGCCGTGATTGAGAGTCCCATAGAGTGATGCACAATTGGCCCAGCGTCGTCCGAGTTTGGCCGGTGTAGGCCGTCATTGTAAATAAGAATTTGTTGACTTGCTAGTTAAATAAAAAAAAGACTTTTCCCACACTGCACTGTGAATGTATAATTGTTTGTATGTTATTAGTTTAAGCAGACTGTTTTTGTCTATTGTTGTGACTTAGATGAAGGTCAGATAACATTTTATGACCAATTTATGCAGAAATCCATGTAATTCCAAAGTGTTCACATACTTTTTCTTGCCACTGTATAGTGTAGCTTGCTGGTTAGATACAGAGGTTAGCTGTTGTTGCGTTATCATATTTAGCCAATTCCACCATTAATATATACTGGCATTTGATTATTGTGCTGGAAAGGGGATCCGGACAGGGTAGACATTTAAATGTAGGAGACTCAGGATATGACCAGAATACTGAAGCTGCAGGAACTACTGTAGACAAGGCCTTAGATGAAAAGCTGTCATACTGAACACCAGGCCACTAACAGAACCCTCTGGTGACAACTGACACACTAACAGAACCCAACAGAACCCTCTGGTGACAACTGACACACTAACAGAACCCAACAGAACCCTCTGGTGACAACTGACACACTAACAGAACCCTCTGGTGACAACTGACACACTAACAGAACCCAACAGAACCCTCTGGTGACAACTGACACACTAACAGAACCCTCTGGTGACAACTGACACACTAACAGAACCCTCTGGTGACAACTGACACACTAACAGAACCCTCTGGTGACAACTGACACACTAACAGAACCCTCTGGTGACAACTGACACACATTGGTCATGCTACAGAGCATCAATACCGTGAGGTATCATGGCTAAATTTGGACTGATCTTCAAATTATATTTAGTAGTTATTGGGTGGTCAAACAATTAAAATATTTAAATTGAGTTAATGGCATGGTAACCAACATTTCTTAATTAGCTCAAATTTGGCCCTAAATAAACAATTTCTCCTCTGTTTTGGTTCATATCTACCATGTTGTAGCAGCAAAAAAGCATGCCAGTCTAGTTTTAACTAACAAATTCGTATTTACGATGGCGGCCTACTGCGGAACAGTGTGTTAAATGCGTTGTTCAGGCGCAAAACAGATTTTTACCACGTCAGCTCAGGGATTCGATCCAGCAGCCTTTCGGTGACAGGCCCAACACTCTAACCACTAGGCTACCTGCCACCCCAAAGATACTGGAACTGTTGGGGTGTTAGGACCTAGTTTAACAATTAGGCATCCATCCGTGAGTAACTCTCTGGTCTGTGATCACTCATTCACTCAGGACTTATTCATTCAGGACTCATTCATTCAGGACTGTATACACATATTCATGTACAGTTGTTATATAATGTAAGTAATTCTTGGACTTAACTTACGTAGTCATTCACTCAGGAATGCATATTAGTATCCTGTCAGTTGTATATTTTTGTGAAATACGTGCATTTATCTGTAATTAAACCCTGCACTAAGGACTGTATTTTAAGGGAATTATTATTACCCTAAATTATACCATACACACATTTAGCTATTTAAGTATCTCTTCCTGTCATTTACCTGTACAGTTTATATAACCATGTAAAGATTCACTTAACTGTACATTGAAGTAAACTATTATTACCCTCATTTATATCATACACACATTTAGCTATTTAAGTATCTTTATCTGCCAACGACCTGTATAGTATAGTTAACTATGCAAATGTTTTTTTATATCAACTTGCAATAATTGTATAATATTTTCACCTAACACACTATAACAATGTATAGTGTACATATTCACTCATGCCTTTCTATAGCTTTTCCAGACTTCTTGTATTTTATACTTTTTAATACTGCCGCTCTATGTATCATGTATCTGTCTTTTGTGTATTTTCGTTCTGGCATTTTGCACCTGCCTTGTGTTTTTTCGTAGCTGCTTGACAAAGTAATTTCCCCCTCGGGGATCAATAAAGTATCTATCTATACAGTCACACAGAGTATCTGTGTGAGGGCCCAGTGTTGATACTCTGTGTGACTGTGTAAGGGCCCAGTGTTGATACTCTGTGTGACTGTGTAAGGGCCCAGTGTTGATACTCTGTGTGACTGTGTAAGGGCCCAGTGTTGATACTCTGTGTGACTGTGTAAGGGCCCAGTGTTGATACTCTGTGTGACTGTGTAAGGGCCCAGTGTTGATACTCTGTGTGACTGTGTAAGGGCCCAGTGTTGATACTCTGTGTGACTGTGTAAGGGCCCAGTGTTGATACTCTGTGTGACTGTGTAAGGGCCCAGTGTTGATACTCTGTGTGACTGTGTAAGGGCCCAGTGTTGATACTCTGTGTGACTGTGTAAGGGCCCAGTGTTGATACTCTGTGTGACTGTGTAAGGGCCCAGTGTTGATACTCTGTGTGACTGTGTAAGGGCCCAGTGTTGATACTCTGTGTGACTGTGTAAGGGCCCAGTGTTGATACTCTGTGTGACTGTGTAAGGGCCCAGTGTTGATACTCTGTGTGACTGTGTAAGGGCCCAGTGTTGATACTCTGTGTGACTGTGTAAGGGCCCAGTGTTGATACTCTGTGTGACTGTGTAAGGGCCCAGTGTTGATACTCTGTGTGACTGCTAGTTTTGAACGTACAGTAATATGATGAGGAACCAGTGTTCAGTACAGCAGAGAAAACAGACACCAATATGATGACTTCCTTTATACAGTCCAGTGTAGAACAGTCTTATGTTGTACATGTTATTTTAACAGCCAGCCAGGGCCTCTGTCTCTCTCTCCTCATCTCTACATCTCCTCATCTCTACATATCTTCTACGCTCCACTTGTAGGCCATCTCCTGTACAGCCTTCTTATCAGCCATCCTGGTGTAGCGCTTCTGTTCAAAACCATTAGACCTGAAACACACACACATTATTACAGATACAATAACATGGGCGAGCAAATATCTCACACACACACCAGGGGGCGAGAGGTGTACCTGTCCACTCCGTCCCAACGGTAGCCTGGTGGAATGTTGAAGCGGTTTGGGGGTGGAGCCGGGCCTTTGTAGCGAGGCTTCTCTGTAAACAACAATAGGAAGTGTCAGAGATATTCATTATGATTGGCTGAGGAGGGTTGGAACATGTGGTACATCAAAAGTAGAATCTTAGCATTGGTTTAATGTTAACCCTTCACACCCCAGGGGGTCAAAACACAGGGGGTCAAAACACAGGGGGTCAAAACACAGGGGGGGTCAGCCCACAGGGGGTCAAAACACAGGGGGGTCAGCCCACAGGGGGGTCAGCCCACAGGGGGGTCAGCCCACAGGGGGTCAAAACACAGGGGGGTCAGCCCACAGGGGGTCAAAACACAGGGGGGTCAGCCCACAGGGGGGTGCAGCCCACAGGGGGGTGCAGCCCACAGGGGGGTGCAGCCCACAGGGGGGTGCAGCCCACAGGGGGGTGCAGCCCACAGGGGGGTCAGCCCACAGGGGGGTCAGCCCACAGGGGGGTCAGCCCACAGGGGTGCAGCCCACAGGGGGGTCAGGTTGAAAACCACTCCAGGCCACTCTGGAAAATATATATTTTCAAATAACTACAGTTTTCATGGCCTATAAATAGCTTTAGTCGGGGTAAAAAAAACAGTCCCCAAAATAAATCTATACGGCCCTTTGGTAAACACTCAAATCACGATGTGGACCCCCCAGATCAACAATATCCCCCCCCCCCCAGAATCCACAATATTCCCCCCCAGAATCCACAATATTCCCCCCCAGCATCCACAATATTCCCCCCCAGCATCCACAATATTCCCCCCCAGCATCCACAATATTCCCCCCAGCATCCACAATATTCCCCCCCAGCATCCACAATATCACCCCCAGAATCCACAATATTCCCCCCCCACCAGACAGACCTTTGACTCCTCGTAGTTTGTTGTCTCGGTCTTTTTTGCGTCTCATCATGGCCAACATGGGGTCTCCCTCTCTCTCCTGCTCTCTCAACATCCTGTCCAGGTCCTGGTCATCACAGGAACGCGCTAGAGGCTTTAGGGATTCCCTCAACGCATCCTCAACGTTCTGCTGCTGCATCTGGCCCTGGGCCACACTACACACACAAACAGGTACATGACAGACTGGCCCTGGGCCACACTACACACACAAACAGGTACATGACAGACTGGCCCTGGGCCACACTACACACACAAACAGGTACATGACAGACTGGCCCTGGGCCACACTACACACACAAACAGGTACATGACAGACTGGCCCTGGGCCACACTACACACACAAACAGGTACATGACAGACTGGCCCTGGGCCACACTACACACACAAACAGGTACATGACAGACTGGCCCTGGGCCACACTACACACACAAACAGGTACATGATAGACTGGCCCTGGGCCACACTACACACACAAACAGGTACATGACAGACAGACTGACCAGGTGAAGGCTATGATCCCTTATTGATGTCACTTTTTAAATCCACTTCAATCAGTGTAGATGAAGGGGAGGAGTCAGGTTAAATAATGACTTTTAAACCTTGAGAAGATTGAGACATGCATTGTATATGTGTGCCATTCAGAGGGTGAATGGGCAAGACAAAATATTTAAGTGCTTTTGAAAGGGGTATGGTAGTAGGTGCCAGGCGGAACGGTTTGTGCCAAGAACTAACACTGCAGGGTTTTTCACGCTCAACAGTTTCCCGTGTGCATCAGGAATGGTCCACCACCCAAAGGACACACACACACACACACAGTGCATTCGGAAAGTATTCAGACCCTTTGACTTTTTCCACATTTTGTTACGTTACAGCCTTATTCTACAATTGATTAAATACAATTTAATTCAAAGCAATCTACACACAATACCCATAATGACAAAGCGAAAACACATTTTTTTAAATAAAAAAACCTTAATAACATAATTATTCAGATCCTTTGCTATGAGACTCTAAATTGATCTCAGGTGCTTCCTGTTACCATTGATCATCCTTGAGATGTTTCTACAACTTGATTGGATTCCACCTGTGGTAAATTCAATTGATTGGACATGATTTAGAAATACTCACACCTGTCTATATAAGGTCCCACAGTTGACAGTGCATTTCAGAGAAAAAAATCAAGCCATAAAGTCGAAGGAATTGTCCGAGACAGGATTGTGTCGAGGCACAGATCTGGGGATGGGTACCAAAACATTTCTGCAGCATTGAAGGTCCCTAAGAACACAGTGGCCTCCATCATTCTTTAATGGAAGAAGTTTGGAACCACCAAGACTCTTCCTAGAGCTGGCCGCCCGGGAGGTGACCAAGAACCCGTTGGTTATCATGACAGAGGTCCAGAAGGACAACCATCTATGCAGCACTCCACCAATCAGGCCTTTAGGGTTAGGGTAAAAGGCACATGACAGCCCGCTTGGAGTTTGCCAAAAGACACCTAAAGACTCTCAGACCATGAGAAACAAGATACTACTGATGAAACCTTGATTTAACTTTTTGGCCTGAATGCCAAGCGCCACGTCTGGAGGAAACCTGGCACCATCCCTACGGTGAAGCATGGTGGTGTTAGCATCATGCTGTGGGGATGTTTTTCAGCGGCAGGGACTGGGAGACCAGTCAGGATCGAGGGAAAGATGAACGGAGCAAAGTACAGAGAGATCCTTAATGAAAACCTGCTCCAGAGAGCTCAGGACCTCAGACTGGGGCGAAGGTTCACCTTCCAACAGGACAACGACCCTGAGCACACAGCCAAGACAACGCAGGAGTGGCTTCGGGACAAGTCTCTGTATGTCCTTGAGTGGCCCAGCCAGAGCCTGGACTTGAACCTGATCTAACATCTCTGGAGAGACCTGAAAATAGCTGTGCAGCGACGCTCCCCATCCAACCTGACAGAGCTTGAGAGGATCTGCAGAGAAGAATGGGAGAAACTCCCCAAATACAGGTGTGCCAAGCTTGTAGCGTCAAACCCAAGAAGACTTGAGGCTGTAATCTCTGCCAAAGGTGTTTCAACAAAGTACTGAGTGAAGTGTCTGAATACTTATGGAATTGTTATATTTTTATTAGCTAACATTTCTAAAAACCTGTATTTGCTTTGTCATTATGGGGTATTGTGTGTGTGTGTAGTGTATATGTAGTGTGTTGTGTATGTGTATAGAGTATTGTGTGTGTGTGTATTGTGTATAGTGTATTGTGGGCTCCCGTGTGACGCAGCGGTCTAAGGCACTACATCTCAGTGCTAGAGGTGTCACTACAGACCCTGGTTCGATTCCAGGCTGTATCACATCCGGCCGTGATTGGGAGTCCCGTAGGGCGGCGCACAATTGGCCCAGCGCCATCCGGGTTTGGACGGTGTAGGCCGTCATAGTAAATAAGAATTTGTTTTTAACTGACTTGCCAGGTTAAATAAAAGGATAAATACAATTTTTTAAACAAAGATGAGGGGAAAAAAAACGATTTAATCCATTTTAGAATAAGGCTGTAACATAAAAGTCAAGGGGTCTGAATACTCTCTGAATGCACTGTATATACGGCACCAGTCAACAGTTTGGACACCAACTCATTCAAGGGGTTTTCTTTATTTTTACTATTTTCTACATCATAGAATAATAGTGAAGCGGTCGGTGGAATAGCCAGCTACGATCCTATTCACTTCGTTTCATTCCTGTGACATCATGAAAGAGGATCCAGCCACATTTCCCAACTCTGCTACCACAGGTTCCTCAGGTATGAGGCTTTCATCTGAATGTTGTGTAAAATATTTAACAAAGTATAAGACTAAATAAAGGGAGTACTTTTCCCCACAACTCTACAGGCCAGAGAACGAGAGCTTTCCCCACATGTGAGATTTTATGAACGCTGAACTATTGATCAGTCAAGAAGTGAGTCCTAGACTACAGCAGTCTGCAGCTGGAAAGGTTTGCAAATCTAGTAAGAACATTGACAGACGCATCTACAAAGTGAGATGAACCTCTCACAAAACCACGACACAGAACACTCTACAAAGGACAACGGCGACCTCTACTGGACGAACCAGAGCCTCACATCATTGATCCCTCTATTGAAGCCAGCTTCACGTGAATACAATGCATTACTTTTTCAAATGAGCGATCGTTAGTGATGTATTTATGTACGATAGAGACCAATTTCTTTGTCTTCCTTCCAAAAACCCCTTTCCTCTGAATCTACCGTGTTATAATCAAACTGTTTGTTTATTCCACTAGGGACGGTATTTACTGAATAATGTTAGTATGTATTTATATATTCTGTAATGGTTTAATTGGCTAGTAAATAAATAATTGAGCCAATTTGTGTATGGATGATTCATCAGTAAGGCTGGGTTCATGCAGACTACAAGACATTACGACTGCAGCAGAGGTAACTCTGGGTCTTCCTTTCCTCATGAGAGCCAGTTTCATTGTAGCGCTTGATGGTTTTTGTGAGTGAAATGTTCCGTATTGACTGACCTTCATGTCTTAAAGTAATGGACTGTCGTTTCTCTTTGCTTATTTGAGATGTTCTTGCCATAATATGGACTTGGTCTTTTACCAAATGGGGCTCTTCTGTATACCACCCCTACCTTGTTACAACACAACTGATTGGCTTAACTTTTAACAAGGCACACCTTAATTGAAATGCATTCCAGGTGACTACCTCATGAAGCTGGTTGAGAGAATGCCAAGAGTGTACAAAGCTGTCATCAAGGCAAAGGGTGGCTACTTTGATGAATCTCAAATATATTTTGATTTGTTTAACACTTCTGGTTACAACATGATTCCATGTGTGTTATTTCATAGTTTTGATGTCTTCACTATTATTCTACAATGTAGAAAACAGTAAAAATAAAGAAAAACCCTTGAATGAGTAGGTGTGTCCAAACTTTTGACTGGTACTGTATGTTACACACAAACGATATACATTGCATTCGGGAAGTATTCAGACCCCTTCACGTTACAGCCTTATTCTAAAATGTATTAAATGCATTTTTTTCCTCATCACCCCAAAATGACAAAGCGAAAACAGGTTTTTAGAAATTTGGGGACCTTCAATACTGCAGAAATGTTTTGGTACCCTTCCCCAGATCTGTGCCTCGACAATCTGTTCTCGTAGCTCTACGGACAATTCCTTCGACCTCATGGCTTGATTTTTTTCTCTGACATGCACTGTCAACTGTGGGAACTTATATAGACAGGTGTGAGTCTTTCCAAATCATGTCCAACCAATTGAATTTACCACAGGTGGACTCCAATAAAGTTGTAGAAACATCTCAAGGATGATCAATGGAAACAGGATGCACCTGAGATCAATTTAGAGTCTCATAGCAAAGGGTCTATAATAAAAACCTGTTTTTGCTTCATCATTATGGGGTATTGTGTGTAGACTGATGAGGGGAAAAACTATTTAATATATGTTAGAATAAGGCTGTAACAAAATGTGGAAAAAGTCAAGGGGTCTGAATACTTTCTGAATACACTGTACACACACACACACACACACACACACACACACACAGAGAAATGGCACAGTCGCTCACCCTTTCCCCCACTGAGCATATTTCAGGTCTTTCTCTGCCTTCACTCCTGCCTTCCTCCTCTGCTCCGCTCTCTCTGTCTCCACGTCTCTCCGTTTCCCGCTCTTATCTCTGAACACAGTCTCCGCATTACGAGACGCATCTGGAGGAGAGAGACAGAACAATCACTAGTATCTAGTGACAATCTATATGTGTGGTGTGTAGTGTGTGGTGTGTGTATGTGGTGTGTATGTAGTGTGTATGGTGTATATGTATGTATGTAGTGTGTGTGTGTGTAGTGTGTGTGTGTAGTGTGCGTGGTGTGTATGTAGTGAAGTGTGTATGTGTAGTGTGTATGTAGTGTATATGTAGTGTGCGTGGTGTGTATGTAGTGAAGTGTGTATATGTAGTGTGCGTGGTGTGTATGTAGTGTGTATGTAGTGTATATGTAGTGTGCGTGGTGTGTATGTAGTGTATATGTAGTGTGCGTGGTGTGTATGTAGTGTATATGTAGTGTGCGTGGTGTGTATGTAGTGTATATGTAGTGTATATGTAGTGTGCGTGGTGTGTATGTAGTGTATATGTAGTGTGCGTGGTGTGTATGTAGTGTGTATGTAGTGTATATGTAGTGTATATGTAGTACCTTCTAGCGGCTGGTTGATCTTGTCTCTGCGTCGGTTCTCCTCTTGTTCTCTTCTTAGAACAGCCACTGATACCAGTCCTGCTGCAGCTCCTGACAGCATGCTCTGAGAATAACACACACAGATAGGTTACAACACAGCTTCTCTACCGGGTGTTTAGCAGGATGCAATGTTTCAGAATGTCCAGATAGGAATATGCTATGTAGAACAAACATGCCTCTCTGACATGTACAGTCGTGGCCAAAAGTTGAGAATGACACAAGTATTGGTCTCCACAAAGTTTGCTGCCTCAGTGTTGATGATGGCAATTTGCATATACTCCAGAATGTCATGAAGAGTGATCAGATTAATTGCAAAGTCCCTCTTTGTCATGAAAATGAACTTAATCCCCCAAAAACATTTCCACTGCATTTCAGCCCTGCCACAAAAGGACCAGCTGCCATTATGTCAGTGATTGTCTTGTTAACACAGGTGAGAGTGTTGACGAGGACAAGGCTGGAGATCACTCTGTCATGCTGATTGAGTCAGAATAACAGACTGGAAGCTTTAAAAGGAGGGTGGTGCTTGAAATCATTGTTCTTCCACTGTCAACCATGGTTACCTGCAAGGAAACACGTGCCGTCATCATTGCTTTGCACAAAAAGGGCTTCACAGGCAAGGATATTGCTGCTGGCACCTAAATCAACCATTTATCGGATCATCAAGAACTTCAAGGAGAGAGGTTCAATTGTTGGGAAGAAGGCGTCAGGGCGCCCAAGAAAGTCCAGCAAGCGCCAGGACTGTCTCCTAAAGTTGATTCAGCTCCGGGATCGGGGCACCACCAGTGCAGAGCTTGCTCAGGAATGGCAGCAGGCAGGTGTGAGTGCATCTGCACGCACAGTGAGGCGAAGACTTTTGGAGGATGACCTGGTGTCAAGAAGGGCAGCAAAGAAGCCACTTCTCTCCAGGAAAAACATCAGGGACAGACTGATATTCTGCAAAAGGTACAGGGATTGGACTGCTGAGGACTGGGGTAGAGTCATTTTCTCTGATGAATCCCCTTTCCGATTGTTTGGGCTATCCGGAAAACACCTTGTCCGGAGAAGAGAAGGTGAGCGCTACCATCAGTCCTGTATGATGCCAACAGTAAAGCATCCTCAGACCATTCATGTGTGGGGTTGCTTCTCAGCCAAGGGAGTGGGCTCACTCACAATTTTGCCTAAGAACACAGCCATGAATAAAGAATGGTACCAACACATCCTCTGAGAGCAACTTCTCCCAACCATCCAAGAACAGTTTGGTGACGACCAATGCCTTTTCCAGCATGATGGAGCTCCTTTCCATAAGGCAAAACTAAGTGGCTCAGGAAACAAAACATCAACATTTTGGGTCCATGACCAGGAAACTCCCCAGACCTTAATCCCATTGAGAACTTGTGGTCGATCCTCAAGAGGCGGGTGGACAAACAAAAACCCACAACTTCTGACAAACTCCAAGCATTGATTATGCAAGAATGGCCTGCCATCAGTCAGGATGTGGCCCAGAAGTTAATTGACAGCATGCCAGGGCGGATTGCAGAGGTCTTGAAAAAGAAGGGTCAACACTGCAAATATTGACTCTTTGCATAAACTGAATGTCATTGTCAATGAAAGCCTTTGACACTTGTAATTATACTTCAGTGTTACCATAGTAACTACTGACATAAAGATCTAAGAACACTGAAGCAGCAGACTTTGTGGAGACCAATACTTGTGTCATTCTCAACTTTTGGCCACGACTGTAGAATAAGGCATTCATGTTGGCTCTGTTCATTACATTTCTATGTGCAACATTCCACAACTTTTGTCAACTGAACGTGGCCCAATTCTTGAATCTCTGTGCCCCGCCCCTTCAGCTCCCCATGCAAACCTGTGATTGGTCAGGCCTGCGGGGGGGGGAGAGGTCAGAGTCTGAGCCCCTCCCACCCTGGAGTCCCCTTCTGGGCGGTGATTGGTCAGAATCAGAGTTCTGCCCTCCCTTTCGCCTTCTCCTGGGCGGTGATTGGTCAGAATCAGAGGCCCCTCCAATCTGTGGCCTTTTCCTTGGAGGTGATTGGTCTGAGTCTGAGCCGGGCCCATTCTGAGCCCGCCTCCTGGGTGGGGATTGGTCAGACCCTGGAGAGCGCTGGCAAATGCGAACAGACGAAGAAGACTTGGCTTTTTTCCTGGACGGAGACGAATCTGAAGAAAAAATAAATAAAATAAGAACTTAACACCAGGAGCTTCATCAAATAACTACAACCGACCCTGTAGAGTAGGGGTGTATTAATTAGGAACCAACAGAATGAAAGTGGGAGGGACCCACCAGAATTTGTCCAATATTAACTTTTTTCATTAGAAAACTATTTCCGTTTGGAGTAAACAGTTTCTGTTTCAAAACTGTTTGCAACTAAATGAAAACACCCCAGGGTTATATAGAGAGCTTTTTTCTTTAATTTTTATGGATGGACACATGGACTGTATTCATTAGTCACACACTGTAGCAAAACGTTTTGCAACAGAAGCCGTTAACTCCAAACTGAGAATTTTATTTTTTGCCCCAAATGTGTTTCTATTGGACAAATTCAGGTAGGTCCCTCCCAGTTCCGTTCGCTTCAGTTTTGTTCCAAGCGAATACACCTCTGAACTTGTCCAATAAGAACACCCGATTTCAGGGTCAGAGGTTTGGGGTCAGGTCTCACCACTGCTGTGTGTCCTGTGGGGGGGTTGGGATTTGGAGGGTGGAATGCTAGGCTTCAGTCTACAAAAAGACGCATCAGGGGATTCATGACCAATCCTCCTAGGCGGAGAGACGTCTGGCGAATCATGACGCTGATTTCTGAGTGACAGGAGCTCTGGCGAATCGTGTCGAACTCTCTGTTCCTCCTCCTCTGGGACCTCTTCATCAGCTGAGCAGAGAGAATCAATATTAGCACACACCCCATGCAGCAGACTACACTTGAACGCACACACTCCTCCACTGCTATATGTCTCACCTCCCATCACTCTCCATTTGTTGCTTGTCCTGAAGGCTTCCAGGCGTTTGATCTCATCTGGACGCTCGTCTATCACCTCAGCAACCTGACACACACACACACACACACACAGAATACAGAGCGAGAGAGACAGGTGAGTGGATCAGAGTACTAGCTAGCCACTAAAGTGATGTTTTTGGTAAAGGTCACCCCAACTGAAAACAGAGTGACGGTAAAGTTAGCTAGTTATGTAGCTACTTAGTGTGTTGTAGCATTATTTACCACCGGCGCCTCCTCCTCATCCTCCTCTTCGTTCCCCATCTCCTCGCCGGTCAGCTGCTTCCAATCCACGTCGTCATCTACTATCTTCATCCTGCTCAGAGCGGGTAACAGAGGTCAGAAACTACAGCGAAACAACAACCAGTTAACACTTTGTTATGCCAACTAACTAGCTAACGTTATCACAGTGTAGTAGGGCTAGCAGCAGCCTAACGTTATCACAGTGTAGTAGGGCTAGCAGCAGCCTAACGTTATCACAGTGTAGTAGGGCTAGCAGCAGCCTAACGTTATCAGTGTAGTAGGGCTAGCAGCAGCCTAACGTTATCAGTGTAGTAGGGCTAGCAGCAGCCTAACGTTATCACAGTGTAGTAGGGCTAGCAGCAGCCTAACGTTATCACAGTGTAGTAGGGCTAGCAGCAGCCTAACGTTATCACAGTGTAGTAGGGCTAGCAGCAGCCTAACGTTATCAGTGTAGTAGGGCTAGCAGCAGCCTAACGTTATCACAGTGTAGTAGGGCTAGCAGCAGCCTAACGTTATCACAGTGTAGTAGGGCTAGCAGCAGCCTAACGTTATCACAGTGTAGTAGGGCTAGCAGCAGCCTAACGTTATCACAGTGTAGTAGGGCTAGCAGCAGCCTAACGTTATCAGTGTAGTAGGGCTAGCAGCAGCCTAACGTTATCACAGTGTAGTAGGGCTAGCAGCAGCCTAACGTTATCACAGTGTAGTAGGGCTAGCAGCAGCCTAACGTTATCACAGTGTAGTAGGGCTAGCAGCAGCCTAACGTTATCACAGTGTAGTAGGGCTAGCAGCAGCCTAACGTTATCACAGTGTAGTAGGGCTAGCAGCAGCCTAACGTTATCACAGTGTAGTAGGGCTAGCAGCAGCCTAACGTTATCAGTGTAGTAGGGCTAGCAGCAGCCTAACGTTATCACAGTGTAGTAGGGCTAGCAGCAGCCTAACGTTATCACAGTGTAGTAGGGCTAGCAGCAGCCTAACGTTATCAGTGTAGTAGGGCTAGCAGCAGCCTAACGTTATCACAGTGTAGTAGGGCTAGCAGCAGCCTAACGTTATCACAGTGTAGTAGGGCTAGCAGCAGCCTAACGTTATCAGTGTAGTAGGGCTAGCAGCAGCCTAACGTTATCACAGTGTAGTAGGGCTAGCAGCAGCCTAACGTTATCACAGTGTAGTAGGGCTAGCAGCAGCCTAACGTTATCAGTGTAGTAGGGCTAGCAGCAGCCTAACGTTATCAGTGTAGTAGGGCTAGCAGCAGCCTAACGTTATCACAGTGTAGTAGGGCTAGCAGCAGCCTAACGTTATCACAGTGTAGTAGGGCTAGCAGCAGCCTAACGTTATCACAGTGTAGTAGGGCTAGCAGCAGCCTAACGTTATCACAGTGTAGTAGGGCTAGCAGCAGCCTAACGTTATCAGTGTAGTAGGGCTAGCAGCAGCCTAACGTTATCACAGTGTAGTAGGGCTAGCAGCAGCCTAACGTTATCACAGTGTAGTAGGGCTAGCAGCAGCCTAACGTTATCACAGTGTAGTAGGGCTAGCAGCAGCCTAACGTTATCACAGTGTAGTAGGGCTAGCAGCAGCCTAACGTTATCACAGTGTAGTAGGGCTAGCAGCAGCCTAACGTTATCACAGTGTAGTAGGGCTAGCAGCAGCCTAACGTTATCACAGTGTAGTAGGGCTAGCAGCAGCCTAACGTTATCACAGTGTAGTAGGGCTAGCAGCAGCCTAACGTTATCAGTGTAGTAGGGCTAGCAGCAGCCTAACGTTATCAGTGTAGTAGGGCTAGCAGCAGCCTAACGTTATCACAGTGTAGTAGGGCTAGCAGCAGCCTAACGTTATCACAGTGTAGTAGGGCTAGCAGCAGCCTAACGTTATCACAGTGTAGTAGGGCTAGCAGCAGCCTAACGTTATCACAGTGTAGTAGGGCTAGCAGCAGCCTAACGTTATCACAGTGTAGTAGGGCTAGCAGCAGCCTAACGTTATCACAGTGTAGTAGGGCTAGCAGCAGCCTAACGTTATCACAGTGTAGTAGGGCTAGCAGCAGCCTAACGTTATCACAGTGTAGTAGGGCTAGCAGCAGCCTAACGTTATCAGTGTAGTAGGGCTAGCAGCAGCCTAACGTTATCACAGTGTAGTAGGGCTAGCAGCAGCCTAACGTTATCACAGTGTAGTAGGGCTAGCAGCAGCCTAACGTTATCACAGTGTAGTAGGGCTAGCAGCAGCCTAACGTTATCACAGTGTAGTAGGGCTAGCAGCAGCCTAACGTTATCACAGTGTAGTAGGGCTAGCAGCAGCCTAACGTTATCACAGTGTAGTAGGGCTAGCAGCAGCCTAACGTTATCACAGTGTAGTAGGGCTAGCAGCAGCCTAACGTTATCACAGTGTAGTAGGGCTAGCAGCAGCCTTATGTAGCTAACGTTAGCTATCTGCCTGACTGTTGAACTCTATATTCCCCCGGTGGTTTCTCCCCTACTCACCCCTTTCCTGTATCTTTAGGGCATCTCTTTTTAGCCTTCCTCTCCCTTGACTTCTTGGCGTCTCCATCGGCAGATAAATAACGTTTCAGATATTCGGCTTTGGAGAGAGACGCTCCTTTACTTTCATTCGTGGACGCGGCCATTTTAAAAACAGTCTGTCTGCGCCTCGGAACGGAGAGCACCGTGGGACAAACAGTGTCATGAACGGCACGAAATGCCGCGTTTTCTATTTTGTTTAGTCAATGAAGAGTAGACTTAATAGATTTATAATATTTATCTCTTTCTCTCACATCAAAGGTCGGTCCAAGAAACACTTTCAGATACAGTGAAGTGTTCATTATAAAGGGCATAAGAGATGTATGTCCCCAGTGTGTGTATATATGTATATATATATATATGTATATAGTAGATGCATCTGTGTCTCTACAGTAGCACATTAAAATGAAATGAGTAATTTACTGATCAGTATTAATTTAATGTACTTAAACTACGTTTCTCAGTAGTTTGGTGTTAGTTGAACTAAGTGTTTTCACTTTAAAATATGGGTGTAGGCAAGAATGTCCTTTTAAAATATGGGTGTAGGCAAGAATGTCCTTTTAAAATATGGGTGTAGGCAAGAATGTCCTTTTAAAATATGGGTGTAGGCAAGAATGTCCTTAAAAATATATGTGAAGTAAACAAGAATGTATTTTAAAATATATGTGAAGTAGGCAAGAATGTCCTTTAAAATATATGTGAAGTAGACAAGAATGTCCTTTAAAATATATGTGAAGTAGACAAGAATGTCCTTTAAAATATATGTGAAGTAGACAAGAATGTCCTTTAAAATATATGTGAAGTAGGCAAGAATGTCCTTTTAAAATATGTGAAGTAAACAAGAATGTATTTTAAAATATATGTGAAGTAGACAAGAATGTCCTTTAAAATATGTGAAGTAGGCAAGAATGTCCTTTTAAAATATGTGAAATAAACAAGAATGTATTTTAAAATATATGTGAAGTAGGCAAGAATGTCCTTTAAAATATATGTGAAGTAGGCAAGAATGTCTTTTAAAATATATGTGAAGTAGGCAAGAATGTCCTTGATTTTTCGGCATCAGACCTGCTTAATTTTCACTTGAAATAACTTTTTGTGTTTTAAAGGATAAATTGCACATTCTGATAACATCTGACTACAGAGTGATATGTTATTGCAATTTGTATTCTATGATATTTCAGATTTAGATATGATAATTGTTCACAAAGAAGTTTGGATGTAGTGAACTACTTTAGTGGAGCTTAATTTCTTCTAGAGTGAAGTAATTAGTGGCTTGGTAAACTAACACTGGTAAAGATTTGGCATAGATGTAGATTACTGTTCTGTATGTGTGTTCTCCAGGTATGTAGATACTTACCTGTAATGTAACTACAGGATCCACTTCAAAATCCTCATATTAAAGCCTTGAATGGAAATGTCGATTGAGCCCCACCTACATTTTTTATTGTATTTTTTTATTTAACCTTTTATTTAACCTGGCAAGTCAGTTAAGAACAAATTCTTATTTACAATGACGGCCTACACCGGCCAAACTCGGACGACGCTGGGCCAATTGTGCGCCGCCCTACGGGACTCCCAATCACGGCCGGTCGTGATACAGCCTGGATTCGAACCAGGTTGTCTGCAGTGTCTTAGACCACTGCGCCACTCGGGAGCCCACATCCGCAACCTAATCTCAATTAGCGAGCCACCTTGCACTCTCCGCTCAGCCACTCCCTACTTCTTCAAGTCCCCATGAGACGTCTCCTTCTATGGGGGACCGAGCCTTCTGCTGTGCTTGCTGTGAGTGAAGAAGTCTTTGTGTATTCTCATTCTGGCTGAATGGTCATCATTAACTACCTTCTATCAGTTAGCAGTAAAGGATGGCCATCCTGCTAACTGATATAAGGTACAGCATGTACAGCCTAGGATACCAGAGTCAGCATGGGTTCTGATCCAACATTTACAGGCTAGGTTAACAGAGTCAGCATGGGTAGTGATCCAACATGTACATTCTACCACAGTCAGCATGGGTTCTCATCCAACACGTACAGCCTACCAGAGTCAGCATGGTTTCTGATCCAACATGTACAGCCTAGGATACCAGAGTCGGCATGGGTTCTCATCCAACATGTACAGCCTACCAGAGTCAGCATGGTTTCTGATCCAACATGTACAGCCTAGGATACCAGAGTCAGCATGGTTTCTGATCCAACATGTACATTCTACCAGAATCAGCATAGGTTCTGATCCAACATGTACATTCTACCAGAATCAGCATAGGTTCTGATCCAACATGTATTTTATTTATTTCACCTTTTATTTAACCAGGTAGGCCAGTTGAGAACAAATTCTCATTTACAACTGTGACCTGGCCAAGACAAAGCAAAGCAGTGAGACAAAAACAACACAGAGTTACACAGTAAACAAACATACAGTTAATAACACAATAGAGAATCTATATACTGAGTGCAAATGTAGTAAGATTAGGAAGGTAAGACAATAGTGAAATAATTACAGATTAGCATTAACACTGGAGTGATAGATGTGCAGATGATGATGTGCAAATAGAGATACTGGAGTAAAAATGAGCTAAAATAATAAATATGGGGATGAGGTAGTAGTGTGGGCTATTTACAGAAGGGCTATATACAGGTGCAGTGATCGATAAGCAGCTTTGACAGCTGATGCTTAAAGTTAGTGAGGGAGATAGGAACCTCTAGCTTCATGGATTTTTGCAGTTCGTTCCAGTCATTGGCAGCAGAGAACTGGAAGGAATGGCGGCCAAAGGAGGTGTTGGCTTTGGGGGTGACCAGTGAGATATACCTGCTGGAGCGCATGCTACAGGTGAGTGTTGCTATGGTGACCAGCGAGTTGAGATAAGGCGGGGATTTACCTAGCAAAGCATGTATAGCCTACCAGAGTCAGCTTGGGTTCTCATCCAACATGTACAGCCTAGGATACCAGAGTCAGCTTGGGTTCTGATCCAACATGTACATTCTACCAGTCGGCTTGGGTTGGAGTCCGATCCATGTCCTTCTGATTCACAAACTTGACCTTTCCTGTGTTTTCACTGTTTTCAATAAAAAATCATAAAAACCTTTAAATATACTTAACAACAATATAAACACAAGATGTGTTGGTTTCATGAGCTGAAATAAAATGTTACACAGATGTTTCCATCCCTGTTAATGAGCTTTTATCCTTTACCAAGATAATCCTTCCACCTGACAGATGTGGCATATCAACAAGCTGATTAAACAGCATGATCATTACACAGGTGCACCTTGTGCTGGGGACAATAAAAGGCCACTTTAAAATGTGCAGTTTGGTCACACAACGCCACAGATGTCTCAAGTTAAGGGAGCGTGCAATTGGCATGCTGACTGCAGGAATGTCCACCAGAGCTGCTGACTGCAGGAATGTCCACCAGAGCTGCTGACTGCAGGAATGTCCACCAGAGCTGCTGACTGCAGGAATGTCCACCAGAGCTGCTGACTGCAGGAATGTCCACCAGAGCTGCTGACTGCAGGAATGTCCACCAGAGCTGCTGACTGCAGGAATGTCCACCAGAGCTGCTGACTGCAGGAATGTCCACCAGAGCTGCTGACAGCAGGAATGTCCACCAGAGCTGCTGACTGCAGGAATGTCCACCAGAGCTGCTGACTGCAGGAATGTCCACCAGAGCTGCTGACTGCAGGAATGTCCACCAGAGCTGCTGACTGCAGGAATGTCCACCAGAGCTGCTGACTGCAGGAATGTCCACCAGAGCTGCTGACTGCAGGAATGTCCACCAGAGCTGCTGACTGCAGGAATGTCCACCAGAACTGCGTGCTCGTCGTGCTCATAAGGACCTGACTGCAGTTTGGCATCGTAACAGACTTCAGTTCACTGGAGAAGTGTGTGCTTCACAGATGAATCAGCATTGTATGGGCGAGCGGTTGACAGATGAATCAGCATTGTATGGGCGAGCGGTTGACAGATGAATCAGCATTGTATGGGCGAGCGCTTCACAGATGAATCAGCATTGTATGGGCGAGCGGTTCACAGATGAATCAGCATTGTATGGGCGAGCGGTTGACAGATGAATCAGCATTGTATGGGCGAGCGCTTCACAGATGAATCAGCATTGTATGGGCGAGCGGTTCACAGATGAATCAGCATTGTATGGGCGAGCGGTTGACAGATGAATCAGCATTGTATGGGCGAGCGGTTGACAGATGAATCAGCATTGTATGGGCGAGCGCTTCACAGATGAATCAGCATTGTATGGGCGAGCGGTTCACAGATGAATCAGCATTGTATGGGCGAGCGGTTGACAGATGTCAACGTTGTGAACAGTTCCCCATGGTGGAGGTGGGGTTATGGTTTGGGCAGACATAAGCTACGGACAACGAACACAATTGCATTTTATGGCAATTTGAATGCACAGAGATACCATGACGATATCCTGAGGTCAATTGTCGTGCCATGTTTCAGCATAATGCATGGTTCATTGGGGCTTCCAAGTGGCGCAGTGTTCCAAGACACTACATCTCAGTGCTAGAGGAGTCACTACAGACAACCTGATTCAAATCCAGACTATCACAACCGGCCGTGATTGGGAGTCCCGTAGGGCGGCGCACAATTGGCCCAGCGTCGTCCGAGTTAGGCCGGTGTAGGCTGTCATTGTAAATAATTTATTCTTAACCGACTTGCCTAATTAAAAACTTCACAACTGTACACAGTTCATGGAAGAAAATTGTGCATGTTTGGGATGTTCTGGATCGACAAGTACGATGGCGTGTTCCAGTTCGCCAATATTCAACTTCGCACAGCCATTAGAGTGGGACAATATTTCAGGCCACAATCAGCCTGATCAACTCTGTGAAGGAGATGTGCTACGCTATATGGGGCAAATGGTCACACCAGATACTGACTGGTTCTGATCCACATCACTACCTTTAAAGCGATACTGTGACTATCATTTGGATTCCCAGTCATGTGAAATCCATAGATAAGGGTTTAATTAATTTCAATTGACTGATTTCCTTATATGAACTGGAACTCAGTAAAACCTTTGAAGTTGCTGCATTTCTTTTTCTATTGTATATTTTAATGTACTGTATTTACAAAATGCATTTTATTTGGCAACACACTCAGTCCCTATTCGATGCACAGAACGGATGTGGGTGGAGCAATGTTTACAAAACTGTCAAATTTAAACTCCCAAAAGCGCTGACGAAGGTTGAATAAAGTGGAGAGCTGCTCTGCTCTGCAGCTCCTTGTTCCCACATACCTGTGGGTTTATGAATATTAACCCCACTGAATAATATGGCCCAACGTAAACCTGGACACACCCAGCCATGCATTTGTTCATTCATTCATTTATAAATGTTCTAAACCCCCCACTACAAACAGAACACCAGTTTCTTAAAAATAAATGGATAATTTTATTCAGACAATATTTTCCAGTTTAACAATCACAAGTTAAGACATAAAAATATTTTTAAAATAAAAATACTGCAACTTTAAAAATGCTTAAACAGCATTGCTTTAACCATTTCATAATTCATACTTTGACCTTTTAATATTTTTAAGTGTTCTGGGCTCTAGGCCGGTAGGCCGGTCTAGTTCCACTGAGTTCTAGTTTCTAGGAGCGGTTCTTGCTAACCCAGTGGTACTTGTCCTGTCTGGGCCCAGTGAAGGAGAAAGAGGCTCTGTAGGGTTTGAATGCTTTAGGAGGCTGGAACTGGCTGTTGTGCTGCTGCTGGGCGAACAGAGCTCCAGGGGGGGGGCCGTGAGGGGGGTAGCCGTCCCCAGGGAAAGCCTTCCGGTTGGGGTAAGCTGACCAGGCCGGTGGGGGTGGCACTGGAGCAAACTCACTGAACTGGAACAGAGATAGTTACAGTATGTAAACATTGAGGCCTGCCAGCTTTTACAACGCCTGGCTCTGTTAAAGCAATCTGGTGCCCGACTAGTCTGACGTGGAAAAACCTATCACACACACATTATCTAAACCCCATCACACATCCCTAGAGCCCTCAAACTCAACTTTGGGCTTCAGCCAGTTCCATTGGGTTTTTTCATTGTTCCCCTCTAATCAGGGACTGGTTTAAACCTGGGACACCAGGTGTGTGCAATTAATTATCAGGTAGAACAGAAAACCAGCAGGCTCCGGAACTCGTAGGGTAAGAGTTGATGACCCCTGACCTATAGCTTCTTCCAGTCCTGGTTCATTACATCAGAGTTCATAACAGTTTGTTACCTGGTAGACACCTCGAGCTCCATTTACCTGGTTAGTTACCTGGTAAACACTGTTGGGGTTGCTGACTGTTGGGATGGTTTTGGGTTTTGGGTTGGGGGCAGAGCCCAGGGCAAGGCAGGGAGCTGATAGGCTGCTGCAGCTGCTACTCATGCTGGTGTCCCCGCCCTCCTCATCAGAGGAAGATCCTGATTGGATCAAATCAAAGCTTTAAAACACTTCAGTGACTGGATTCATTATCTGGTCTCACCCGGTGGGAGGAGTTTGCACCAGGTGAAAAGTGGTTGTATTCGTTTTGGACAGGGCTTCCACCCAGGAATGAGCCAGCTGCCCTGTTCAAAGCCTGCAACAAAGTCTGCTCAAAACAAAAGTAACATACCTAGGCTAAATTAGGCATGTGGTTAAGGAGAAGGATTCTGTGTTCAAAAACATACACGAACTGTAGAACATCCTAAAACAGTAGCACCAAATATTTGTCTGAGAAACAGAAAACCAGAGCACCTGATTGGACGTCGGAGGCGGCCCGCTCCACTGCATTATGTATGCGGCGGGAAAACTCCCCGTCACCATGGTGACAGCCCTGCAGCTGCATCACACAGAAGGGAACACTGCGCTCTCCGTACCTACACAGGAAACGCATCACAACCACTTCCTGCCACAACAGTAGCCCCTCCCCCTGGGCCCAGGTTAACAAGCAGAGGTTCTAGCTGAACTGGACAAACAATTTTCTAACTGCTCTTGGCTTCACCCTAATGAATATGACCCCGGCTTCTCAGTTATCCACAAACTGGTGCGGTGGAGCCGAGTAGAGCCTTCTGGAAGCCTAGAGCAGACATCAACTAGATTCAGCCTCCGGCCAAGTTTCTTGAGCAAATGGTCAGAACATAATTCTAAATAATTTGTACTCTGCAAGTTAATCCAAGAAGCCCAAACAGATTGTATTTGACAATCATTTCAAACCTTAATTCCATTGTACATGATCACATACTAACATACCAGTACATTAGGGCTCACCTGCAGGACACCTCTCCTGGGTCGACCCAGATGGTAATCTCCCGTGGCAACCCCAGGTCCTCATAACAGACAGCGCTCCGTACACACGCCCTCTCCAACACAGGGTCCCTCAGCTGGGCTCGGTTCATACGTAGGCACCTACACATGCACAATGGTTATACACACCTGAACACAAAGCCATTGAGACAAAATCATCAAGGCAATCTTACCTATGTGTAGTGTGAGGGTACTGACCGGTAGGCCTGTCCCTTGACAGGTGTGTGTGTGGGTACTGACCGGTAGGCCTGTCCCTTGACGGGTGTGTGTACTGACCGGTAGGCCTGTCCCTTGACAGGTGTGTGTGGGTACTGACCGGTAGGCCTGTCCCTTGACAGGTGTGTGTGGGTACTGACCGGTAGGCCTGTCCCTTGACAGGTGTGTGTGTGGGTACTGACCGGTAGGCCTGTCCCTTGACAGGTGTGTGTGTGGGTACTGACCGGTAGGCCTGTCCCTTGACAGGTGTGTGTGTGGGTACTGACCGGTAGGCCTGTCCCTTGACAGGTGTGTGTGTGTGTGTGTGTGTGAGTACTGACCGGTAGGCCTGTCCCTTGACAGGTGTGTGTGTGTGAGTACTGACCGGTAGGCCTGTCCCTTGACAGGTGTGTGTGTGTGAGTACTGACCGGTAGGCCTGTCCCTTGACAGGTGTGTGTGTGTGAGTACTGACCGGTAGGCCTGTCCCTTGACAGGTGTGTGTGTGTGAGTACTGACCGGTAGGCCTGTCCCTTGACAGGTGTGTGTGGGTACTGACCGGTAGGCCTGTCCCTTGACAGGTGTGTGTGGGTACTGACCGGTAGGCCTGTCCCTTGACAGGTGTGTGTGGGTACTGACCGGTAGGCCTGTCCCTTGACAGGTGTGTGTGTGTGTGAGTACTGACCGGTAGGCCTGTCCCTTGACAGGTGTGTGTGTGTGTGTGTGTGAGTACTGACCGGTAGGCCTGTCCCTTGACAGGTGTGTGTGGGTACCAGTGGGTCTTGTAGGTCTCAAACAGGGCTGAGGTGAGGGCAGCAGCAAACCCCTCTCTGCTCTCAGCATCTAAACTACCATGGCTCTTCGCCAGCCGAGCCACGAAGAACACCGCTGCTGCAATCTCTTCCTTCATCGTCAAACACAACTAACCTTAACACAACCTTCAGCCAACTACCTTAGCAACACAGAAACTACTTAAATGCTTAACTAAACTGAACTGCAGCTTTAGAAACCGACTGACAATAAAATGTCCCAATAATAATAGGACTCTTCCCTAGCAAACAAATCTGCTTTTAAATGTTAAAGTTTCTCTCTGAACTCTTGTAGATAACAGCCAGATGAACTGGAAGTCAGGTCAGTTGGCATCAGCTTCAGCCCAGAACAGCTGCTCCACACACCTGGTTTAAATCAGCTCTGTGTCAGGGAAGAGCACAGGTGATGTGAGTTCCAATGTGATTGCAGGTTGTGGCTGATTGACAGCAGCATGTAGTAGTGCTCTTGCTCGTGTCCTCGTGGAGCGTCCTGTTGCCTTGGTAACAAACCTCGTGGAGCGTCCTGTTGCCCTGGTAACAGACAAGAACAAAAACAAAACCTTTTCACCGTGTATCATCTGTCCATTTATCCAGCTAGCAATATCAATGTCAGTCTGTGGCGCGGTGACTTTATAGTGCTGATGATTCGGTGTAACGTGTGAGTCAGAGCGGACCGGGCCCACGGAGGAGGACAGGAGAGACGGCGGGCGGACCGGGCCAACGGAGGAGGACAGGAGAGACGGCGGGCGGACCGGGCCAACAGAGGAGGACAGGAGAGACGGCGGGCGGACCGGGCCCACGGAGGAGGACAGGAGAGACGGCGGGCGGACCGGGCCAACCGAGGAGGACAGGAGAGACGGCGGGCGGACCGGGCCAACCGAGGAGGACAGGAGAGACGGCGGGCGGACCGGGCCAACCGAGGAGGACAGGAGAGACGGCGGGCGGACCGGGCCAACAGAGGAGGACAGGAGAGACGGCGGGCGGACCGGGCCAACCGAGGAGGACAGGAGAGACGGCGGGCAGCTGGAGACACAGTGGGATAAATGCTTCTACACGGTGTTTGACGGCTCGTCTCCTGAAGATGTGTCTCACGCCAAGCAGCTGTGGACCTCTCTGTCGCTGCTCCCTCCGCTGGAGTCCCGCCTGGTCAACGCTGACATCCGCCAGAGGCTGCCGATATCCCGGACAAACCATGACGAGACACTCCCTGTACTCGGTAAGGTAACGTTATCCCGGACAAACCATGACGAGACACTCATTGAACTGTATATTTACCTGTACAGTTAATGTAGCCATGCTAATATTCACCTACCTGTTAATTTAACTGTATATTTACCTGTACAGTTAATGTAGCCATGCTAATATTCACCTACCTGTTAATTTAACTGTATATTTACCTGTACAGTTAATGTAGCCATGCTAATATTCACCTACCTGTTAATTTAACTGTATATTTACCTGTACAGTTAATGTAGCCATGCTAATATTCACCTACCTGTTAATTTAACTGTATATTTACCTGTACAGTTAATGTAGCCATGCTAATATTCACCTACCTGTTAATTTAACTGTATATTTACCTGTACAGTTAATGTAGCCATGCTAATATTCACTGACCTGTACATTTAACTGTATATTTACCTGTACAGTTAATGTAACCATGCTAATATTCACTGACCTGTACATTTAACTGTATATTTACCTGTACAGTTAATGTAGCCATGCTAATATTCACTGACCTGTACATTTAACTGTATATTTACCTGTACAGTTAATGTAACCATGCTAATATTCACTGACCTGTACATTTAACTGTATATTTACCTGTACAGTTAATGTAGCCATGCTAATATTCACTGACCTGTACATTTAACTGTATATTTACCTGTACAGTTAATGTAACCATGCTAATATTCACTGACCTGTACATTTAACTGTATATTTACCTGTACAGTTAATGTAACCATGCTAATATTCACTGACCTGTACATTTAACTGTATATTTACCTGTACAGTTAATGTAGCCATGCTAATATTCACTGACCTGTACATTTAACTGTATATTTACCTGTACAGTTAATGTAACCATGCTAATATTCACTGACCTGTACATTTAACTGTATATTTACCTGTACAGTTAATGTAACCATGCTAATATTCACTGACCTGTACATTTAACTGTATATTTACCTGTACAGTTAATGTAACCATGCTAATATTCACTGACCTGTACATTTAACTGTATATTTACCTGTACAGTTAATGTAACCATGCTAATATTCACTGACCTGTACATTTAACTGTATATTTACCTGTACAGTTAATGTAACCATGCTAATATTCACCTACCTGTTAATTTAACTGTATACTTACCTGTACAGTTAATGTAACCATGCTAATATTCACCTACCTGTTAATTTAACTGTATACTTACCTGTACAGTTAATGTAACCATGCTAATATTCACTGACCTGTACATTTAACTGTATATTTACCTGTACAGTTAATGTAACCATGCTAATATTCACTGACCTGTACATTTAACTGTATATTTACCTGTACAGTTAATGTAACCATGCTAATATTCACTGACCTGTACATTTAACTGTATATTTACCTGTACAGTTAATGTAACCATGCTAATATTCACTGACCTGTACATTTAACTGTATATTTACCTGTACAGTTAATGTAACCATGCTAATATTCACTGACCTGTACATTTAACTGTATATTTACCTGTACAGTTAATGTAACCATGCTAATATTCACCTACCTGTTAATTTAACTGTATACTTACCTGTACAGTTAATGTAACCATGCTAATATTCACCTACCTGTTAATTTAACTGTATACTTACCTGTACAGTTAATGTAACCATGCTAATATTCACTGACCTGTACATTTAACTGTATATTTACCTGTACAGTTAATGTAACCATGCTAATATTCACCTACCTGTTAATTTAACTGTATACTTACCTGTACAGTTAATGTAACCATGCTAATATTCACCTACCTGTTAATTTAACTGTATACTTACCTGTACAGTTAATGTAACCATGCTAATATTCACCTACCTGTTAATTTAACTGTATACTTACCTGTACAGTTAATGTAACCATGCTAATATTCACTGACCTGTACATTTAACTGTATATTTACCTGTACAGTTAATGTAACCATGCTAATATTCACTGACCTGTACATTTAACTGTATATTTACCTGTACAGTTAATGTAACCATGCTAATATTCACTTACCTGTACATTTAACTGTATACTTACCTGTACAGTTAATGTAACCATGCTAATATTCACCTACCTGTTAATTTAACTGTATACTTACCTGTACAGTTAATGTAACCATGCTAATATTCACTGACCTGTACATTTAACTGTATATTTACCTGTACAGTTAATGTAACCATGCTAATATTCACTGACCTGTACATTTAACTGTATATTTACCTGTACAGTTAATGTAACCATGCTAATATTCACTTACCTGTACATTTAACTGTATATTTACCTGTACAGTTAATGTAGCCATGCTAATATTCACTTACCTGTTAATTTAACTGTATACTTACCTGTACAGTTAATGTAACCATGCTAATATTCACCTACCTGTTAATTTAACTGTATACTTACCTGTACAGTTAATGTAACCATGCTAATATTCACTGACCTGTACATTTAACTGTATATTTACCTGTACAGTTAATGTAACCATGCTAATATTCACTGACCTGTACATTTAACTGTATATTTACCTGTACAGTTAATGTAGCCATGCTAATATTCACCTACCTGTTAATTTAACTGTATATTTACCTGTACAGTTAATGTAACCATGCTAATATTCACTTACCTGTACATTGAACTGTATATTTACCTGTACAGTTAATGTAGCCATGCTAATATTCACTGACCTGTACATTTAACTGTATATTTACCTGTACAGTTAATGTAACCATGCTAATATTCACTGACCTGTACATTTAACTGTATATTTACCTGTACAGTTAATGTAACCATGCTAATATTCACTGACCTGTACATTTAACTGTATATTTACCTGTACAGTTAATGTAACCATGCTAATATTCACTGACCTGTACATTTAACTGTATATTTACCTGTACAGTTAATGTAACCATGCTAATATTCACTGACCTGTACATTTAACTGTATATTTACCTGTACAGTTAATGTAACCATGCTAATATTCACCTACCTGTTAATTTAACTGTATACTTACCTGTACAGTTAATGTAACCATGCTAATATTCACCTACCTGTTAATTTAACTGTATACTTACCTGTACAGTTAATGTAACCATGCTAATATTCACTGACCTGTACATTTAACTGTATATTTACCTGTACAGTTAATGTAACCATGCTAATATTCACTGACCTGTACATTTAACTGTATATTTACCTGTACAGTTAATGTAACCATGCTAATATTCACTGACCTGTACATTTAACTGTATATTTACCTGTACAGTTAATGTAACCATGCTAATATTCACTGACCTGTACATTTAACTGTATATTTACCTGTACAGTTAATGTAACCATGCTAATATTCACTGACCTGTACATTTAACTGTATATTTACC